>CM065685.1:34739748-34816117 GCA_017654935.2 Phymorhynchus buccinoides | reverse complement strand
AAGAACGCAAAATCATTTGATAAAACATGGTATTGATATTGCAGGAATCAGATTTGAGTGAAAAATAATAAATATCACATTAATTATGCGACGATATATTCGGAATTATTGGCAATAGATAAAGAAGAGTAGACAGAACAATCCTTTGAACAATACGAAGTGAAAACTATAGGACTTTTTGTGGTGTTGGTAAATAAAAAGTAAATAATAATATTCATGAATTCTATTTTTTATATAGCGCATTTTCCCCCACAATACTGTTTTATAAAATAAATAAAAAAAAAAATCACATACCACTACAACAATATCTTAAAAACCATGTGGAGCCTCCACTCCCACATATGTGCTACTACCTTCAACATACATAAATAAAATATACAAAAAAAAAAGAAAAAGCCAAGTGAAAAAATTCAATAAACAAACAACCAAAAATAAATCACTGGAGTTCTTTTTGCAGTTCTAATATATAATAATAGATAGCATTCATGCACATTGCAAATAGGCATATCAATCAATACACCCCCCATACCAACACCACATATGCCCAAGCACAAAAATTTATTTAGGAAATAATGATACTAACTCACCACACAAGGGGAAACTTTTGGGGGGACCTTTTTAATTAACCAAGACTTTCATTCATAAACCACAATCACCATAAACACTACCGATTACCATCCACATGACCCACTAATCCACAATCGTCACAATGAGATAAGAAAAAAATTGTCTAACAAAAATTGAACTTCCTTCTTTCCCTTCTTTCATTTACTTCACCCTTCTTTTTTTTTTCCCAATCCTTCATCAAAACCACAATTTTACCAAAATCATTTATCTTCTAGTCTTTCCTTTGTTGTAATATCATGCAGCAACACATTTTCTCTTCTCTCCCTTTTTCTCTTTTTTCTTTTTCTACATTACGATTGAAAAAACTTTGCATCTCCAAGTCGAAAGATCAGTCTGAAACTGAGGGCTGGGGATGGTCTGTCGGGTGCGGTCTGTGATGGTGGGCAATAAAAGTGTATCTCTGACGCTCGTAAATATAAATCACTGGGAAAAAAACAAAAACCTCAACCAAACCGCTGCACGTAGACCATATAAGCAGTACCACAAAGCCTTACAGGGGGACGCCAGTGCAAAAACTAATTACTTACATGAGGAGAGGGGGGGGAATGGTTGAGAGGGGGGAGCGCGGTCCCGGGAGACGGAAGGACAAAATTAGTCCTAATGGCATCAGGAATAGCCGGAGTCTGCAACATAAAAAGAAGAGCGGGTGGATTTTAGGTCGCAGAAAAGGCAGTGGGGGAGGAGGGTGCAGACTAGGGAAGGACAGAGGGGGGAGAGGACAGAGGGTATGGTGTGGTGAGAATAGTAGTCCAGAAGTATTATTTTTTCAGACTAAATTGGTGATCTCTTCAATATTAAAAGGTTGTCGGATGCTATCCTTTTGAATAGGGTGGGATTCCTTGAGAGCTGGATTCTGAAACATTTGCAAAGGACTGTGCAATATGGCGAATTTCGCAAAGTTTTGGGGGGGTAAAAGGTAGTTTTCCAAACTGATGGGGTCCTGTGAAATAGGAAAAGGAGCGTCGATCGACCAAACATTTTTGTTTCGTGTAAAATAATTTTGGAGTACTAGGAAACAACAGAAGATATTTTTTGGTGGTACAATCTGAGGATGACTCCTGCAGAATTTACCTTGAATGGAGTATAAGGGTCACAGATCAAGCCAAGTCAGAGTGAATGTACATGGGGCATTTTCCACGAGGAAAGAAGGTAATTGAACATAAGAGGTGAAATTCCTTGTATTCAATTTTAACGTGCTTTTAGATGAGAAAAGCCCAAATTGGAGGGATAATCAGAAAAGAGACTGGTTGAAATCGTATGATTGATCATCATATAGAGACCTTACTTTAGAGTGTACAGAGTCTGGGCAGCAGAGTTTGTTCTGGGTGACTTATTTGAAGCTTGTCAGTGAGAAGTAGTCCCTCTGGGGGCAACGACCTCAATATACAAAAAAGTGAATTACATCATATCCAACTAACTCTAGATAGTCAGACACAAGCGCAGACTTAGTACTTACCTGTAGTAATTCCTACTAGCACTAGGAGATGTGCTGAACTGGAATTCGTACCAATTTGCATTTACGTCAGTTCTTCTTCACCCAAGTATGCTTCGACCCTTTTTCTGACCCATTCATCAGTTTTGACATCTTTTTGTGATGTTATTTATTCTTTACTTCTTTTTTATTATCTTTGAGTTAGATGTGGATTACTCAAGTATTTTTCTATTGCAGTATTTTTTTAAGGTTATGATTAACCGGTTATTTGAGTTGTTCATTAGACTAGATTTATTTGGAATAGTGCTTTGGGTACTTTTTTAAATGTTGTTCTATTACGGTGAGTTGTTTATGATACATATTCCTGTTTCCCGTTTGTCGTTTTGTTCCCTCTACATACATCAGCTGCATTTGTTCAGTTTGTAGCAATATCCCTGATTTTGATATGTTGCAATGCAAGACTTCGTTCCAAGTGTAAGCATAATAGAAGCAAAGAATGTAGATGGATAACAGGACTTGATATGGAGATTCCTAATATTTGTGGTATCATAACAGCAAAAGACTGAAGAATACAAAACTGATGAGAAGTGATCAACATCGGACAGAAACACAGGCTTAGTATACATATAATAGACGAGAATGACTGGTTCCAGATAAGTACCTGGAGCCTTGAGGAACACCACATGTGAGGCCAACCATTGCAGAAGATGAGTCATTGATGGAGACATACTGAGTTCGACCAGAAAGTTAAGACGAGAACCATGACAGAGCAGTGCTTGATATTCCATAGGTGATTTGAATCCTCTTAAGGAGTGTATGGTGGTCAATAGTATCAAAGCAGCTAAAAGATCCAAAAGAGTTAATATAGATGCGTCACCAGAGTCAATAGCTAAGACAATGTCATTAGTTACCGGTGTCAATAGCGCAGTTTCAGTGCTTTGAAATGGCCTGTACGCTGATTGGAAACGACTGATGAGTTTATGTTCATTGAAATAGCCTAGGAGTTGATGAAGAACTAAATTTCTTCTCAAATCGAGACTTTCGCATATTATGTGATCATGGAAAGAGAAGGACTGGCATACATGGCCTATAGTTCTTTAGAGTGTGTTTGGGTCAAGTGATGGATTTCTTGTAGGAAGTCGCAGTATTGACTAATGGCAGATTTGAGTTTTTAATACAGATGGAAAGGGAGCCAAGATGTTTTTGTCAGAGTTTGACAGTTGTTGGGACAATGATGGGTGAGAGTAGGGAGTTAGTTCATCAAGATACGCTATGAAAAGTTGCAGTCCGCCATAGGGTCAACGCGAGGACAGGAAGTGGGTTGTGCCTTTTAGAAATGGCATCTTCTTTCAATCATCAAAGGGGGTAACTGGCTGAAAATTACAAGAACGTGGATGTTGTTCCTATTGGTCTCATCTAACAGAGGTGAGTAGGTGTAGAAGAAGCCCCGAATACAAGTTCGGTTTTTGATCAGCTGGATTTTTCTGATCAAAGGTCAGTCGGGGTTACACAGACATCAGGAAGGTCACCTGACAGGCGTTGACAATATTGGTGCAGGTGGTAGGAAGAGGGGTGCTATTTTATTCACGCTCCAAGTAGTTTGATGCAGATAGAATAGAAAAACGACCCGGGCTAGAGGTCACTGCATCATTGTTATTTTGGTTAGTTGTGAGAATTTTGTAAAATGAGGATATTGCGCTTTATACAACACTATCGTTCGCTATTTTTCGCTTTCGCCAGCGTTGAAAGACTGATTTCTTAAGCGAGAGGACAACGGGGGGTCTATAAGCCATGCTCTTTCAGCTACACGCTTTTCTGACTTCGCAGTCGGAGTTTTGCAAGATCAGTGCTTTAAGTTGCATATGGATTACAAGGAGAACCACGGCTCTAGGTCTATCGGCGACGCTGCTTGGCATGGGGAAGTAACTAAAGGCGCGTGGTGTGTCGATTATGACGCGATGGTCAGAGAGCTCCGCACTGTTAAGTTCCCCTTTGACCGTGGGGCATGATTCAGAGGCAGATAGTCGCGCGCAACTCTGCTTGAAATGCTGATCATGTCCATGCCGCGTACATTACAAGACTGTCTGTACGAATGGGGTGTCAGACGGGACAGACAAACATAGTTCACAAACAATACAGAAATGGTCAGAAGCAAGAGATTTGAGTGACATGAGTAGAGAAGTAGCAAATCATCATCTGGTCTATAAATTACCCAGTCCAGAATGTGGCCACGTTCATGAGTTGGCTCGGTAACAGATTGACTAAAATGAAACATATCCAAAGCATTAACCCCGCCCCCCCGTCTTAGTAGTTACAGGGCTATGCTGAGTATCAAAATGAACATTTATGTCTCCTAATATAATACACTTTCCAGAAAGGTTATTACAGTACTCTAAAAGGTCAGGGAATTCACTGAGAAACATAGCATCAGTCAGTTTATTTTTGCGGCTTGGTGGTGGTCGGTACACGCAGATGAAGTGGACAGGAGAAGACGACGTTGCCAGGGTAACGCGAACTGCTTCAAAGGTTGGGTGTTGGAAGGGAAAGGCAGTGTCAGGTTTAAAATTAAATGCGGATAAATGCTATGCAGTTTGGCTGGGAAAACAGACAAAAAACTCAAAGGTAAAATATATGCCTCATTTAAACATGCAATGGAACCCAGAGCAGTTTAAAATACTAGGCATTTGGCTGACAAATGATTTAAAAGATTGCATAAAGATAAATTTTGATGAGAAATTCAGAGAAATCAAAGCACTATATAAAGCTTGGCTTAAGAGACAGTTAACACCCCTCGGACGCATCGCCATTTTAAAATCCCTGATTTTATCAAAAATTATCTTTCTGTGGTTATTGCTGCCAAATCCTCCAGATGACATTGTAAACTGTTTGCAGAAAAGTATATATCAATTTGTATGGGATAAAAAGAACGACAAAATAAGTAGGGAAATTTCACACATAAATATTGAACAGGGTGGTTTAGGGATCCCAGATGTTGGTAAATATATGAGTGCACTTAAAGTTACATGGATAAAAAGATTATGTTCGAGCTATCATAAATGGATTCATATTAAAGAGTTAAACGTAAGAGCCGCATTTCTAGAAAATTTAGGCACTGTAATTAATACTACTAACTACACAAATATGTTTTGGTGTGATGTGTTTAACGCCTATGATAAATTGGCAGAAAAGGTTGTGGTTGAAAACGCTGGTGAAATGTTATCTGAGCCTTTATTCTGTAATTGTAATATTCTAATAGCACAGAAGCCCGTCTTTTATAAAATATGGATTGAGAAAGATGTTTATAAAATTAGTCATTTGCTGGATGAAAATGGCAGGCTTTTGTCTTATGATATGTTTTTTGGTAAAAGTATGGCATTCCTACAAACATTCTTACTTACTTCGGAATCATAAATGGGGTGAAACATTATGCTCAAGAAAAGGCAGTACAATTAACTGATGGCAATTTTTCTCTTTTTTCAACTAATAAAGTGCTGTCTGTCTTACTTCCTTCTCCCAGATCCGGGCGCAAGACTGTTTTATGATTATTTGGTAAGTAATGAAGTAAACCCAAGGTGTTGCCAGAAATGGGATAGTAGACTTGCAAGGAATGTGCCGTGGAAGATCATATTTCGAAAAATTAAAAAAATTAAAGAAGTTAAATTAAAGTGGGCCCAAATTAGAATTGTTCATAGAATTATCGGAATTAACATTATTCTTCAAAGCATGAATTGTGAAGCAACAAATAAATGCTCTTTTTGTAATATTGAAAAAGAAAATATTCAACACCTTTTCTGGCACTGCCAATTTGTTCAAACTTTTTGGAAAGAATTTCAAACAAAACTTACTCAAAAATGCTCAATCGCACAGAATTTTAAATTAAGCGAACACTTAGTGATTTTCGGTTGTGAAAAGAATGTTTGCACGGATGAGATTATAGATTTGATCATCTTACTCGCAAAATCGTACATCTATAAAAGCAAGACAAAAAAAGAATCACCATTATTCATGTCCTTTACTTTAAAATATAGGTTTTCAGTTGAAAAATACAATGCCAGAATCCAAATGAAAGTCGATCAGATTGAACAACTCTGGGACCCATACAAACCCTTGTTTTTCTGATGTTGAATGATTATGGTCTTGAGGAAAGGGAAGGGAAAGCTTTTCAAATTTTTCAACAATAATATATGTATTATACGTTTTCGTTTCTTTTTTTTTAGACCAGTGTAATTTAGTTTTTTCTTTGTATGGCATTTGTGTCCGTTGTGGTTAACAAACTATCTTAGTCTTTGAGCTAATGCTTTGGTAAATAGCACTAATTATCTTTTTATGTATTAAAACAATTTTTTATGTAATTTATAAGTGATCCTCTCGCATATGATATACATAACATATTCACGCCTTTCATAACGCTTATCCAATGCCTCTTCCTTTTTTTTTTCTCTCCTTTTGTTTTTGGTTTTGTTTTTGTGCGTGTTTTGTTTTGTTTGTTGTTGGGTTATTTTTCTTCCTTTTCCCTACTCTTATTTATTATTCTATTTCTGTATCTGTATTGAATGATTTATTCACTGCTTAATTTATTTATTGCTCATCTGTCTGTCTTTATCAAGTAAAAAAGAAAAGAAAGAAGGAACGGATGTATGCTAAAGTGTAAATTGCATGTATATGTTTGATTCATTCAGTCATTCATTAAAAAAAAGTTTGAAAAAAGTGTGTGTGTGTGTGTGTGTGTGTGTGTGTGTGTGTGTGTGTGCTGGAGGTGGAGAGGGGTGAGGCTTGCTCCACCCCCACCCTGACCCACCCTCCATGCACACACACACACACTACACACACACAATGCACACTCACGCACACAAACACACACACACACACACACACACACACACACGACTGTGGTTTATGGTAAGCCTTGCACATGACAAAGCATTCCTCATTGCTCTTTGAGTCTGGTTCACTTGTCTTCAGTTAGGGCCTACCATACAACCCCTCTGTATAGAAATATTATATATAGAGTTTTTAGTTATACCAAGAAGCTTAGAAATGTATGCCTTTTTGTAACATGCTTGTTCCCCACCCTTAATTCCCTTCCTCTAGCTAGCCCCTCCTACTTGTACACAGAGAGAGAAAGTGTGTGTGTGTGTTCCATGAATTGATGAGTAAAGAAGGAGCTTTTAATAAGTACTAAAGTAGAGAAGGGGCTTTTGTTTTGCCAGGCAAATGCTGTCCTGTTCATTCTGTTCTTTATGCCCTGAACTGCTCTCATCTGCTCAAGCACAATTCCACATGTGTGCACAAATACACACACACACTCACACTCACTGTGTGTTGCTGGTATAATTACACTCTTCGTAAAGGTCAAGATGTGCCACCCCCCCTACATTTCTCGATTAATTGTATTTTTCTGTTATATTGCCTTTCTTACCATACATAAAGCTGTATTTTAGGAACATTTTCACCAAATTATCTTTTTGGAATACTAACCATAACCCTAGCCCTAACCCTACCCCCCACCCTATAAGACGGAAAAACGCAACGAACCACAACTGTAACAAATCGCGGTGTACTGCAGTACATAGTGGGGGGTAGGGTTAGGTTTAGGGCTAGGGTTAGGGCTAGGGTTAGTATTCCAAAAAGGTTATTAGCTAAATATGTTCCTAAAAATAGAATTAACCGAGAAATGTAGGGGGGGGGGGTGGCACATCTTTACCTTTACCACACTGTTATTGTCCTCGGCCCACAAAGTGGAACCAGGAGCATGTTTTCAAAGAGAGAGAGGTGAGGGAGCGAGGGAGAGAGAGAGAGATTTTTTATTGAAAAAGTATTTGATGGATTTCTATAAAATTTGACAGGTCAATGTACCATTTTGGAATGTTCCTTAATTAATTTTTTTTATAGCCTTGCTGGCTTCTGTAGTGAACTTGGACCTGGAAAATGTAAATGTTTAGTTCTGGTCTTATCTCTCAATCTCACATCTTTGCATTTAGTTCACAGTTTCAAAATTTGGTGGTATGAATGTACATTGGGTTACTGTCATAATAGAACTGAGATGGGTTGTTTTATACAGAATAAGTTCTGCAGACCATGCTACAAAAAAGATAGATCATGGACTTCTTCCACTTCGTCCCTTCCACTCTCACTCACTTCCCCTTTTCTTCACTCGTTTACTTTCTCTCACCACCATTGAATTTCTTTCATTTACTCGCCCTGGAACTCTCTGACTTCCCCATCATTGCTCCATATTATTATGCACTTCATTTACAGAATCCTTGCACAGAGGACAATAAGATTAAGAATATTTCATGGAGACATGCACTTCATTTACAGAATCCTTGCACAGAGGACAATAAGATTAAGAATATTTCATGGAGACATGCACTTCATTTACAGAATCCTTGCGTAGAGGACAATAAGATTAAGAATATTTCATGGAGACATGCACTTCATTTACAGAATCCTTGCACAGAGGACAATAAGATTAAGAATATTTCATGGAGACATGCACTTCATTTACAGAATCCTTGCGTAGAGGACAATAAGATTAAGAATATTTCATGGAGACATGCACTTCATTTACAGAATCCTTGCACAGAGGACAATAAGATTAAGAATATTTCATGGAGACATGCACTTCATTTACAGAATCCTTGCGTAGAGGACAATAAGATTAAGAATATTTCATGGAGACATGCACTTCATTTACAGAATCCTTGCATAGAGGACAATAAGATTAAGAATATTTCATGGAGACATGCACTTCATTTACAGAATCCTTGCATAGAGGACAATAAGATTAAGAATATTTCATGGAGACATGCACTTCATTTACAGAATCCTTGCATAGAGGACAATAAGATTAAGAATATTTAATTGAGACATGCACTTCATTTACAGAATCCTTGCATGGAGGACAATAAGATTAAGAATATTGCATGGAGACATGCATTTCATTTACAGAATCCTTGCACAGACGTGCACTCAGACAGAGAAGATAATATACCATCTCAGGCATACATTTTCTACCTGGGCACTACCTGCACAAAGACATAGAGGGAGCCATAAAATAAAATAAAAGAGGACCTGGCAAGGGTTCCTAGCAGTGTGATAACAGGCTGATAGTGCTGGCAGTGGCTTTGCTGGGCCCCTTGATAGATAGGCTTGACAACAGCCTGACAGTGTAATCTGCCTGCTTACCACTGGGTTTTTTTTTCCTGGTCCAATATGTACATTTCATACAGGTACTTATTCTTTTTGTGGAATCTTTGTGCTGGCAAAGTGCCTTCTTTTTACTTTTAGTTTGTCTTTGCATGCTTCTTGCTTCTTCTTTTTTATATCTTACTCTTTTTACTGTGTATGTTATTTTTTCCCCCCCTCAATCATTTATTGCTACAGCTTTCTCATTTTAAACATTTATATTGCTTAAAAAAAAAAAATTCTGACCTGTTCCCCTTTCCACCATGCCCATGCCCTGTGATTCTGAAGGCCGCAAAATGATTTTGTTTCAGCTTTGTTGGGAAGTATGATGACCATATTTTACGAACTATAAGGCAATAGTTTTTTCTTAGACTCAGACTCTTATAATGTGACTGATAATATAGTAAGAAACTATAATTACAAAATCTGAATTTTGTGTAAAGTTTGTGGGGTGCGCCTGCACTTTGTAGTCTGTAAAATACAGTAAGCTTATGTTTCAAAATTTTCTTCTTCTTACATGCTGTATAATGTATTTTATCTGTGATATTGCATCCAAAGCATTTCATTTTTAGGTTGCAGAGTTGCAATGAATCATTGAGCTGTTTTTGACAACAGTATTGTCTTGCAACCAATTTAGTTATGATATAGATTATAATATTATATGGATATAGATTATCAATTGATCTCTTATCTCTTTTATTAGATATTTGAGACACTGACTTAGCTAACCGTTGTGATTCAAAGCTGTAGGCATCTTTACTCACTTTTGAAAAGTCAACAG
This sequence comes from Phymorhynchus buccinoides, assembly GCA_017654935.2. NCBI lineage: Eukaryota > Metazoa > Mollusca > Gastropoda > Neogastropoda > Raphitomidae > Phymorhynchus > Phymorhynchus buccinoides. The sequence continues at coordinate 34,806,089 of CM065685.1, read as the reverse complement.
TAACCCCCCCAAATAACCAATATTCAGGAATCCGGATGTTTTAGAATTCTTTTTTTTATATCACTACACCAAAAGTTACTAGATCAGAGTGGAGTAAACTCTTTATCTTTATCTTTGTTGAATGTTGCATTTAATACCTTTAGGTTTTCACTGACACCGACAGCCATTATAGTTTTAGTTTAATTCAAATCTTATCCACACTATTTTATCTTGACTTGATACCATCTTAACATTCATCATGATAACTTTATTTTGTCAGAGCAGTTTCTATGACACTTGACAGGGAATAAAATGTAGATCCTGTCAGGCCATGAAATGATAATGAGCACCATAGGGGGTTATTTTCAGACTGGTTATCTTGTAAGTGGATTTATAATATTGTTGAGTATCAAGGAAGTGATACAAAAATGTACTACAGTGGAACCTCCCTTATAAGACCTTCAAAAATCATCCAAAATGAGGTCTTATAAGGGAGGGGTCTTATAGTTATAGGGGAGGTAATTTTAATACTTGCAAAGAAGGGCAATGTCTCAGAGAAGTAGGTCTTATGTGGGAGGGAGACTTATAATGGGAGGTCTTATAAGGGAGGTTCCACTGTACTGATGTAGGTTTAATGAACACATTTATTCATCCAACCTATTTTTGTTTGCAAACACATGTATTGCCTCATCGCCTTTGAAAAGGTATTTTTTAAGATGAAAATTTAGTGTTTTTTTGCTTCACTTATTTTCCCATCTTCATCTTTTGTGTTAATGTGTAGCGTTTTGATGTTTTGTAGTTCAATTATAAAATCTACTGATGTGAAATGGTTGATATAATTCCATGTAGCAGGAGTTGAGATCAAAGCAACATGATATTTATGGTATGTTTTACTGCAGCCAGTTCAGGGGGGGTTTTGTGACAAAGGGCATTATCTATAAATTTCAAACTGCTTTATCTTCCAGAATACACTATGTTGTCTCAGTATAACATGGGTGCAACTCTCCCAAATGAAAAAAAAATCCTGAAAGGTAGGGGTCCAGGGTCCGCACAGTCCCCAGAGGGCCACAGGGGCATAGCCCCATTTGGGGGTTCAGGGGGGCAACGTCCATAAAAAAAAAGACAGTTGCCCTCTTTTCTTCTCTTTTAAAAAGAAATTCCTGTTTGACTTTGAGTCTGATAAGCTTTACCTGGTTGCGTTTGAAAACAATATGGCGTCACTTGACTCAGTTATTTAAAAAAAAGAAGGGAAGTTCAGTTTCAGGTAAAAAAACAAAAAAAATGAAACCCATGTCAAAAGGAAAAAGTTGCACCCATATACCTTTTCTTTTTTCTGTCATATTACAAACTTTTACTTTTAGAAGCAAAACAAAGCAAAATGAACATTTCTTAGGAACTTTATTTGGATTGTTAATTTGCCAGAGGTAGGATTGAATAATTTAAAAATCCAAAATGTTGCACATGACACTTTTTGTTTTTCTTTTAGTTTTACTTTAAAAAAAATTGTTGATTTTTTTCGATGCATTAATTTTTATTTCCTTGCTTTGAAACTAATATTAGTAATAAACTACATTGAAAGTAATTGAAAACTGGATTTGTGCCCATGGAAATACCCCTTGTTAACACGTGACAGCATTGTTCACAATCTGTACATACGCTTAGTCCTGAAGTACAGTGGATAATTGACACCATTTTTCACCTCATTAGACAGACAACTTGGCTCTTTGGAGTTGGAGACAAAAGAATCTGAAGGGAAATATGATCCTTCTTATGACAAGCTGTGAGAAAGAGAGGAAAGGGAGACAGTGAAGTGTAAAGTAAACGATATCGGACAAAAGGGAGTTTTTTTAAAAAGATGTTACACTTTTGGAATGGGTCTTCTTTTTTAAAATTTATAAATCTTTTAGTGTGTGTTTGTATCTGTGTGTATGTACATATGTCTGACTCTGTGTATGTGTGTGCACACATGCACACAGATAGATGGTATGAGCAAGTATTTAAAGTTTATGTACTGCAGGGTTATCTGACAATTTACTCCTTGTTTCACCTGCACCATTATATTTTCCTTTAATTCTATTCAGTTTCTTTTGGCTAGAAATTAATACACAGACAATTCATTTTGTAGATGGGATTATGCTGAGAAATGACAGCGTTGAGCTTAAGACAACAAACACAGTTTTGTTCAATTGTAATAGCAGACTTTCATTCTTCGATTTCTTTGATGTCCGTAGATTGTTTTATGTTTACCTTAACACCTTCGTCCATTATTACCTCCCGATCCCAAGCTCTCAACGCCTGTGTCCCTAGCATGAACCATTACCAGCACAACGTTCAATGAAAACTGCGGACCGGACCAACCATGGGGAGTGAGTGGGGATGGTTTTATTGAACGAAATTGAACTAAATGATGCACAGCAGGTGTGAGCAGATTGATTCTGTCGGGGACTAGCACAAGTAGCAGGCTGAATGAAAATTGGGTGTTACAGAAAGGTTATCCCCTAGAAACCTAATTGAGCATACTTGCTGTGCCCATATTTCAAAGCCCTTTCTATCGATTGACCTTCGTTTTCCATCATTCCTTTAAAAAAAAATAAAAAAATTATGCTGTGGTCAGTGAGAGTAGCACATATTATACTGATATAGAGTAAAAAATAGTTAATTATTTGTTGGTTTATGCTGAAACAAAATTTGATATTTACCAGTAACATTGAGGAGATAATAGCCATTTTGTCATTAGTAAGCCTTTTCTGGTGAAGAGGTATGTTTGTGTGTCTTCAAGTACTGATCGTCACACCGTCTCATATAGACATTTAGTGACTATGGGATACGCAATGCGGGGAGATAGGGGGGTGGGACAAAAAACCCAAACCTATTTCTTATTTGATTGTATTCCTCTCCCCCCCCCTTTATTCCTCCCTCCTCTCCCCTTTTTACCCCTTTTCTTTCCCTTTTTAAACAATTTGTTATTGTCCTTTGCCGATCTACGAAGTAGATTGCAAAGGAGTATGTTTTCGTTTGTGTATGTAACTTTTTTTCTTTTTTTTTTTCTTTCTGTCTGTCCCAAGGATATCTCCCAAACCGCTTGACCGAATCACTTCAAATTTTGTGTGGTGGTGTGTCACCATGAGAGGAAGGCATCTGTGCAACATTTTTTGCCATCCTGACCTTGACCTTGGTGTACGACCTTGAAAACCGAAAATCTTTCAGGGGCCATAACTTCCACACCGTTGGTCTTAGAGTCTTCAAATTTGGCATGCAGGTACTTTGGCTTATGCCCGTTCTGATGATGGCATACCGATCAAGGTCAAGGTCCGGGAGATCCGTAGGCCTTGAAAGTGGTAGGGGTCTACAAATTGGGTTTTAAGCCATATTTTCCACATTTGTGCTTCACTTTTGTGGTACTGTATAACCTAGAGTAGAAAACATCCGAGCATAAAGTATCGCCATACTGATCTTGACCTTGAAGTGTGACCTTGAAAACCGAAATTTCCTTCTTTGCGCTATATATTTCTTGTCCAAGCTGTATCTCGTGAACTAGAAGACAGAATCCCTTCCAATTTTGTGTGAGGATGTGGCACTAAGAGTATAGCACATTCGTATATAAATTATCCCTCGGAAATACAATGTTGCCGAGCGGCAGACATGTTTCCGTTTTTCTTCACCCTCCTATATCTCGTGAAATACTGTATAGAATCACTCCAAATTTTGTGTGGGGGTGAAAAAAGAAGAGTAGAAGACACTGCAGTACAAATTATGCCACCTGGGATTTTAATGTCGCTGAGCGGCAGACATGTCTCCGAGTAAAGGGTGTACACCTCATTAAGGGTGGCGATGCCCTTGTTAGTCATGAAAAGGCCTACTACTTTTCAATCGTGTCGTAAGGCTCTCTATGAAGAGAGAGAGAGAGAGAGAGAGAGAGAGAGAGAGAGAGAGAGAGAGAGAGAGAGAGAGAGAGAGAGAGAGAGAGAGAGAGAGAGCGCATGCACACACACCCTCCCCCATTCGCATTAGCTAACCGAAACTAGCACATGCCTCTGAACCGAAACTAGCTTTTCCACGTAGACCGCATGTTTTCCAGGAACTTCCAGGGAGGCCACGCGAGCTACCTAAGGTCATTGACTATTCCAACAACAGCGGGTCATTCACTGGTACCAACTCGTTTTGTCCTTTGCCTATCTATGATTGCAAAGGAGTATGTTTTCGTTCGTGTATGTTTCTTTGTTTGTTGTCCTTCGCCGATCTACGATCGCAAAGGAGTATGTTTTCGTTCGTGTATGTTTCTTTCTTTGCTTGTAAGTAGAAGACATTGCAGTACAAATTATGCCACGTAGGATTTCAATGTCGCCGAGCGGCAGACATGTCTCTGAGTTAAGGGTGTACACCCCATTGATTAAGGGTGCACACCCCGAACTAATTAAGGGTGTGCATCCCGGTAAAGGAGGGGGTCTAATACTAAAAGTAAAAGACATTATTGGGCCATAGACCTTTTGTTTCGTAGTATCTAGGCAAGACCAATCCGGCTACCGTAGCGGTCCCCGGGGGCAAGCCCCGATGGTGACTTGATGCTTGGTTCTTCTTGCCTCTAAGGTTTCCCATTTCAAGTCAGAGAGCATGGCAGTGACGCTGCTGGTGGTGTCATAATTGTTGCTGACATATCTTGCCACTCTTCTTTGGACTGCTTCGATTTTCTTAATTGATTCAGTGGTGCGTGGGTTCCATACAATATTCTAGATGTGGTCACACAAGGGTATTATATGCGTTGGTCATGGTTGTTTTCTTTGCTGATCTTAAATTTCTTTGGAGCATGTCAGGGTGTTACATTTTTGTGGATGGAATTCCATGCCTGGAGCGTTTCTCCCAATTGGACAAGGTGTTTACATCCTTCTGGAGAATTTCACAGTCGTCTTTCTTGTGTATTTCTCTGTAGATGATACAGTCATCGGCAAACAGACGCACTTTAGATTGAAGTTGATCAGGGAGGTCGTTAGTAAACATGAGGAACAGGAGAGGGCTGAGGACTGTACCCGGTGGGACACCACTGACCACAGCTTCTGTGTCTGACTTAGAACCTTCGACCACAACCTGCTGGGTGCGGCCTGACAAAAATTCTCTAATCCACCTGAACGTTGATCCCTGGATTCCATAATGATGGATCTTTCGGAGTAGGCGTTCGTGCGGGACCTTGTCAAATGCCTTAGATAAATCCAGCACAATGAGGTCGGTTTGTGTGTTCTTGTCAAGACTGGAGGTGATTTTGTGGGTCAAAGTGTGTGTGTGTTAGGGGGGGGGGCGGGTTATTGAAATTTGATTCAGGGGTACAAAAAGGCATACAAAAATGTAGCTGAAATTTAACATGTGGAGAAGTCGAGAACGAAGGAGAAAAAGGGAATGCCGGGTAAGTTGAGGAAGAAATTTAAAGGAATGAGAAAGGAATCAAGTAGAAAGAACTTTGTGCTGATTTTTGCCCTATTGCCCAAGCCATCCCACATCTCCCCGCTTCCCCCTTTTTTTTTATTCCCCTCTTGTTCCATTTTTGAATTTGTCTCCTTATACGGATGAGATAGACAGACAGACAGACATACACACGCATGCACGCATACACACACACATGCACACACGCATGCACGCACGCACGCACGCACGCACACACACACGCACACACACACACACACACACACACTTTAATTAAGGAATGTTAATTCTGGCTCTTTTTTTTTTAATGAATGAAAATAATTTCATCTACTGTGGTTGTGTTAGGGAGATGTCATACTTTAATTATTTAACCTTTTCTGATAAAAAGATGAATGTTGTGTAAATTTTTTTAAACATATTACTTTATCCCCCAGGGTGTGCGTGTGTGTGTGTGCGTGTGCGCATGTATGCATGCACATTTTTGTAAGGAGGTATAGAGAAAGAGCAATAAAGCGAGAGGTGGGATGTGGAAAGAGGATAGAAAGTGGAAAGGGGGAGATAGGGGCATAATAGGGGAATATGGGGCAAAAATAGAAGCAAAATGAGAATCATAAAAGAGCAGTGGCCAATGAATACATTTTGTGGCTTGCCCCTGTTCATTTTTTGTTTCTTTTTAAAGCTGATGTCTTACACATAGAGGCCAAAATAGACTGCCATAATTGAAAGATTTCCACACCTTTCCCCTATAGATGTGTTTTTTAGAGCGCTTAACTCCCTTTGCAGGGTGCTCAAAGCGCTGAACAAAGGCCTAAACACTAACATACAGATTTTTTTTCTTTTCCCCATCTCCTTTTTGGTTGAATACCATTTTGCACTTGGTCATCCCTCTCTCCCAAGTTCAGTAAATTTTTTTTCTTTTATCCATACATTTTGCACTTGGTCATCCCTCTCTCCCAGTTCAGTAAATATCAACAGCACATCTGTCTCTTTCTCTTCATCTGTCCGCAGTGTTGGTCTTGATCAAAGCCTTTCTCTTCAGCAATATATCTCCAACATCTGTAGATCTGCCTATCTAGAGCTTCGTAGGATAAGTTCTGTCTGCCATTACCTGTTTACTGATACAACAAAAACCTTGGTTTGCGCTTTCATTCTCAAAAATTGATTACTGCAATTCTCATCTTGCTGTACCTTCTTCACAAACTCCAAAGAATTCAGAATAATGCTGCTGGTCTGGTCCTCCGATGTTTCAAGTTTGAAGATGACACGCGTCTTCTCCGCTCTCTGCACTGGTTACCGATTTCTGACAGGATTGACTACAAACTCTCCACCCTTTCCTTCGCTGTCATCTGTGGTTCTGCCCATGATTACCTGTCTGACCTACTTCATCTCTACACACCTTCTCGTCTGCTCCGCTCTTCCTCTGACACTCGTATCCTGCAGCTACCCTCAGTCAAAACAAAAACCTATGGTGAAAGATAGTTCTTTTTTCAAGCTCCCTCTGTATGGAACTCTCTACACCTGTCTCTCAAGCATTGTGATACTAATTCTTCATCAGCATTTATTAAGTCCAACTTGAAAACGCACCTCTTTTCTAAGCTGTAGCTGACTAGCTCTGTATCAAAATGGTTGTGTGTGTTTGCGTGCATGCGTGTGTGCGTGTGCACGCACACGTGTATGTCTCTGTGTGTGTGTCTGCGTATGCGCATGTGCATGTGTGCATCACGCTTACGTGCACGTGCACCCTTAAGCGTGTGTGTTTGCGTGAGAGAGGGGTTGATGCAGTTTGGTTTGTTTGTTGCAAGTGTATGTTCGTTGTGTGAATGGCGGTTTAGTGAAGTTTAATTTGTAATGCGCCCTGAGTAGGTTTCTCTAAGGGCGCTATATTAGTATCCCTATTAAAAAAATAATAAAAAATAATAATAATAATAATTATTATTATGGTGAGCAGCAGATGAAAACCTTATTTTATGGGCCCTCGAACTGTTCTCATGTTTTATTGAACATGTGTGTTGTATGAAAATAGTTTCTTCAAAATAGCCTCTTAGTTTTTGGTCATGAAGTCTAACATTTGCATGCATATATGAAAGTGAAAAGTGAAGAAATTGTTAAACACAGGATCAGTTCTGATATTGTTAGACAGCTTGCACTGCACGTTGAATTAAACTAAAGAAGAAAAAAGAATCAATAAAACAGACTGGTTGTAGATTGCTGCAAATCGACACAGCAACAGCAGCAAAAAGGTGGAAGCCACTCAAGCGTAGAGCCGTAGAGCCTCGAAAGAAGCAGGAAGAGAATTAAGAGCAAGTGTGAGTCATGGAACTGGAAGTGAGAGTAAAATGAGAGAAACAGAAACCAGCTAGGCTGAAAATAGTACTGTGTTACTCAGCACTCCTGTTTTTGTTTAGAGCAAGCTATGTCATTATGACTTTTTGTGAATTGAAAGAAAACAAGGAGAACTGTACATGCCTGTAAGAACATTGTGAGCGGTAGTACAAGTGTAGATGTGCACACTCTTGCGTGCATGCTACAAACTTATGCTTTTAAGAGCCTGTACACACATCTGTACACACGTGACATACACAGGCACACTTAAGCATGCATGCGTCCTCATATGCTTGCCAATTGTATGCACAAGTTGAAGTATATTATATTTATGCACACATGTGCGCGCACACACAAAAAAGCATGTCATTTGAATGTTCCCATCTGGAAATAAAATTTTGACTTGACTTCACACACACACACACACACACACACACAGAGACACGCACGCACGCACGCACACACACACACACACACACACACACACACACACACACACACGTTGTATTGACAATGTGCTGAAACCCTCATTGTCTTGACAGTGATTTCTGATTAAACTATCGAACATATTGCAGTAATGTTTTGTGAGAACATGCTCCTGAATGGTCTGATTCGAATGCATATAAATTTATAATACACTCATTTACACACGCTCTGGAAAGCTAACCACCATTCTGTTGACAATGAGTTCACACACACACACACTTACTTTGACAGAGTGACATTGTTCCTACACCTTATCCTACTCCAAACCCTAGCATGATGTCCCCAGATTCATTGTCAAACAAGCCAGCAAGGGACATCACTCCGCCATTAGTCATTAAGCACTTACATGAAAAACCACATCACTTAAGTTGACCGTGAGAAATCAGCCTTTAAAGTTTCTGAAACGGGAAGCACAGGACATTTTGCATTGTTTGGACACAAGACGCCATTTTGCCATATGACATAGTTTTGGGCGGGAATTCCGCTGTTTTGACGTGTTTTGGGCGGGAATTCCGCTGTTTTGACGTCAAAACAATGGGGTGCGTCAAAACAAGTCGGTTTGATTTTCACAACATTGTCAAACCGGTGCAGAGAAAACAAGAAAACACACACACACACACACACACACACACACACACACTCTCTCTCTCTCTCTCTCTCTCTCACACACACACACACACACACACACACACACACACACACTCTCTCTCTAATCTCTTTTCCTATCTCTCCCTGAATCCTAATTTGTCATCATTATGCCTCTCCTTACCCCCCTCCCCCTCCCTTGTCACCATGTTCCCAATCGAACCTCCCACCTCTTTTTACCCTGTGCACACACCTACACTTTGCTTTACCTGCCCTTTATAATGATCTATATTAAATGCGCTAAGGATACGAGGAGGGGACCCTAAAAACTCGAGTACCGCGTAAATGTCGGACTTTCGCTCGCGATGCGGGTCAAGATACGCGCTTCGTCTATTTATTCTGCTATGTCGTATTAAAATTTTTGCTTTTGAAAGTTGATTTTGAAGGCAAAATGTTGCTCGCGTGTCAATTGGCATTATTTTGAAGCTGCGTCTCCTGGTCCAACTTGTCTGCTTTCCCTTCTTCCTCTTATAATGAATTTTTTACAGCGACTTTTGACGAAGCCTTAATAGCTCGATAGGTTAGGACGCTGAGTCGCAAATCCGTAGGTCGTGTAGGTCGCGGGTACGAGTCTGCCCCTCTCCACAATTTTTTGGGTTTTTTTTGTTGGGGGGGGGGGGGGGGGGCTTTTCATCTTTTTTTTTTAAAGGACAGGGGAGTGGGCGGAAGGGAGGGGGGGGCGCAGCCCAGGGAGGGGGAAAGCTGGGGGTGGGGGGGGGGGGAACACGGGGAGGGGGAAAGCAGGATAGGGGAAACCCCAAGCGAAGCTAGGAAGGAGATGAGGGAGGCGAGTATCTTCTGGAAGTTTGGAAAGTTGGGGTGGGTGGAGGGGGGGGGGGGGGGTACACGGAGAGGGGGAAAGCAAGGTAGGGGAAACCCCAAGCGAAGCGTAGATGCTTCATGCTGCCGTGCAGAGCACGGGTGAGTGGGCGGAAGGGAGGGGTGCTGCCGTGCGGAGCACAGGTTTATCTAGTATACTGTATGTACACAGATATTTCTGCATGCCAAGATTGATAGGATATTGAATTGATAGTTACAACCTTGTTTATAATGTCAACTACTGAATCTGGTGCTCTTTATGATATGAGAAGAAAGTTTGCACCTGTTGTTGGCATAACATACACACATATGTATACTTCACACTTTCTCAAGGTGACATGGGATTTTTCAGTTATTTCTTTTCAGTTTCTGTGAACGCAATTGCTACTTTTTGGACATGATAGCTTAAAGCTTGTGCTAGAATGCAATTTAGTGTCTGTTAAGAAAAACTGGCAAGGCTTAACTGAAATATTGAAAGAATGTGTGTGTGTGTGTGTGTGTGTGTGTGTGTGTGTGCATGTGTGTGTTGCACCCTATGAGCGACTTTTAAGTGCCTATTTGTTTCTGTCTTTGTGTTTGTCAGTCAGTCTGTCACTATCCTTTGCATGCACCATTTATCCGTTTTAATCTGTCTCTGTATTAATCTACATGTCAGCTAAAGACAGATTGATATAATGTCACAAACAAAACTGGCATGCAAGTCTAGAAGAAAGTCCTAAATACAACTGGTTTTTGTCCTTTAAAAATGAGTTTGAAACTGAACAATATTTAAAAAGTCTTACAAATAAGTGGCATAGAACTAACCTAGCTAGACTGCGAACAAGGACCTTAGGTCTTAACGCCAATAAGCGATGGTTTGAAAATTCTGCCCAGCCTATGAAGAAATTCGTAGAAAATGTATGGTGTTCAAAGAAACAGTCGTACAAGGACGAGACCTGACACTGTTATTACTAACCCAAAAAGAAGAATGGATTATATCCTTTGCAAAATTTATTGCTGAGGCAAACAGTTTGCGGAAAAGATTTGTTGATAATTAAATACTCACAAATGCAATTATAACCACTTTTATATATTGTAAGCACGTCAAGTATTTTTTATGTACTTATAGTGTATTGACTCCGCCCCCTTTGATCAACTCAGCGCTTGTGTTCTTCGAGTCCTTGCGCTTCATGCGCGGTTCAACTTCTCACGCTTTGTCCTTGGCGGAGGTTTCCGAAAAGTAAGGACGGCATGACCTTTGGAGGGTGCCAAGGATGCTTGATACCAAATTTGGTGTCGATCGGTTGAGAACTGTGTCCGTGCATAAGGGACACACACAGACAGACACACATATAGATTTTGAAGATAAAGAATTACATTATGTTTAGTTAATTACAAATGTGGACGGATGGTTTTGTATACATGTGGGGGGAGAGAGAGGGGGGGGGGGGTGAAAGGAAAGAGCAGGTGAAAAGAGAGGAGGAAGCGTTACGAGAAAGATTGTTCACTGAATAATTTTTTATTTTATTTTATTTCTAAATAGTTGTCTTTTTTGCATTATTGTTTCTTTCATTAAGAATAGACTGATTTTCTTTATTTGCCTACAAAAATGATATATGTTATTTGATAGTATCCCCTTGCCATAAAGGCTTATATATGCTTATGGCAATAAAAACCTATTTGATTTTTTTGGGGATTTTTTGTACATGTCAGCCCCATTTAGCATTTATGTTTCTATCCATGGCTGGCTGGGTGATAAACATCAGTTGAAATTTGAAATGGTCAGCTGCGCTCGGACACCATTTCTTGTGGCTACGCAGTAAACTACTCAAACATGCTCCACATGGCTCCCCTACTGTGCTCTTTGGAGAAACAAAGCATCCAGTGATGCAGTAATAAATCTATTATATTAGAGCTCCTGGGCAGCCTCGAAGAAAGGTTAACTTTGAGCAACCGTCTTCATTCCATTTTAATCCTTTGATAGGAGCTTAGTCCTTCACCAGGTTGGCAGGTTTGGTTCATATGCTGATCAAATCGACACGTGGCCACTCGCCCGAGGACATGTTGTCCATAATGCTGTGTTAGGATCAGATTAATTAATCAAATATGTCTCAAGACTGACTATTTCTAATTTGTCCTAAGCTATTTTTCGAATTGTCCTTTTGAAGCTTCTCTTCAATTAATGTCATTTGGAAATCTCTCCAAATTATTTTTCTTTTGAGGCATTTGGAATATTGTGTGATTAACCCTTTCGCCGCCAGCTATTTTTTTAGCCACAAATTTATATTAAACTTACCTGGGTAGCGAAGAAAAACCTGTCTGCAATATTGGGGATTCCTCTGTGACTTGTATGAAGTAAGGCCTATCCTTACCTCCCAAGGTGAAGAAAATAGGCTCTTTGGATAACATACCCTGGTTTGATGCCTTTTTAGTGACATGGGTGTTAAGTCATTGTGTTGCATAAATGCGACATTGGCGGCAAATAGGGTGAAAGCTATCAAATTAATATTTAGGACCTCACAGGAAACTGTCCTTTGTGAAGATATTGGTCCTGTAAACTACACAGTTTAGATAACCTGTGTTGAGCATCTGATATGCTGTTCTTTTTTCCATTTACCAAGAATCTCTCTCTCTCTCCATTCTCTCTCTCTCTCTCTCTCTCTCTCTCTCTCTCTCTCTCTCTCTCTCTCCCTCTCTCTCTCTCTCTCTCTCTCCTCTCTCTCTCTCTCTCTCCTCTCTCTCTCTCTCTCTCTCTCTCTCTCTCTCTCTCTCTCTCTCTCTCTCTCTCTCTCTCTCTCTCTCACGTCAAGTAAGCAAGCAGGGATAAAGAGAAGGGTCCAACAAAAGGTAACCATAAATGACACGGGCAAAACCATCCGGTAAGTGAATTAAAATTCCTCAATTATAACATAGAAAATCTGTGGACCAAGCTAAATGATGTTTCATTTGTAAATTATGTAAACTGTTTCGATTTTGTCTGCCTGACAGAAACATTTGTTGGCAAAAACTTTGATTTTGACTCTGTTTTTCTTGACTTTGAGAAATTTTACGCTCCAGCAAAGAAAATTTCGCATAGAGGTAGAACTCAGGCGGGGCTTTAGTAATGGTAAAAAAGAAATTTAAACAGTTTGTAACACAAATTAGAACAGATGTAGATAACTTGATTCTGTTAAAGATTAGCTAAGAGCTGTTCAATACAACTAAGGATGTTCTACTAGTTGGGTGTTATGTGGTACCTGAAGGTGGTCCTGCTTACAGAGATTTACCATGTAATGACGGCATTAGTATTTTAGAAGACAGTTTGCTAGATGTTATAGATACTCATGATGTGCATATGCTGGTATGCAGTGACTTGAATTCACAAACAGGGAGTCAGCAACCCAAATTTGAGACGATGATTCCTTGATGATGATAGTGGGGATGATGAGAATGATGTTTATTATGACTTTGATGTCAGTGAGGATGTTGATAGTGTTGACTCTGAGTCTGAGTATGATTCAGAAAATGTAGGTTATGCATATCATGGTGCTGGTGTGAATATGGGAAGTCATAAACATGACACTGCTGATCAGAGGGGAAACAGGGATAGGTTTGTGCGCCACTCAAATGATTGTTTTCTTAATGGTTTTGGTAAAACATTGTTGGATTTGTGTTTTTTATTGGACTTAACTATTTTGAATGGGTCCAGTGTGGATGAATCTAATGGGGACTTTACCTTTGTTTCGCCTAACGGCAGCAGTGTGATGGACTCTTTTATTTCTTCAAAGGATTTGATTGAAAATTGTAGAGTTAGAACTGGCAACAAACTGTACTCTTGGCATCTGCCTATGGAAATGGAATGGTTAAAAACTAGTAACAGTGATGTTGATAAAAATGAACCAATAATTGATAATGAAGAGGAACGGATTGTATGGTCTGAGGAAAAAGCGCAGTCATTCAAAGAACTAAATTCTCCTGAATTTATAGAGAATTTGGATAAAGCTAAACAGTTTATTAATATTGATGTCAATACATGTGTTAGTATGTTTATGAGTAGCTTATATTGTGCGGCTGCCTGAATGGTGAGAAAAGTGGGGGAAAGAAGAAAGAAGCGTGTGATTGGTTTGATAAAGCATGTAATGAAAAAAAGAAAATGGTTAAAAGATGTTTAAAAAAAACAACGTGTAAAAACAGCAGAATTAAAAAGGCAATATAGAGCTGAATATGTTAAAGAAAGAAAAGGATATAACCTATTGAAACAGTAAAAAAAAAGAATAATTTGATAAAGATAGGTTTGACAAATTGAAGGCGTCAGCCAATAATCCAAAGTCATTCTGGTCTACAATTAGGAGTATTAACAGAAAGACTACAATCTATAGTGACATTACTCCCCAACAATGGCACGACCATTTCTTTAGTGTTTTTAATACTACCACTGATGACACACAGAATAGGAATGAAACTGACAGTGACATAGAAAGGGACACAGAGGAGGATAATCAAGAGACAGGAGAACCTCTGTTCAATGATAACATTACAAGAGAGGAAGTAATGAATGGCATTTCACATCTGAAATGTGGGAAAAGTGCTGAACCGGACAAAATAATAGCTGAAATGTTTAAATGTGCAAATGAGATTGTTGTGGACTACTTAGTTTTTATTTTTAATGCATTGTTTGAAAAAGGAATTTTTCCAGAGGCATGGTCAAAATCCATAATTATTCTGCTCCATAAAAAAGGCGACCATAACAATCTAGACAATTATCGAGGAGTTGCTTTGACAAACGTGATCAGTAAAATCTATACTCATATCTTAAATAAAAGACTAACTGTATGGTCAAAGAGAGAAGAAAAATTGGTTGAAGAGCAGGCTGGTTTTAGATCTGGTTACAGCACTACAGACCATATATTTACACTGTATGCTTTAGTGCAAAAATATCTATTAAAAAATTCAAAACTTTTTGTGGCTTTCATAGATTTTCGTAAAGCGTTCGATTCAGTAAACAGGAATATTTTGTGGCAGGTACTAAGAAATAATGGTGTGAATGGGAAACTGTACAGGGCTCTTCAAGGTATGTATAAATCAGTCTTGGCATGTGTTCGTGACAAGTATGCATACTCTGATTGTTTCAATTGTCCACTTGGTGTAAAACAAGGGTGTCTGCTAAGCCCCCAGCTATTTGCCTTTTTTATTAACGAGGTTGCTCTGGAAATAATAAGAAAGGGTAAACACGGAATTCAGATGGTGCCAGGTCTTACTGAATTGTTTTTGTTGCTGTTTGCGGACGACATAATTTTGTTATCTGATACACCTGTTGGCCTGCAGAATCAATTAGATGACACATTGCAGCTAACTATAAACTTAAGCAAAACAAATGTGATGGTGTTTAGAAAAGGGGGTCACTTAGCACGTCATGAAAAATGGTTTTATGGTGAATCTTAGGTAAAGGTAGCTAACTGCTATAAATATTTAGGGATATGGTTTACAACAAAATTAAGTCTAAATAAATGCTGGTTAGAAATGTTTAGAAAAGGGAAAAGAGGAGTCATAGAGATATTACGAACAATGAGAAGATTAAATTCTATTGATATATGCCTTTTTTGGAAGCTATTCGATGCACAAATTGAACCTATGATGACATACGGTGCAGAAATCTGGGAACTATTGAATAACCCTTTTATGGAAAAAATCCACACGTATGCCATAAAACGTATTTTGAATGTGCCCATACATACTTCTAATTAAATTGTGTATGGTGAAACAGGACGCTACCCTCTATATTTAAGAACATATACAAAAGCGGTAAGGTACTGGTTGAGACTGGTTAATTTACCCATGAGCAGATTATCCAGGCAGACGTATGAAATGTTAGTAATACAACATGATAAGGGAAAAGTAAACTGGGTCTCCTGTATTAAAAAGGTTCTAACAGAGAATGGGTTTGGGTTGGTTTGGCTTTCTCAAGGGGTGGGAAATATAGGGCAGTTCATTTCTGAATTTAAAGACAGATAGATATGTTGTCACAAACAAAACTGGCATGCAACTCTAGAAGAAAGTCCTAAATACAACTGGTTTTTGTCCTTTAAAAATGAGTTTAAAACTGAACAATATTTAAAAAGTCTTACAAATAAATGGCATAGAACTAGCCTAGCTAGACTCAGAACAAGGACATTAGGTCTTAACGCCAATAAGCGATGGTTTGAAAATTCTAATCAAAATACTTGCTGCTGCTATGGCAAACAGTGTTGAAAATGAAATTCATTTTATTTTTGTCTGCTCAGCCTATGAAGAAATTTGTAGAAAATGTATGGTGTTCAAAGAAACAGTCATACAAGAACCAGACCTGACACTGTTATTACTAACCCAAAAAGAAGAATGGATTATATCCTTTGCAAAATTTATTGCTGAGGCAAGCAGTTTGCGGAAAAAGATTCGTTGATAATTAAATACTCACAATGTACAATTATAACCACTTTTATATATATAGTAAGCACGTCAAGTATTTTCTATGTACTTTATAGGGTATAAAGAATTACATTATGTTTAGTTAATTACAAATGTGGACGGATGGTTTTGTATGCATGTATGTGGGAGGAGAGGGAGGGGGGGAGGGTGAAGGGAAAGAAGGTGAAAAGAGAGGAGGAAGCGTTACAAGAAAGATTGCTCACTGAATAATTTTATTTTAATTTTATTTTATTTTATTTCTAAATAGTTGTCTTTTTTGCATTATTGTTTCTTTCATTAAAGACCTACAGAGCCGGCTGTCAAAATCACGTATTTCACGTGTTTTCCTTCTTATAGCTGGTAAAAAAATCTTATTTTGACCACGTGTTGCTCCCATCCGCATTGAAAACGAGGCATCACTTTAAAGAGCAGCCTCGATCGTATACGAGGACAGTCACGAAAACGAGGCATCACTTTAAAGAGCAGCCTCGATTGTATTCGAGGTAAGTCTAAATGCGGACCACATCGACCCAGAAAAAAACTAGGGACTTAATCCAGCCGGCTCTGTGGGTCTTTAAGAATAGACTGTTTTCTTTATTTGCCTACAAAAAATGATTTATGTTATTTGACAGTATCCACTTGCCATAAAGGCTAATGGCAAAAAAACCACTATTTGATTTGATTTGATTTGATCTTCTCTCTCTCTCTCTCTCTCTCTCTCTCTCTCTCTCTCTCTCTCTCTCTCTCTCTCTCTCTCTCTCTCTCTCTCTCTCTCTGTTTTTGCTTTTTTGTGTGTTTGTGTGTATGTGTGTGCACTTGCGCGCGTGTGTGCTTACTGTGTGTGTGCACAATTACTGTATGTTACGGACTATAAGGCGATACCTTTTCCCCCCAGACAGAGATTCCTGTGCCTTAAATGTGACTGATATTATAGTAAGAAATAGTGTAAACAAAATCTGAATTTTGTGTTAAATTTGGGGGCTGCTCCTTATAATCATGTGTGCCTTATAGTCTGTAAAATATGGTCGAACACATGCCATTTTTTACCACTATGTTCAGTGTGTGTGTGTGCGCGCATGTACATGCGTGTCAGTGCATGTGTCTGCAAGTATGCTTGTGTGTGTGGGGGCACATGCCAAATATTGCGCATTGTCTGCGTACATGCACATGCATGTGTGTAATCATGCATCCATGTCTATGCAAACATGTGTCTAAAATTGACTGTTGCAAATCTGCGAGATCGCTCCGCCCACTCGTCTATTTTTAGACCCTAGGACAGTGTTGGCTCTAAACCACAGTGCAGAGGCGTTTTATTCCAGCACAAATTGGACATGAAGACAGCGTATATGTTCATCTAACATGCGCGTACGCATGTGTGTGTGTGTATATATACCTGTGTGTGAGTGCGTGGGAAGGAGTGTGTGTGTTTGCGCGCGTGTGTGTCTATGTGTGTGTGTGTTGCATAATGGATAATAGCATAATGGGTGTTCCAGTTTGGTATGCGCACAGGCATTTGCGGGCATGTGGGTACCAATGTGTGTGTGTGTGTGCATGTCACAGTGTGTGTGCGTGTGCATGTGCGTGCATTTGTGTGTGTGTGTGTGTGTGTGGTGTACCCACATGTGATAGTATATATGCGACTCACGTTTAGCAAGCATGCCAGTGTGCGCGTGCACGTGTGTGTATGCACACCAGTGCCTTTGCATGCGCCAATGTGTATGTGTGCGCGCGTGTGTACATGCATGTGGGGACGCGCGCGTGCGTGCATGCATACGATTGAGAAAACATAAATGTGTGCGATTTGTCAGTGCTTGCGCCAATGCTTGTGTGTGTAGTAGTAGGCTATGTGCGTGTTCGCGTTTGTAGTCCTAGGTATGAGTACACAGGCTCGTACTTATGTGTGCAGCAATGTATGTGTGCACGTGCACATATGCCATGTATGTGCGCACACAGATTATTATATAGGCCAAGGCTTATGTGTTCAAGCTCACGCACATAGTTGGCCTGATATAGAAATTTGTGCACGTGTGTTTGCACGCAAATGCGTGTGATGTATTTGTAGCTATGTAAGCGTGTGCGTGTGTGCGCGTGTGCGTGCGCGCATGCCTGGTGGTAGTTGATAGAGGTATACTGTGTCATTAAGTTTTCAGATTATTACCCCTTACAAGAAAAAAAAAGAAAAAAAAAAAAGAATCGGAAATGTAATTTTAATCCATAGATTTAGCATATTCTTCCCGGGGGAGGCCTTCGTTGCTTCTTTTTCATTAAAAAATATTGTCACTTGTTTTTTGTATGGCAGGGTGGCGGGCGGAGAGCTGTTTGAGTACATCTCAGAGAAGGAGGCTCTGAGTGAGGAGGAGGCCTCAGTCTCTTGGTATCAAGCAGATCTCCTGGACGTCGTGTCAAGCACCTGCATTACTTAAGGTCACATGTGGACCACGCTGTTGTCATGCAGGTGCTTGACCCCGTCCAGGATCTGCTTGATAAAGGCTGAGGCCTCCTCCTCACTCAGAGCCTCCTTCTCTGAGATGTACTCAAACAGCTCTCCGCCCGCCACCCTGCCATACAAAAAACAAGTGACAATATTTTTTAATGAAAAAGAAGCAACGAAGGCCTCCCCTGGAAGAATATGCTAAATCTATGGATTAAAATTACATTTCCGACTCTTTTTTTTTTCTTTTTCTTTTTTTATTTTGGAAGGGGTGGGGGGGCATTAATAATCCGCATCTGAAAACTTAATGACACAGTATACCTCTATCAACTACCACCAGGCACACACACACACACACACCACCACACAAACACACACACACATGCGCGCGCGCTCACTTGCGCGCACGCGCTTACATAGCCATAAATACATCACACGCATTTGCGTGCAAACACACGTGCACACATTTCTGTATCAGGCCAACTATGTGCGCGAGCTTGAACATATACGCCTTGGCCTATATAATAATCTGTGTGCGCACATACATGTGTATGAGCACACATACATTGTTGTACACATATGTACGTACCTGTGTACTCATACCTAGGACTACATAAAATAGACACGCGTACATGCACATAGCCTACTACTACTACACACACAAGCATTGGCGCGAGCACTGACAAATCGCGCACATGTATGTTTTCTCAGTTGTATGCATGCACGCACGCGCGCGTCCCCACATGCATGTACACACGCGCGCACACATACACATTGGCGCATGCAAGGGCACTGGGGTGCATACACACACGTGTACGCACCTTCTGGCATGCATGCTAAACGTGCATCGCATATTCTATCACCTGTGGGTACACCACACACACACAACACCACACAACATGCACTCACATGCACACGCGACACCCTGTGACAACACTCACACACCACATTGGTACCCACATGCCCGCAAATGCCTGTGCGACCATTCCAACTGGACACCCATTATCTATTATCCTTATCAACACACACACTCATAGACACACACACAGACGCGTAAGCACACACACTCCTTCCCACGCACTCACACACACGCATTACACACACACACACAAACAACACACGTGCTCGCACGTTTAAGTATGAATATACACGCTGTCTTCATGTCTAATCTGTACTGGAATGAACGTCTCTGCACTGTGGTTTAGAGCCAACACTGTCCAAGGGTCTAAAAATACATGAGTGGGTGGAGTGATCTCGCAGATTTGCACAGTCAATTTTAGACACATGTTTGCATAGACATGGATGCATGATTACACACATGCATGTGCATGTACGCAGACAATGCGCAATATTTGGCATGTGCCCCCACACACACAAGCATACTTGCAGACACATGCACTGACACGCATGTACATGCGCGCACACACACACACTGAACATAGTGGTAAAAAATGGCATGTGTTCGACCATATTTTACAGACTATAAGGCACACATGATTATAAGGAGCAGCCCCCAAATTTAACACAAAATTCAGATTTTGTTTACACTATTTTCTTACTATAATATCAGTCACATTTAAGGCACAGGAGTCTCAGTCTTGGAAAAAGTGTCGCCTTATAGTCCGTAACATACTGTAATTTTTCACACACACAGTAAGCACACACCGCACGCAAACTTGCAAACACATACCCACAAACCAACCAAAAAATCAAAAACAGAGAGAGAAGAGAAGTAGAGAGATGAGCGATAGAGATATTGAGAGAAGAGGAGAGGGAGAGTAGTGATATAGTAGAAAGAGAGAGAATCAAAATCAAATCAAATCAAATAGTGGTTTTTTTGCCAATAGCCTTTATGGCAAGGGGATACTGTCAAATAACATAAATCATTTTTTTGTATGCAAATAAATAAAACATTCTACTCTTAAAGACCCACAGAGCCGGCTGAATTAAGTCCCTTTTTTTTTTCTGGGTCGGTGTGGTCCACATTCAGACTTTCCTCGAATACAATTGAGGTTGCTCTTTAAAGTGATGCCTCGTTTTTTTTGTGACTTCCCTCGTATACGATCGAGGCTGCTCTTTAAAGTGATGGCTCGTTTTCAATTTGTATGGGATCAACACTTGGTCAAAATAAGATTTTTTTTACCAGCTATAAAAAGGAAAGCATGTGAAAACCGTGATTCTGACAGCCGTCTCTGTAAGTCTTTAATGAAATAACAATATGCAAAAAGACCATTATTTAGAAATTAGAAATAAAGTCAAATTAAAATACAATTATTTAGTGGGCAATCTTTCTTGTAACGCTTCCTCCTCTCTTTTCACCTTCTTTCCCTTCACCCTCCCCCCCTCCCTCTCCTCCCACATACATGCATACAAAACCATCCGTCCACATTTGTAATTAACTAAACATAATGTAATTCTTTATACCCTATAAGTACATAGAAAATACTTGACGTGCTTACTATATATATAAAAGTGGTTATAATTGTACATTGTGAGTATTTAATTATCAACGAATCTTTTCCGCAAACTGCTTGCCTCAGCAATAAATTTTGCAAAGGATATAATCCATTCTTCTTTTTGGGTTAGTAATAACAGTGACAGGTCTCGTCCTTGTATGACTGTTTCTTTGAACACCATACATTTTCTACAAATTTCTTCATAGGCTGAGCAGACAAAAATAAAATGAATTTCATTTTCAACACTGTTTGCCATATAGCAAGTATTTTGATTAGAATTTTCAAACCATCGCTTATGGCGTTAAGTCCTAAGGTCCTTGTTCGGAGTCTAGCTAGGCTAGTTCTATGCCACTTATTTGTAAGACTTTAAATATTTTCAGTTTCAAACTCATTTTTAAAGGACAAAAACCAGTTGTATTTAGGACTTTCTTCTAGAGTTGCATGCCAGTTTTGTTTGTGACAACATATCTATCTGTCTTTAAATTCAGAAATGAACTGCCCTATATTTCCCACCCCTTGAGAAAGCCAAACCAACCCAAACCCATTCTCTGTTAGAACCTTTTTAATACAGGAGACCCAGTTTACTTTTCCCTTATCATGTTGTATTACTAGCATTTCATACGCCTGCCTGGATAATCTGCTCATGGGTAAATTAACTAGTCTCAACCAGTACCTTACCGCTTTTGTATATGTTCTTAAATATAGAGGGTAGCGTCCTGTTTCACCATACACAATTTAATTAGAAGTATGTATGGGCACATTCAAAATACGTTTTATGGCATACGTGTGGATTTTTTTCCATAAAAGGGTTATTCAATAGTCCCCAGATTTCTGCTCCGTATGTCATCATAGGTTCAATTTGTGCATCGAATAGCTTCCAAAAAAGGCTTATATCAATATAATTTAATCTTCTCATTGTTCGTAATATCTCTATGACTCCTCTTTTCCCTTTTCTAAACATTTCTAACCAGCATTTATTTAGACTTAATTTTGTTGTAAACCATATCCCTAAATATTTATAGCAGTTAGCTACCTTTACCTAAGATTCACCATAAAACCATTTTTCATGACGTGCTAAGTGACCCCCTTTTCTAAACACCATCACATTTGTTTTGCTTAAGTTTATAGTTAGCTGCAATGTGTCATCTAATTGATTCTGCAGGCCAACAGGTGTATCAGATAACAAAATTATGTCGTCCGCAAACAGCAACAAAAACAATTCAGTAAGACCTGGCACCATCTGAATTCCGTGTTTACCCTTTCTTATTATTTCCAGAGCAACCTCGTTAATAAAAAAGGCAAATAGCTGGGGGCTTAGCAGACACCCTTGTTTTACACCAAGTGGACAATTAAAACAATCGGAGTATGTATATTTGTCACGAACACATGCCAAGACTGATTTATACGTACCTTGAAGAGCCCTGTACAGTTTCCAATTTACACCATTATTTCTTAGTACCTGCCATAAAATATTCCTGTTTACTGAATAGAACGCTTTACGGAAATCTATGAAAGCCACAAAAAGTTTTGAATTTTTTAATAGGTATTTTTGCACTAAAGCATACAGTGTAAATATATGGTCTATAGTGCTGTAACCAGATCTAAAACCAGCCTGCTCTTCAACCAATTTTTCTTCTCTCTTTGACCATACAGTTAGTCTTTTATTTAAGATATGAGTATAGATTTTACTGATCACGTTTGTCAAAGCAACTCCTCGATAATTGTCTAGATTGTTATGGTCGCCTTTTTTATGGAGCAGAATAATTATGGATTTTGACCATGCCTCTGGAAAAATTCCTTTTTCAAACAATGCATTAAAAATAAAAACTAAGTAGTCCACAACAATCTCATTTGCACATTTAAACATTTCAGCTATTATTTTGTCCGGTTCAGCACTTTTCCCACATTTCAGATGTGAAATGCCATTCATTACTTCCTCTCTTGTAATGTTATCATTGAACAGAGGTTCTCCTGTCTCTTGATTATCCTCCTCTGTGTCCCTTTCTATGTCACTGTCAGTTTCATTCCTATTCTGTGTGTCATCAGTGGTAGTATTAAAAACACTAAAGAAATGGTCGTGCCATTGTTGGGGAGTAATGTCACTATAGATTGTAGTCTTTCTGTTAATACTCCTAATTGTAGACCAGAATGACTTTGGATTATTGGCTGACGCCTTCAATTTGTCAAACCTATCTTTATCAAATTATTCTTTTTTTTTACTGTTTCAATAGGTTATATCCTTTTCTTTCTTTAACATATTCAGCTCTATATTGCCTTTTTAATTCTGCTGTTTTTACACGTTGTTTTTTTTAAACATCTTTTAACCATTTTCTTTTTTTCATTACATGCTTTATCAAACCAATCACACACTTCTTTCTTCTTTCCCCCCACTTTTCTCACCATACAGGCAGCCGCACAATATAAGCTACTCATAAACATACTAACACATGTATTGACATCAATATTAATAAACTGTTTAGCTTTATCCAAATTCTCTATAAATTCAGGAGAATTTAGTTCTTTGAATGACTGCGCTTTTTCCTCAGACCATACAATCCGTTCCTCTTCATTATCAATTATTGGTTCATTTTTATCAACATCACTGTTACTAGTTTTTAACCATTCCATTTCCATAGGCAGATGCCAAGAGTACAGTTTGTTGCCAGTTCTAACTCTACAGTTTTCAATCAAATCCTTTGAAGAAATAAAAGAGTCCATCACACTGCTGCCGTTAGGCGAAACAAAGGTAAAGTCCCCATTAGATTCATCCACACTGGACCCATTCAAAATAGTCAGTCTAATAAAATAAAAAGCATAAATCCAACACTGTTTTACCAAAACCATTAAGAAAACAATCATTTGAGTGGCGCACAAACCTATCCCTGTTTCCCCTCTGATCAGCAGTGTCATGTTTATGACTTCCCATATTCACACCAGCACCATGATATGCATAACCTACATTTTCTGAATCATACTCAGACTCAGAGTCAACACTATCAACATCCTCACTGACATCAAAGTCATAATAAACATCATTCTCATCATCCCCACTATCATCATCAAGGAATCATCGTCTCAAATTTGGGTTGCTGACTCCCTGTTTGTGAATTTAAGTCACTGCATACCAGCATATGCACATCATGATTATCTATAACATCTAGCAAACTGTCTTCTAAAATACTAATGCCGTCATTACATGATAAATCTCTGTAAGCAGGACCACCTTCAGGTACCACATAACACCCAACTAGTAGAACATCCTTAGTTGTATTGAACAGCTCTTTGCTAATCTTTAACAGAATCAAGTTATCTACATCTGTTCTAATTTGTGTTACAAACTGTTTAAATTTCTTTTTTACCATTACTAAAGCCCCGCCTGAGTTCTACCTCTATGCGAAATTTTCTTTGCTGGAGCGTAAAATTTCTCAAAGTCAAGAAAAACAGAGTCAAAATCAAAGTTTTTGCCAACAAATGTTTCTGTCAGGCAGACAAAATCGAAACAGTTTACATAATTTACAAATGAAACATCATTTAGCTTGGTCCACAGATTCTCTATGTTATAATTGAGGAATTATAATTCACTTACCGGATGGTTTTGCCCGTGTCATTTATGGTTACCTTTTGTTGGACCCTTCTCTTTATCCCTGCTTGCTTACTTGACGTGAGAGAGAGAGAGAGAGAGAGAGAGAGAGAGAGAGAGAGAGAGAGAGAGAGAGAGAGAGAGAGAGAGAGAGAGAGGAGAGAGAGAGAGAGAGAGAGAGAGAGAGAGAGATAGAGAGAGAGAGAGAGAGAGAGAGATTCTTGGTAAATGGAAAAAAGAACAGCATATCAGATGCTCAACACAGGTTATCTAAACTGTGTAGTTTACAGGACCAATATCTTCACAAAGGACAGTTTCCTGTGAGGTCCTAAATATTAATTTGATAGCTTTCACCCTATTTGCCGCCAATGTCGCATTTATGCAACACAATGACTTAACACCCATGTCACTAAAAGGCCTAAAACCAGGGTATGTTATCCAAAGAGCCTATTTTCTCCACATTGGGTGGTAAGGATAGGCCTTACTTCATACAAGTCACAGAGGAATCCCCAATATTGCAGACAGGTTTTTCTTCGCTACCCAGGTAAGTTTAATATAAATTTGTGGCTAAAAAAATAGCTGGCGGCGAAAGGGTTAATCACACAATATTCCAAATGCCTCAAAAGAAAAATAATTTGGAGAGATTTCCAAATGACATTAATTGAAGAGAAGCTTCAAAAGGACAATTCGAAAAATAGCTTAGGACAAATTAGAAATAGTCAGTCTTGAGACATATTTGATTAATTAATCTGATCCTAACACAGCATTATGGACAACATGTCCTCGGGCGAGTGGCCACGTGTCGATTTGATCAGCATATGAACCAAACCTGCCAACCTGGTGAAGGACTAAGCTCCTATCAAAGGATTAAAATGGAATGAAGACGGTTGCTCAAAGTTAACCTTTCTTCGAGGCTGCCCAGGAGCTCTAATATAATAGATTTATTACTGCATCACTGGATGCTTTGTTTCTCCAAAGAGCACAGTAGGGGAGCCATGTGGAGCATGTTTGAGTAGTTTACTGCGTAGCCACAAGAAATGGTGTCCGAGCGCAGCTGACCATTTCAAATTTCAACTGATGTTTATCACCCAGCCAGCCATGGATAGAAACATAAATGCTAAATGGGGCTGACATGTACAAAAAATCCCCAAAAAAATCAAATAGGTTTTTATTGCCATAAGCATATATAAGCCTTTATGGCAAGGGGATACTGTCAAATAACATAAATCATTTTTGTAGGCAAATAAAGAAAATCAGTCTATTCTTAATGAAAGAAACAATAATGCAATAAAGACAACTATTTAGAAATAAAATAAAATAAAATTATTCAGTGAACAATCTTTCTCGTAACGCTTCCTCCTCTCTTTTCACCTGCTCTTTCCTTTCACCCCCCCCCCCTCTCCTCCCCCCACATGTATACAAAACCATCCGTCCACATTTGTAATTAACTAAACATAATGTAATTCTTTATCTTCAAAATCTATATGTGTGTCTGTCTGTGTGTGTCCCTTATGCACGGACACAGTTCTCAACCGATCGACACCAAATTTGGTATCAAGCATCCTTGGCACCCTCCGAAGGTCATGCCGTCCTTACTTTTCGGAAACCTCCGCCAAGGACAAAGCGTGAGAAGTTGAACCGCGCATGAAGCGCAAGGACTCAAAGAACACAAGCGCTGAGTTGATCAAAGGGGGCGGAGTCAATACACTATAAGTACATAAAAAATACTTGACGTGCTTACAATATATAAAAGTGGTTATAATTGCACATTGTGAGTATTTAATTATCAACAAATCTTTTCCGCAAACTGCTTGCCTCAGCAATAAATTTTGCAAAGGATATAATCCATTCTTCTTTTTGGGTTAGTAATAACAGTGACAGGTCTCGTCCTTGTACGACTGTTTCTTTGAACACCATACATTTTCTACGAATTTCTTCATAGGCTGGGCAGAATTTTCAAACCATCGCT
Organism: Phymorhynchus buccinoides; assembly: GCA_017654935.2. Lineage (NCBI taxonomy): Eukaryota > Metazoa > Mollusca > Gastropoda > Neogastropoda > Raphitomidae > Phymorhynchus > Phymorhynchus buccinoides. The sequence continues at coordinate 34,779,588 of CM065685.1, read as the reverse complement.
TATTGGCGTTAAGACCTAAGGTCCTTGTTCGCAGTCTAGCTAGGTTAGTTCTATGCCACTTATTTGTAAGACTTTTTAAATATTGTTCAGTTTCAAACTCATTTTTAAAGGACAAAAACCAGTTGTATTTAGGACTTTCTTCTAGACTTGCATGCCAGTTTTGTTTGTGACATTATATCAATCTGTCTTTAGCTGACATGTAGATTAATACAGAGACAGATTAAAACGGATAAATGGTGCATGCAAAGGATAGTGACAGACTGACTGACAAACACAAAGACAGAAACAAATAGGCACTTAAAAGTCGCTCATAGGGTGCACACACACACATGCCACACACACACACACACACACACACACACACACACACACACACACACACACATTCTTTCAATATTTCAGTTAAGCCTTGCCAGTTTTTCTTAACAGACACTAAATTGCATTCTAGCACAAGCTTTAAGCTATCATGTCCAAAAAGTAGCAATTGCGTTCACAGAAACTGAAAAGAAATAACTGAAAAATCCCATGTCACCTTGAGAAAGTGTGAAGTATACATATGTGTGTATGTTATGCCAACAACAGGTGCAAACTTTCTTCTCATATCATAAAGAGCACCAGATTCAGTAGTTGACATTATAAACAAGGTTGTAACTATCAATTCAATATCCTATCAATCTTGGCATGCAGAAATATCTGTGTACATACAGTATACTAGATAAAGCCCGTGCTCCGCACGGCAGCACCCCTCCCTTCCGCCCACTCACCCGTGCTCTGCGTGGCAAGCATGAAGCATCTACGCTTCGCTTGGGGTTTCCCCTACCTTGCTTGCTTCCCCCCTCTCGTGTACACCCCCCCCCCCCCCCCCCCCCACCACCCACCCCAACTTTCCAAACTTCCAGAAGATACTCGCCTCCCTCATCTCCTTCCTAGCTTCGCTTGGGGTTTCCCCTATCCTGCTTTCCCCCTCCCCACCCATCCCCCCAGCTTTCCCCCCTGGGCCACCCCCAGCTTTCCCCCACACTCCCCCTCCGAAAAGGGCTGCGCCCCCCTCCCTTCCGCCCACTCCCCTGTTCCTTTAAAAAAAAAGATGAAAACCCCCCCCCCCCCCCCCCCCCCCCCCCCCCCCCCCCCCCCCCGCCCCTCCCCCCCCCCCCCCCCCCCCCCCCCCCCCCCCCCCCCCCCCCCCCCACCCCCCCCCCCCCCCCCCCCCCCCCCCCCCCCCCCCCCCCCCCCCCCCCCCCCCCACCCCCCCCCCCCCCCCCCCCCCCCCCCCCCCACACCCCCCCCCCCCCCCCCCAAAAAAAAACCCAAAAAATTGTGGAGAGGGGCAGACTCGAACCTGCGACCTACACGACCTACGGATTTGCGACTCAGCGTCCTAACCTATCGAGCTATTAAGGCTTCGTCGAAAGTCGCTGTAAAAAATTCATTATAAGAGGAAGAAGGGAAAGCAGACAAGTTGGACCAGGAGACGCAGCTTCAAAATAATGCCAATTGACACGCGAGCAACATTTTTTGCCTTCAAAATCAACTTTCAAAGGCAAAATTTTTAATACGACATAGCAGAATAAATAGACGAAGCGCGTATCTTGACCCGCATCGCGAGCGAAAGTCCGACATTTATGCGGTACTCGAGTTTTTAGGGTCCCCTCCTCGTATCCTTAGCGCATTTAATATAGATCATTATAAAGGGCAGGTAAAGCAAAGTGTAGGTGTGTGCACAGGGTAAAAAGAGGTGGGAGGTTCGATTGGGAACATGGTGACAAGGGAGGGGGAGGGGGGTAAGGAGAGGCATAATGATGACAAATTAGGATTCAGGGAGAGATAGGAAAAGAGATTAAAGAGAGAGTGTGTGTGTGATGTGTGTGGTGTGTGTGTGTGTGTGTGTGAGAGAGAGAGAGAGAGAGAGAGAGTGTGTGTGTGTGTGTGTGTGTGTGTGTGTGTGTGTGTGTTCTTGTTTTCTCTGCACCGGTTTGACAATGTTGTGAAAATCAAACCGACTTGTTTTGACGCACCCCATTGTTTTGACGTCAAAACAGCGGAATTCCCGCCCAAAACACGTCAAAACAGCGGAATTCCCGCCCAAAACTATGTCATATGGCAAAATGGCGTCTTGTGTCCAAACAATGCAAAATGTCCCGTGCTTCCCGTTTCAGAAACTTTAAAGGCTGATTTCTCACGGTCAACTTAAGTGATGTGGTTTTTCATGTAAGTGCTTAATGACTAATGGCGGAGTGATGTCCCTTGCTGGCTTGTTTGACAATGAATCTGGGGACATCACAGCCAGGGTTTGGAGTAGGATAAGGTGTAGGAACAATGTCACTCTGTCAAAGTAAGTGTGTGTGTGTGTGTGTGAACTCATTGTCAACACAATGGTGGTTAGCTTTCCAGAGCGTGTGTAAATGAGTGTATTATAAATTTATATGCATTCGAATCAGACCATTCAGGAGCATGTTCTCACAAAAAAATTACTGCAATATGTTTGATAGTTTAATCATAAATCACTGTCAAGACAATGAGGGTTTCAGCACATTGTCAATACAACGTGTGTGTGTGTGTGGTGTGTGTGTGTGTTGTGTGTGTGTGTGCGTGCGTGCGTGCGTGCGTGTCTCTGTGTGTGTGTGTGTGTGTGTGGTGTGTGGAAGTCAAGTCAAAATTTTATTTCCAGATGGGAACATTGCACAAGCAAAAACATGCTTTTGTGTGTGTGTGTTTGTGTGTGCGCGCACATGTGTGCATAAATATAATATACTTCAACTTGTGCATACAATTGGCAAGCATATGAGGACGCATGCATGCTTAAGTGTGCCTGTGTATGTCACGTGTGTACAGATGTGTGTACAGGCTCTTAAAAGCATAAGTTTGTAGCATGCACGCAAGAGTGTGCACATCTACACTTGTACTACCGCTCACAATGTTCTTACAGGCATGTACAGTTCTCCTTGTTTTCTTTCAATTCACAAAAAGTCATAATGACATAGCTTGCTCTAAACAAAAACAGGAGTGCTGAGTAACACAGTACTATTTTCAGCCTAGCTGGTTTCTGTTTCTCTCATTTTACTCTCACTTCCAGTTCCATGACTCACACTTGCTCTTAATTCTCTTCCTGCTTCTTTCGAGGCTCTACGGCTCTACGCTTGAGTGGCTTCCACCTTTTTGCTGCTGTTGCTGTGTCGATTTGCAGCAATCTACAACCAGTCTGTTTTATTGATTCTTTTTTCTTCTTTAGTTTAATTCAACGTGCAGTGCAAGCTGTCTAACAATATCAGAACTGATCCTGTGTTTAACAATTTCTTCACTTTTCACTTTCATATATGCATGCAAATGTTAGACTTCATGACCAAAAACTAAGAGGCTATTTTGAAGAAACTATTTTCATACAACACACATGTTCAATAAAACATGAGAACAGTTCGAGGGCCCATAAAATAAGGTTTTCATCTGATGCTCACCATAATAATAATTATTATTATTATTATTTTTTATTATTTTTTTAATAGGGATACTAATATAGCGCCCTTGTAGATGAAACCTACTCAGGGCGCATTACAAATTAAACTTCACTAAACCGCCATTCACACAACGAACATACACTTGCAACAAACAAACCAAACTGCATCAACCCCTCTCTCACGCAAACACACACGCTTAAGGGTGCACGTGCACGTAAGCGTGATGCACACATGCACATGCGCATACGCAGACACACACACAGAGACATACACTTGTGCGTGCACACGCACACACGCATGCACGCAAACACACACAACCATTTTGATACAGAGCTAGTCAGCTACAGCTTAGAAAAGAGGTGCGTTTTCTAGTTGGACTTAATAAATGCTGATGAAGAATTAGTATGCTTGAGAGACAGGTGTAGAGAGTTCCATACAGAGGGAGCTTGAAAAAAGAACTATCTTTCACCATAGGTTTTTGTTTTGACTGAGGGTAGCTGCAGGATACGAGTGTCAGAGGAAGAGCGGAACAGACGAGAAGGTGTGTAGAGATGAAGTAAGTCAGACAGGTATGCCTAATTAGGGGCATAACCAGAGATGACAGCAAATGAAAGGGTGGAGAGTTTGTAGTCAATCCTGTCAGAAATCGGTAACCAGTGCAGAGAGCGGAGAAGACGCGTGTCATCTTCAAACTTGAAACATCGGAGGACCAGACCAGCAGCATTATTCTGAATTCTTTGGAGTTTGTGAAGAAGGTACAGCAAGATGAGAATTGCAGTAATCAATTTTTGAGAATGAAAGCGCAAACCAAGGTTTTTGTTGTATCAGTAAACAGGTAATGGCAGACAGAACTTATCCTACGAAGCTCTAGATAGGCAGATCTACAGATGTTGGAGATATATTGCTGAAGAGAAAGGCTTTGATCAAGACCAACACTGCGGACAGATGAAGAGAAAGAGACAGATGTGCTGTTGATATTTACTGAACTTGGGAGAGAGGGATGACCAAGTGCAAAATGGTATTCAACCAAAAAGGAGATGGGGAAAAGAAAAAAAATCAAAGAAAAAAACACATCTATAGGGGAAAGGTGTGGAAATCTTTCAATTATGGCAGTCTATTTTGGCCTCTATGTGTAAGACATCAGCTTTAAAAAGAAACAAAAAATGAACAGGGGCAAGCCACAAAATGTATTCATTGGCCACTGCTCTTTTATGATTCTCATTTTGCTTCTATTTTTGCCCCATATTCCCCTATTATGCCCCTATCTCCCCCTTTCCACTTTCTATCCTCTTTCCACATCCCACCTCTCGCTTTATTGCTCTTTCTCTATACCTCCTTACAAAAATGTGCATGCATACATGCGCACACGCACACACACACACGCACACCCTGGGGGATAAAGTAATATGTTTAAAAAAATTTACACAACATTCATCTTTTTATCAGAAAAGGTTAAATAATTAAAGTATGACATCTCCCTAACACAACCACAGTAGATGAAATTATTTTCATTCATTAAAAAAAAAAGAGCCAGAATTAACATTCCTTAATTAAGTGTGTGTGTGTGTGTGTGTGTGTGTGTGTGCGTGTGCGTGTGCGTGCGTGCGTGCATGCGTGTGTGCATGTGTGTGTGTGTATGCGTGCATGCGTGTGTATGTCTGTCTGTCTGTCTATCTCATCCGTATAAGGAGACAAATTCAAAAATGGAACAAGAGGGGAATAAAAAAAAAGGGGGAAGCGGGGAGATGTGGGATGGCTTGGGCAATAGGGCAAAAATCAGCACAAAGTTCTTTCTACTTGATTCCTTTCTCATTCCTTTAAATTTCTTCCTCAACTTACCCGGCATTCCCTTTTTCTCCTTCGTTCTCGACTTCTCCACATGTTAAATTTCAGCTACATTTTTGTATGCCTTTTTGTACCCCTGAATCAAATTTTCAATAACCCGCCCCCCCCCCTAACACACACACACTTTGACCCACAAAATCACCTCCAGTCTTGACAAGAACACACAAACCGACCTCATTGTGCTGGATTTATCTAAGGCATTTGACAAGGTCCCGCACGAACGCCTACTCCGAAAGATCCATCATTATGGAATCCAGGGATCAACGTTCAGGTGGATTAGAGAATTTTTGTCAGGCCGCACCCAGCAGGTTGTGGTCGAAGGTTCTAAGTCAGACACAGAAGCTGTGGTCAGTGGTGTCCCACCGGGTACAGTCCTCAGCCCTCTCCTGTTCCTCATGTTTACTAACGACCTCCCTGATCAACTTCAATCTAAAGTGCGTCTGTTTGCCGATGACTGTATCATCTACAGAGAAATACACAAGAAAGACGACTGTGAAATTCTCCAGAAGGATGTAAACACCTTGTCCAATTGGGAGAAACACTCCAGGCATGGAATTCCATCCACAAAAATGTAACACCCTGACATGCTCCAAAGAAATTTAAGATCAGCAAAGAAAACAACCATGACCAACGCATATAATACCCTTGTGTGACCACATCTAGAATATTGTATGGAACCCACGCACCACTGAATCAATTAAGAAAATCGAAGCAGTCCAAAGAAGAGTGGCAAGATATGTCAGCAACAATTATGACACCACCAGCAGCGTCACTGCCATGCTCTCTGACTTGAAATGGGAAACCTTAGAGGCAAGAAGAACCAAGCATCAAGTCACCATCGGGGCTTGCCCCCGGGGACCGCTACGGTAGCCGGATTGGTCTTGCCTAGATACTACGAAACAAAAGGTCTATGGCCCAATAATGTCTTTTACTTTTAGTATTAGACCCCCTCCTTTACCGGGATGCACACCCTTAATTAGTGGGGTGTACACCCTTAATCAATGGGGTGTACACCCTTAACTCAGAGACATGTCTGCCGCTCGGCGACATTGAAATCCTACGTGGCATAATTTGTACTGCAATGTCTTCTACTTACAAGCAAAGAAAGAAACATACACGAACGAAAACATACTCCTTTGCGATCGTAGATCGGCAAAGGACAACAAACAAAAAGAAACATACACGAACGAAAACATACTCCTTTGCAATCATAGATAGGCAAAGGACAAAACGAGTTGGTACCAGTGAATGACCCGCTGTTGTTGGAATAGTCAATGACCTTAGGTAGCTCGCGTGGCCTCCCTGGAAGTTCCTGGAAAACATGCGGTCTACGTGGAAAAGCTAGTTTCGGTTCAGAGGCATGTGCTAGTTTCGGTTAGCTAATGCGAATGGGGGAGGGTGGGTGTGTGTGCATGCGCTGCTCTCTCTCTCTCTCTCTCTCTCTCTCTCTCTTCTCTCTCTCTCTCTCTCTCTCTCCCCCCCCCCTCGCCCTCTCTCTCCTCTCTCTCTCTCTCTCTCTTCATAGAGAGCCTTACGACACGATTGAAAAGTAGTAGGCCTTTTCATGACTAACAAGGGCATCGCCACCCTTAATGAGGTGTACACCCTTTACTCGGAGACATGTCTGCCGCTCAGCGACATTAAAATCCCAGGTGGCATAATTTGTACTGCAGTGTCTTCTATTGCCCTTTTTTACACCCCCACACAAAATTTGGAGTGATTCTATATAGTATTTCACGAGATATAGGAGGGTGAAAAAAAACGGAAACATGTCTGCCGCTCGGCGACATTGTATTTCCGAGGGATAATTTATATACGAATGTGCTATACTCTTAGTGTCACATCCTGACACAAAATTGGAAGGGATTCTGTCTTCTAGTTCACGAGATACAGCTTGGACAAGAAATATATAGCGCAAAGAAGGAAATTTCGGTTTTCAAGGTCACACTTCAAGGTCAAGATCAGTATGGCGATAATTTATGCTCGGATGTTTTCTACTCTAGGTTATACAGTACCACACAAAGTGAAGCACAAATGTGGAAAATATGGCTTAAAACCCAATTTTTAGACCCCTACCACTTTCAAGGCCTACGGATCTCCCTTTGACCTTGACCTTGATCGGTATGCCATCATCAGAACGGGCATAAGCCAAAGTACCTGCATGCCAAATTTGAAGACTCTAAGACCAACGGTGTGGAAGTTATGGCCCCTGAAAGATTTTTCGGTTTTCAAGGTCGTACACCAAGGTCAAGGTCAGGATGGCAAAAAATGTTGCGCAGATGCCTTCCTCTCATGGTGACACACCACCACACAAAATTTGAAGCGATTCGGTCAAGCGGTTTGGGAGATATCCTTGGGACAGACAGAAAAGAAAAAAAAGAAAGAAAAAAAAGTTACATACACAAACGAAAACATACTCCTTTGCAATCTACTTCGTAGATCGGCAAAGGACAATAACAAATTGTTTAAAAAGGGAAAGAAAAGGGGTAAAAAGGGGAGAGGAGGGAGGAATAAAGGGGGGGGGAGAGGAATACAATCAAATAAGAAATAGGTTTGGGTTTTTTGTCCCACCCCCCTATCTCCCCGCATTGCGTATCCCATAGTCACTAAATGTCTATATGAGACGGTGTGACGATCAGTACTTGAAGACACACAAACATACCTCTTCACCAGAAAAGGCTTACTAATGACAAAATGGCTATTATCTCCTCAATGTTACTGGTAAATATCAAATTTTGTTTCAGCATAAACCAACAAATAATTAACTATTTTTTACTCTATATCAGTATAATATGTGCTACTCTCACTGACCACAGCATAATTTTTTATTTTTTTTTAAAGGAATGATGGAAAACGAAGGTCAATCGATAGAAAGGGCTTTGAAATATGGGCACAGCAAGTATGCTCAATTAGGTTTCTAGGGGATAACCTTTCTGTAACACCCAATTTTCATTCAGCCTGCTACTTGTGCTAGTCCCCGACAGAATCAATCTGCTCACACCTGCTGTGCATCATTTAGTTCAATTTCGTTCAATAAAACCATCCCCACTCACTCCCCATGGTTGGTCCGGTCCGCAGTTTTCATTGAACGTTGTGCTGGTAATGGTTCATGCTAGGGACACAGGCGTTGAGAGCTTGGGATCGGGAGGTAATAATGGACGAAGGTGTTAAGGTAAACATAAAACAATCTACGGACATCAAAGAAATCGAAGAATGAAAGTCTGCTATTACAATTGAACAAAACTGTGTTTGTTGTCTTAAGCTCAACGCTGTCATTTCTCAGCATAATCCCATCTACAAAATGAATTGTCTGTGTATTAATTTCTAGCCAAAAGAAACTGAATAGAATTAAAGGAAAATATAATGGTGCAGGTGAAACAAGGAGTAAATTGTCAGATAACCCTGCAGTACATAAACTTTAAATACTTGCTCATACCATCTATCTGTGTGCATGTGTGCACACACATACACAGAGTCAGACATATGTACATACACACAGATACAAACACACACTAAAAGATTTATAAATTTTAAAAAAGAAGACCCATTCCAAAAGTGTAACATCTTTTTAAAAAAACTCCCTTTTGTCCGATATCGTTTACTTTACACTTCACTGTCTCCCTTTCCTCTCTTTCTCACAGCTTGTCATAAGAAGGATCATATTTCCCTTCAGATTCTTTTGTCTCCAACTCCAAAGAGCCAAGTTGTCTGTCTAATGAGGTGAAAAATGGTGTCAATTATCCACTGTACTTCAGGACTAAGCGTATGTACAGATTGTGAACAATGCTGTCACGTGTTAACAAGGGGTATTTCCATGGGCACAAATCCAGTTTTCAATTACTTTCAATGTAGTTTATTACTAATATTAGTTTCAAAGCAAGGAAATAAAAATTAATGCATCGAAAAAAATCAACAAATTTTTTTTAAGTAAAACTAAAAGAAAAACAAAAAGTGTCATGTGCAACATTTTGGATTTTTAAATTATTCAATCCTACCTCTGGCAAATTAACAATCCAAATAAAGTTCCTAAGAAATGTTCATTTTGCTTTGTTTTGCTTCTAAAAGTAAAAGTTTGTAATATGACAGAAAAAAGAAAAGGTATATGGGTGCAACTTTTTCCTTTTGACATGGGTTTCATTTTTTTTGTTTTTTTACCTGAAACTGAACTTCCCTTCTTTTTTTTAAATAACTGAGTCAAGTGACGCCATATTGTTTTCAAACGCAACCAGGTAAAGCTTATCAGACTCAAAGTCAAACAGGAATTTCTTTTTAAAAGAGAAGAAAAGAGGGCAACTGTCTTTTTTTTTATGGACGTTGCCCCCCTGAACCCCCAAATGGGGCTATGCCCCTGTGGCCCTCTGGGGACTGTGCGGACCCTGGACCCCTACCTTTCAGGATTTTTTTTTCATTTGGGAGAGTTGCACCCATGTTATACTGAGACAACATAGTGTATTCTGGAAGATAAAGCAGTTTGAAATTTATAGATAATGCCCTTTGTCACAAAACCCCCCCTGAACTGGCTGCAGTAAAACATACCATAAATATCATGTTGCTTTGATCTCAACTCCTGCTACATGGAATTATATCAACCATTTCACATCAGTAGATTTTATAATTGAACTACAAAACATCAAAACGCTACACATTAACACAAAAAGATGAAGATGGGAAAATAAGTGAAGCAAAAAAACACTAAATTTTCATCTTAAAAAATACCTTTTCAAAGGCGATGAGGCAATACATGTGTTTGCAAACAAAAATAGGTTGGATGAATAAATGTGTTCATTAAACCTACATCAGTACAGTGGAACCTCCCTTATAAGACCTCCCATTATAAGTCTCCCTCCCACATAAGACCTACTTCTCTGAGACATTGCCCTTCTTTGCAAGTATTAAAATTACCTCCCCTATAACTTATAAGACCCCTCCCTTATAAGACCTCATTTTGGATGATTTTTGAAGGTCTTATAAGGGAGGTTCCACTGTAGTACATTTTTGTATCACTTCCTTGATACTCAACAATATTATAAATCCACTTACAAGATAACCAGTCTGAAAATAACCCCCTATGGTGCTCATTATCATTTCATGGCCTGACAGGATCTACATTTTATTCCCTGTCAAGTGTCATAGAAACTGCTCTGACAAAATAAAGTTATCATGATGAATGTTAAGATGGTATCAAGTCAAGATAAAATAGTGTGGATAAGATTTGAATTAAACTAAAACTATAATGGCTGTCGGTGTCAGTGAAAACCTAAAGGTATTAAATGCAACATTCAACAAAGATAAAGATAAAGAGTTTACTCCACTCTGATCTAGTAACTTTTGGTGTAGTGATATAAAAAAAAGAATTCTAAAACATCCGGATTCCTGAATATTGGTTATTTGGGGGGGTTACTGTTGACTTTTCAAAAGTGAGTAAAGATGCCTACAGCTTTGAATCACAACGGTTAGCTAAGTCAGTGTCTCAAATATCTAATAAAAGAGATAAGAGATCAATTGATAATCTATATCCATATAATATTATAATCTATATCATAACTAAATTGGTTGCAAGACAATACTGTTGTCAAAAACAGCTCAATGATTCATTGCAACTCTGCAACCTAAAAATGAAATGCTTTGGATGCAATATCACAGATAAAATACATTATACAGCATGTAAGAAGAAGAAAATTTTGAAACATAAGCTTACTGTATTTTACAGACTACAAAGTGCAGGCGCACCCCACAAACTTTACACAAAATTCAGATTTTGTAATTATAGTTTCTTACTATATTATCAGTCACATTATAAGAGTCTGAGTCTAAGAAAAAACTATTGCCTTATAGTTCGTAAAATATGGTCATCATACTTCCCAACAAAGCTGAAACAAAATCATTTTGCGGCCTTCAGAATCACAGGGCATGGGCATGGTGGAAAGGGGAACAGGTCAGAATTTTTTTTTTTTAAGCAATATAAATGTTTAAAATGAGAAAGCTGTAGCAATAAATGATTGAGGGGGGGGAAAAATAACATACACAGTAAAAAGAGTAAGATATAAAAAAGAAGAAGCAAGAAGCATGCAAAGACAAACTAAAAGTAAAAAGAAGGCACTTTGCCAGCACAAAGATTCCACAAAAAGAATAAGTACCTGTATGAAATGTACATATTGGACCAGGAAAAAAAAACCCAGTGGTAAGCAGGCAGATTACACTGTCAGGCTGTTGTCAAGCCTATCTATCAAGGGGCCCAGCAAAGCCACTGCCAGCACTATCAGCCTGTTATCACACTGCTAGGAACCCTTGCCAGGTCCTCTTTTATTTTATTTTATGGCTCCCTCTATGTCTTTGTGCAGGTAGTGCCCAGGTAGAAAATGTATGCCTGAGATGGTATATTATCTTCTCTGTCTGAGTGCACGTCTGTGCAAGGATTCTGTAAATGAAATGCATGTCTCCATGCAATATTCTTAATCTTATTGTCCTCCATGCAAGGATTCTGTAAATGAAGTGCATGTCTCAATTAAATATTCTTAATCTTATTGTCCTCTATGCAAGGATTCTGTAAATGAAGTGCATGTCTCCATGAAATATTCTTAATCTTATTGTCCTCTATGCAAGGATTCTGTAAATGAAGTGCATGTCTCAATTAAATATTCTTAATCTTATTGTCCTCTATGCAAGGATTCTGTAAATGAAGTGCATGTCTCCATGAAATATTCTTAATCTTATTGTCCTCTACGCAAGGATTCTGTAAATGAAGTGCATGTCTCAATTAAATATTCTTAATCTTATTGTCCTCTGTGCAAGGATTCTGTAAATGAAGTGCATGTCTCCATGAAATATTCTTAATCTTATTGTCCTCTACGCAAGGATTCTGTAAATGAAGTGCATGTCTCCATGAAATATTCTTAATCTTATTGTCCTCTGTGCAAGGATTCTGTAAATGAAGTGCATGTCTCCATGAAATATTCTTAATCTTATTGTCCTCTACGCAAGGATTCTGTAAATGAAGTGCATGTCTCCATGAAATATTCTTAATCTTATTGTCCTCTGTGCAAGGATTCTGTAAATGAAGTGCATGTCTCCATGAAATATTCTTAATCTTATTGTCCTCTGTGCAAGGATTCTGTAAATGAAGTGCATAATAATATGGAGCAATGATGGGGAAGTCAGAGAGTTCCAGGGCGAGTAAATGAAAGAAATTCAATGGTGGTGAGAGAAAGTAAACGAGTGAAGAAAAGGGGAAGTGAGTGAGAGTGGAAGGGACGAAGTGGAAGAAGTCCATGATCTATCTTTTTTGTAGCATGGTCTGCAGAACTTATTCTGTATAAAACAACCCATCTCAGTTCTATTATGACAGTAACCCAATGTACATTCATACCACCAAATTTTGAAACTGTGAACTAAATGCAAAGATGTGAGATTGAGAGATAAGACCAGAACTAAACATTTACATTTTCCAGGTCCAAGTTCACTACAGAAGCCAGCAAGGCTATAAAAAAAATTAATTAAGGAACATTCCAAAATGGTACATTGACCTGTCAAATTTTATAGAAATCCATCAAATACTTTTTCAATAAAAAATCTCTCTCTCTCTCCCTCGCTCCCTCCCTCTCTCTCTTTGAAAACATGCTCCTGGTTCCACTTTGTGGGCCGAGGACAATAACAGTGTGGTAAAGGTAAAGATGTGCCACCCCCCCCCCCCCCTACATTTCTCGGTTAATTCTATTTTTAGGAACATATTTAGCTAATAACCTTTTTGGAATACTAACCCTAGCCCTAACCCTAGCCCTAAACCTAACCCTACCCCCCACTATGTACTGCAGTACACCGCGATTTGTCACAGTTGTGGTTCGTTGCGTTTTTCCGTCTTATAGGGTGGGGGTAGGGTTAGGGTTAGGGCTAGGGTTATGGTTAGTATTCCAAAAAGATAATTTGGTGAAAATGTTCCTAAAATACAGCTTTATGTATGGTAAGAAAGGCAAAATAACAGAAAAATACAATTAATCGAGAAATGTAGGGGGGGTGGCACATCTTGACCTTTACGAAGAGTGTAATTATACCAGCAACACACAGTGAGTGTGAGTGTGTGTGTGTATTTGTGCACACATGTGGAATTGTGCTTGAGCAGATGAGAGCAGTTCAGGGCATAAAGAACAGAATGAACAGGACAGCATTTGCCTGGCAAAACAAAAGCCCCTTCTCTACTTTAGTACTTATTAAAAGCTCCTTCTTTACTCATCAATTCATGGAACACACACACACACTTTCTCTCTCTGTGTACAAGTAGGAGGGGCTAGCTAGAGGAAGGGAATTAAGGGTGGGGAACAAGCATGTTACAAAAAGGCATACATTTCTAAGCTTCTTGGTATAACTAAAAACTCTATATATAATATTTCTATACAGAGGGGTTGTATGGTAGGCCCTAACTGAAGACAAGTGAACCAGACTCAAAGAGCAATGAGGAATGCTTTGTCATGTGCAAGGCTTACCATAAACCACAGTCGTGTCGTGTGTGTGTGTGTGTGTGTGTGTGTGTGTTTGTGTGTGTGAGTGTGCATTGTGTGTGTGTAGTGTGTGTGTGTGTGCATGGAGGGTGGGTCAGGGTGGGGGTGGAGCAAGCCTCACCCCTCTCCACCTCCAGCACACACACACACACACACACACACACACACACACACACACTTTTTTCAAACTTTTTTTTAATGAATGACTGAATCAAACATATACATGCAATTTACACTTTAGCATACATCCGTTCCTTCTTTCTTTTCTTTTTTACTTGATAAAGACAGACAGATGAGCAATAAATAAATTAAGCAGTGAATAAATCATTCAATACAGATACAGAAATAGAATAATAAATAAGAGTAGGGAAAAGGAAGAAAAATAACCCAACAACAAACAAAACAAAACACGCACAAAAACAAAACCAAAAACAAAAGGAGAGAAAAAAATAAAGGAAGAGGCATTGGATAAGCGTTATGAAAGGCGTGAATATGTTATGTATATCATATGCGAGAGGATCACTTATAAATTACATAAAAAATTGTTTTAATACATAAAAAGATAATTAGTGCTATTTACCAAAGCATTAGCTCAAAGACTAAGATAGTTTGTTAACCACAACGGACACAAATGCCATACAAAGAAAAAACTAAATTACACTGGTCTAAGAAAAAAGAAACGAAAACGTATAATACATATATTATTGTTGAAAAAGTTCGAAACGCTTTCCCTTCCCTTTCCTCAAGACCATAATCATTCAACATCAGAAAAACAAGGGTTTGTATGGGTCCCAGAGTTGTTCAATCTGATCGACTTTCATTTGGATTCTGGCATTGTATTTTTCAACTGAAAACCTATATTTTAAAGTAAAGGACATGAATAATGGTGATTCTTTTTTTGTCTTGCTTTTATAGATGTACGATTTTGCGAGTAAGATGATCAAATCTATAATCTCATCCGTGCAAACATTCTTTTCACAACCGAAAATCACTAAGTGTTCGCTTAATTTAAAATTCTGTGCGATTGAGCATTTTTGAGTAAGTTTTGCTTGAAATTCTTTCCAAAAAGTTTGAACAAATTGGCAGTGCCAGAAAAGGTGTTGGATATTTTCTTTTTCAATATTACAAAAAGAGCATTTATTTGTTGCTTCACAATTCATGCTTTGAAGAATAATGTTAATTCCGATAATTCTATGAACAATTCTAATTTGGGCCCATTTTAATTTAATTTCTTTAATTTTTTTAATTTTTCGAAATATGATCTTCCACGGCACATTCCTTGCAAGTCTACTATCCCAGTTCTGGCAACACCTTGGGTTTACTTCATTACTTACCAAATGATCATAAAACAGTCTTGCGCCTCTGGGAGAAGGAAGTAAGACAGACAGCACTTTATTTGTTGAAAAAAGAGAAAAATTGCCATCAGTTAATTGTACTGCCTTTTCTTTAGCATAATGTTTCACCCCATTTATGATTCCGAAGTAAGTAAGAATGTTTGTAGGAATGCCATACTTTACCAAAAACATATCATAAGACAAAAGCCTGCCATTTTCATCCAGCAAATGACTAATTTTATAAACATCTTTCTCAATCCATATTTTATAAAAGACGGGCTTCTGTGCTATTAGAATATTACAATTACAGAATAAAGGCTCAGATAACATTTCACCAGCGTTTTCAACCACAACCTTTTCTGCCAATTTATCATAGGCGTTAAACACATCACACCAAAACATATTTGTGTAGTTAGTAGTATTAATTACAGTGCCTAAATTTTCTAGAAATGCGGCTCTTACGTTTAACTCTTTTAATATGAGTCCATTTATGATTGCTCGAACATAATCTTTTTATCCATGTAACTTTAAGTGCACTCATATATTTACCAACATCTGGGATCCCTAAACCACCCTGTTCAATATTTTTGTGTGAAATTTTCCTACTTATTTTGTCGTTCTTTTTATCCCATACAAATTGATATATACTTTTCTGCAAACAGTTTACAATGTCATCTGGAGGATTTGGCAGCAATAACCACAGAAAGATAATTTTTGATAAAATCAGGGATTTTAAAATGGCGATGCGTCCGAGGGGTGTTAACTGTCTCTTAAGCCAAGCTTTATATAGTGCTTTGATTTCTCTGAATTTCTCATCAAAATTTATTTTTATGCAATCTTTTAAATCATTTGTCAGCCAAATGCCTAGTATTTTAAACTGCTCTGGGTTCCATTGCATGTTTAAATGAGGCATATATTTTACCTTTGAGTTTTTCTGTTTTCCCAGCCAAACTGCATAGCATTTATCCGCATTTAATTTTAAACCTGACACTGCCTTTCCCTTCCAACACCCAACCTTCGAAGCAGTTCGCGTTACCCTGGCAACGTCGTCTTCTCCTGTCCACTTCATCTGCGTTTACCGACCACCACCAAGCCGCAAAAATAAACTGACTGATGCTATGTTTCTCAGTGAATTCCCTGACCTTTTAGAGTACTGTAATAACCTTTCTGGAAAGTGTATTATATTAGGAGACATTAATGTTCATTTTGATACTCAGCATAGCCCTGTAACTACTAAGACGATTAATGCTTTGGATATGTTTCATTTTAGTCAATCTGTTACCGAGCCAACTCATGAACGTGGCCACATTCTGGACTGGGTAATTTATAGACCAGATGATGATTTGCTACGCTCTACTCATGTCACTCAATCTCTTGCTTCTGACCATTTCTGTATTGTTTGTGAACTATGTTTGTCTGTCCCGTCTGACACCCCATCGTACAGACAGTCTTGTAATGTACGCGGCATGGACAGATCAGCATTTCAAGCAGAGTTGCGCGCGACTATCTGCCCTGAATCATGCCCCACGGTCAACGAACTTAACAGCGCTCTCACTCGCGTTATCGACACACACGCGCCGTTACGTCACCGCCAAGAGCGTGCCGATAGACTAGAGCCGTGGTATCCTTTAGTTAGCACTGAACTGAACTCGGCGAAGTCAGAAAAGCGTGTAGCTGAAAGAGCATGGCTTAAGACCCCCCTTACCGTTACGAAACAAATCTTCAACGCTGCGAAACGAAAAATAGCGAACATAGTGTTGACAGCAAGATCCTCCTTTTACACTAACCAAATAAACAATGCAGTGACCTCTAGCCGGCTGTTTTCTATCTGCAGCAAACTACTTGGGCGTGAAAAAAGCACCCCTCTCCCTACCACCCACCCTGTCAGTGACCTTCCTGATGTCTTTAACGACTACTTTGTTCAGAAAATCCAGCTGATCAGAAACGAACTTGATCAGGTTTCTTCTACACCTACCACCCTGTTAGACCAAATAGGAACAACATCCACGTTCTTGGAATTTCAGCCAGTTACTGCCTTTGAATTGAAGAAGATCATTCTAAAAGCAAAACCCACTTCCTGTCCTCTTGACCCTATGCCGACGCCACTTTTCATAGAGTATCTTGATGAACTACTCCCTACTCTCACCCATATTGTCAACAACTCTCTAACATCTGGCTCCTTTCCATCTGTGTTCAAAACTGCCATTGTCAAACCACTTCTAAAGAAATCATCCCTTGACCCAAACACTCTCAAGAACTATAGGCCTATATCCAACCTCTCTTTCATATCAAAAATCATTGAGAAATTAGTTCTTCATCAACTCCTAGGCTATCTCAATGAACATCAACTCATCAGTCGTTCACAATCAGCGTACAGGCCATTTCACAGCACTGAAACTGCACTGTTGAAGGTAACTAATGACATTCTCTTAGCTCTTGACTCTGGTGACGCATCTATATTAACTCTTTTGGATCTTTCAGCTGCTTTTGATACTATTGACCACCATATACTCCTTAAGAGGCTTCAAATCACCTATGGAATATCAAGCACTGCTCTGTCATGGTTCTCGTCTTACCTCTCTGGTCGAACTCAGTCTGTCTCCATCAATGACTCATCTTCTGCAATGGTTGGCCTCACATGTGGTGTTCCTCAAGGCTCAGTACTTGGACCAGTCCTCTTCATTATGTATACTAAGCCTCTGTCCGAGTTGATCACTTCTCATTCAGTTGATTCTCAGTCTTTTGCTGATGATACACAACTCCACAAGCCTGTATCCCCATCTACCATTCTTCCTTCTATATCTTCACTTGAAGTCTGCATTCGCAACATCAAATCATGGATGCTACAAAACAAACTGAAGCTGAATGACGACAAAACGGAGGCATTGTTCATCCACTCTCCGTCTAGACAACTTTCGTACCCAAAGCCTGATTCCATATCTGTCTGTGACACTCAAATACCTTTTTCTCCTTCTGCTAGAAATCTTGGCTTCCACATCTCTCAAGATATGAGTGTTGACTCACAAGTTCAAACTATCTGTCGGTCAGCATACTGTGAGCTGCGTCGCATTGGTACGATTCACCATCTCCTGTCTATAGATACTACTAAGATACTAGTCTGCGCTTTTGTTCTCTCTAAATTAGATTATTGTAATTCACTTTTGTATGGCTGCCCCCAACACCTCATTGACAAGCTTCAAAAAGTCCAGAACTCTGCTGCCAGACTTGTCCTCAAGGTCTCTAAGTATCATCATGTTCAACCACTCCTGATATCCCTTCATTGGCTTTCCATCAAAGCACGTATTGACTACAAAATTTCCACTCTATGTCATTCTTATTTCTCTGGAAATGCCCCTAGCTACATCTCTGACATGCTTTCTGTCTATACTCCATCAAGGCAATTGCGGTCATCTTCAGATTCCAAAATTCTCTGTGTTCCTGGTACACGAACAAAAATGTTTGGTGAGCGCTCCTTTTCCTTTTCGGCCCCGTCAGTTTGGAACTCCTTACCACGCGAAATTCGCCATATCCAGTCCTTGCAATGTTTCAAATCAGCTCTCAAGACCCACCTGTTCAAGCTACATCACAACCTTTAGGCCACATTACTTCTGGACTCTATTCTCACACACACCCTCGCCTCCCCCCTCCTCCCCCCTCCCCCTCCCCCCGTCCTCCCCCCCTCCCCCCCCCCTCCCCATATTAGTTTCACTGTGTGTTGACTGCAATGTCTAAGTCAGCTTTGTTGAGAGAGAGAAGAGAGAGAGAAAGAGAGAGAGAGTGTGTGTTGCTGCTTTATTCAACTGGTTGTATTTTGTATTGTGTGTTTTTGGGTGGGGTGAGTGGTGGTGATGGTAACGGCGGTTTGTGTGTGTGTGTGTGTGTGTATGCGTGCGTGTGTGTGTGGTGGGTTGGTGTGTGTGTATGCCTATTTGCATGTGCTTGCCGAGTGATTATTTGGTTTTGCATGTTTTGAATTTCGTGCTTCTTGTTGAATTTGTTGCTTTTTTTGTTGTTAAGCGCATAGAGCTCCACATTTGGTGGAGGAATGCACTATATAAATGATTCACTATTATTATTATTACCAAAAATGTCTATAGTTTTCATAGATTGTTCAAAGGATTGTCTGTCACCTTCTTGCAATAATTCCGTATCGTCGGCATATTGTGATATTTTATTTTCTATTCCTGCAATATCAATACCTTTTATCAAATTATTTTACCTTATCGTAATAGCCAATATCTCTACACACAGAGAATAAACAAATAAGGCGAGACTGGGTCACCCTGTCTACAACACCTTTGAATCTGAAACCATGGTGTTAGTGTGCTATTTACAGTGACTGTGGCTTTAATATTTTTGTACAGCGTCTCAATCCATTTACAAAATTCAGGGCCAAAATTCAAAGGCTTTTAATGTTTTAAATATGAATGTCCAACTTAAAGAATCAAACGCCTTCTCAAAGTCCAAACAGATTAGTAAGCCCGATTTGTTAAAAGTGTCTACATAATGAATTAGGTCGTATATCAATCGTAAATAATCACCAATATATCTCTTTCTAATAAATCCAGACTGATCTTCGTTAATGAGGGATGGTAAAACCTCTTTTAATCTATTACTGTGTATTAGCAATACAAGATCCTATCTTGTAAACTACGTTAAGTAATGAAATTGGTCTCCAGTTTTTAATATGTTCACGTGGTTTGTTTCCCTTGGGAATACAGATAATAACACACATTCTTAGTCTTCTGCAAGCCATCTTCTCTCCTCTTGCCCATAAAACTTAGCCAACAAGATTATATCTGAGAGAGTTATGGGAGGGGGTGAAAGATGGAATGCCCCAGGTGGAGAGGAGAGACTGAGAACCACAGAAACATGTTGTCGGCTACTCTGCTTGTCAAGTGCAATCAGAAACGGTGTTTGCATGCTAACCTCAGAAAGGGAGCATGGCACTTGGCAGTCCTCTCAACAGTCTCAGATTTTCCAGGTCAAGGAATGTGTTCAGTAGGGGAGTAGAAAGGGCATTGATAAAACAAGGAACTACAATATAATTGATGTCCAAAGTTAAGCAGAGACATTTTGCTAAAAAAAATATATATATATAAGAAAATTAAAGTCATGTATACAAGACGGATAAATATAGAACGCTGAAATATATAGTCAAGAACTGAAAAACAGACCAGAGTTTAACTTTAACTTTAAAAAATGTTATATAAACGAAAACAAATTCCAAAAGTGTTGTTACACCCACTTGTTTAACTACAATACTCCTCTCTACCTGAGCATATACGTGGGTTGATCAGCAAATATAAAACAGGAACAAAGGAGTTCACAGACTTCAAGACTTTTGCATTCCTATGAAGAACACATTTCCTCTTTGCATGCACAGTTCCAGCTATTTACGCCAGGCTTCAATGTCACTATGGAAATTTCTTTGAGATAAGGTTCGGAGATGTGATTTTGAGCTTTTTTGCGAGGGCCTAGCTGCTAGAAAAATTCGTCCAGCTAAACAATCTAAAAAGACAAGAAAAAAGTAAAAGTCATGTGGAGATAAGTGAAACTTGTCTGTAGAATAGATGGTTCAAACATGATTACCTTACTCTTTTTGGAAGGTCACGGTGACCTTGACCTTGTAGGCACTAGAGTTTTCATGCAAAAGTAGAGTCTTGCTTGCCTTGCTTGTATCAATGGTTGGGCGCCACTGGTAGACTGATCTGGTAACTTCTGACAAAACCACTTGAGCAAAATGGGTTACCATTAGACGATTAGTGTTGTTTTCTTTGGCATAATATTAGTGATGACTAGCCATTGGATTATTAAAGAAATGCAAAAATGTTCCTTACAAACATGGAATTTTGAGCGCAGTGCGCAACTGGCTTGTCCCAGTCAAGATCTCATTGGCACTTTTGTTTAAAATGATACAGAAGCTCTGCCAAGTCTCGTTCTCTGTGATCAGACATCGCATATTCATTTGGGTCCATTTGGCCTTCCCAAACTTTCTGAGATTTGTGTCGGACAAGCATTACATCAAGTCTTATGTTCGTCACTAAAGAAATTGGGTACCCATGTTGTTAGACAAACATTCTCACTAGAAGGATGATTTACACATTATCTTTTCTATCGTACTCACAAGCACACGCGCACACTCCTCACACTTCGTTCTCTCAGTGTCATAATATGGAATACTTTATCAGTCAGTTTGTCTTGAAAAACAGGCATATTTTGCGCGTTCACGGAGTGCATATTTCCCTCTCTCTCTATCTCTCTGACTAAAGCCGTACTCTTCTCTCTCCTTGGGACCTATCTCTATCTCTCAGGATTGAAAACTTCATACGATTTGTCTCTCTCCTTTCTCTCAATCTCTCTCTCTCCCTCTCTCTCTCCTCTCCCTCTCCCGTAAAAATCTCTGTCAAATGTATTTTTTCTCACTCTTCCCTCTCCTCAATACCTCTGCAAATTCTGCTCTAAGAAGGGCTCAATCAGCCATAAATCTCTGTAAGCTCTAAATTAATCTCCTCTCTCAAGTCTAAGTATCTCCTCTCTCTGAAATTGTGGGCCATCTCTCTCTCTTTCATCTCTTGTTTCCCCCTGCTCTTGGGTCACCAGGCCCTGTACATCTCTATTTTCGATGACCACCATACACTCCCCGAGGACATGACCATGATGATCGATAGTGTGGGCAAGCAAATGCGGTAAAAAATGAAGTTTTATTAGCCGTCACACCACCACACACTGTACCCTACTAAAAAACCCACAAATCATGGCAGTATCACTGGGCAGTTTATCTGCATTCCGGATCATTCCTCGTATAATTCCTGTTAAGCGTTCCAGTCTTCCACTCCCTTCATTCCTTTCTGTTTTCATCATCTTCTGTCTTCCTTAGCATTCGTCTTCTTTCGTCAAGGCGAGCCTTTGTTCTATTACTTGAAATTTTAAGAAAGGGTGCAAAATCTCTCTGACTCTCTCTACTCTCTCTCATCTCTCTCTAAACCTCCTCTCTCTCCCTCTCTCTCTCTTCCGTCTAGCTAGCCTTCTCTCAACAAATAGTCTCTTCTCTCTGAACTCTCATCATCTCTCATTCTTCAAACTCAGTTGCATCTCTCTCTCTCTCCTCTCTCTCTCCCTCTCTCTCTCTCTCTCTCTCTCCCTTCTCTCTCCCTATCTCTCTCTCTCTCTCTCTCTTCTCTCTCTCTCTCCTCTCATCTCTTTCTCATCTCTCTCCCTCTCTCTCTCTCCGTCTCTCTCTACTCCCTCTCTCTCTCCCCTCTCTCTCTCTCTTCTCTCTCTTCTCTTCACGTCTGCCCCTCTCTCTCTCTCTCTCTCTCTCTCTCCCCTCATCCTCTCAATGCTATAAAAAATTTCAATGTGAATTTGTTGTTTGTTTTTACATACTATTAAGAAAAAAAGAACTTCATTAATAATGTTGCTATAAGAAAGAGCGATGATATTGATATCTGAAAATGATATTAATGTTAATCGAGAACTATGTCTGAAAGAAGAGAGTCGAGAAAGGAGATATTTCAAATGATCAGAATATAGCAGCTACGAGAAAGGGCTACTGGCAAATAAGCATCTGCGTAAGCAGTTTACACCCTTCATCAAATGTATCAGGTTCAAGTATCTAGAGTGTATCAAAGCTCAAGCTCTCTCTCTTTCTACTCTGACACCAGAGAGGATCGTGGCCCCGAGCACACACCGTTACCTATCAACTTACACATTTAATTAAAGAATAATGGGAAGGGAATGCTGACGTAATCAGTGTATATGTAAAGGTTTAAACAAGTCTATGTATTCTCAAGGTAGGCTATAACAATCGAATCACGGCTAAAAGCTAAGCAGCAGGCTACAGCTGATATAATGAAGGCAAATAAATAGGTGTGAAAAACTGTGTGGGGCACATAAACAGTAATTTGGCAATCTAAAGAGCAAGCGGAACTCTGGCACGCAGCGCTTGCACATTATATCACTGTGTATTGTTCTCTTAGCACCGTAGTGTTAACGGTCACTGAACAAGCGCAGAATGATAACCTTGTTCTCCCAGTAAACCTTACAAATTATGCTTGAAGGCTCACATTCTCTATTCAAACGATACAGACTAATGAGTCTTGTATCCGGGTAAGCATTGTCACTATTCAGTTTAGTTCAACAAGGCAATTGTTAGTAAGCACTGAAGCTAAGGGACTGGCCATAAAGTAGCAAATGCACTCTCAAAATCATCGGACCTGTATGATTGGGAGTGTGGTCGATGTGGTGTGTGTGTGTGTATGTGTGGGGGGTGGAGGGTGGCACGTCTGCGCTCTGTGTGTTGTGTGTGTGTCGGCGTGTGATGCGTGTGCGTGTGTTACATATGTGTGTGCGCTGCTATGCATGTGCGGCATGTATTTGATTGTAGGTGTGTGTGATGTGTGTCAGATATCATTATGTGTGTCTGGTCCTGCTATAAGCTATGTTATGGGTGTGTGTGGGAGAGGCATGCATACATCATGGCGAGTGGCATACCGCATTGAACATGTGAGTGTGCAGGCTTATATGAATGCATGTGTGTATGCCTGCGATAGCATGCATGTCACATTTTTAAACTTATCTGGCCAGGTTTACGCAGTAAACTGAGTGGGTCAGCATCAGTGACCATGAGCCTACAAGTTTGTATGTGTAAGTGAATAATCAGGGGCCGCCTTTCATTCGCTCAGCAACGCGAAGCTAGTGTGGCTCAGGAACTCTTGGCAGATGGCAGCGTAGCACACTTTTACATTTTGAATGGATAGGTGCTTAGCGCAGGAATAGCATTATAAAGGCTCTCTGTTGCAAAACTAGTTCGAATCGCTTCTAGATAAAATAAAATGGGCACTCTTGTATAGGTGGCTGTCAATAGGTAAGCATAACTGTAGGGAGTTAGGTACTCTTAAGATATCTTCTATAGACCTATGATTATAATTGGTGACTGTGTTCACATTGATACTCATATATGCAATGAGTCCCGAGAATGTTATTCAGTGCTCTAATTTTCTGTGAGTGTTCATGGACGCTGACTGCTTACGGCCGTCTGGGGCTGATCATTGATACCCACATTAGCTCCTATCTGTTTTAAAAACTTGGCTTCTCATGGGGTGTTCTCCGTCTTTGCTTAAAGTAGTGTACTTAGAAGGTGTTTCAATATTGCTGCATAGTCATTGCTATGTGTGTGTCATACATGGCATAGTGTGTGTGTGTGTGTGTGTGTGTGTGTGTGTGTGATGTGTGTGTGTGTGTGTGTGTGTGTTGTGTGTGTGTGTGTGTGTGTGTGTGTGTGTGTGTGTCTGTCTGTGTGTGTTGTGTCGTGTGTGTGTGCGCCGAGTGTATGCGATGTCATGTCTTCTAAGTCAAGTGGCAAGTCAAAATTATCTTCTTGGGTTAAAGAATAAGCTGACGTAAAGCTTTTTTTATCCTGATCCCTGGTGTGGGCATGCTTGTGTGTGGCAGCTAGAGAGAAAGTAGTGGCAAAAGGTTACAATATGAGTTAAGATATCGCTACATGGAGTAGAGGGTTGGTCTAAGTGTGTAATCCAGAATTTGCATAAAATTACTAAAATTAATCATGCATCTCATTACAAAGTAGGGTAAAGCTTATGTAATGTACATATTATATTATGGTTTGTTAATGGCATGTTTGGCTATGGCATGCACATTTGTCATGATGTGCACCTCTGTGCTTGACGTTGCGTCTTATGACTCAGATTAAACTGTTCTGTTGTCGTTGGCAGGCTTCGTACTACAGTTTGTCACGAATCAAGACGTTTATTACATCTGTTAAGTGTTGGCAAATCAAATTTATCCTTTCGAGCCTAGCATAAGAATGTCTGCATTACATACATACATAAACATAAACTCACATGCACACACACAGCAGTCACACACGCACCAAAGGCTAGGTATAGTGTCATAGCGGCTGTAACACATTATTTGTAGTTCTATTACCTAGGAGATTACCACCGGGTGGGAGGGCGCTCTGGTGGCCTATAGATTGGAGAGGGACGCTCTAAACATGTGACTTAACTCCCTTTCTATCGTCGCCTAAAGGCCTCTAAAGCTTCTGGCCTGGCCTGTGCCTGGATATTAGTAACACCTCTATTAGTTGTCAAGGCTCTTAAGATAAACCATGGGCGTTAATCCAATGACTTACTGTGACCATTAGCTGACTGCTTCTTTTGGGTTCTGTAAGTGTTGTTGCATAAGGCGATTGTTTTTGAGACGTTAGAAGAGCAGTAGTGAGAGAGATGAGAGAGATTGGAGAGAGAGTAGAGAGAGCGGAGAGTGCCTGTGTGTGTGCATTGTTTGTGTGTGTGTGTAAAATTGTAGATATGATCATGTGTGCGTTTGTGTGTGTTAGAGTGTGTGTATGAAACATGCTTATGGCACACGCAAAATGCTTATCCATTTATTTTATTGAGTTGAACTTTTAGCTATAAGATAGGTTCGATGATGGCTTCACAAAAGGCTATTGAATCATCGGTTCTTTTCTTTGTTAATTATTCACTCTGCAGATCAAGCGCTACGCAAAACAATGTGGAGCTACGATCGAGCAGGTGAAGCATACATGTTAGTTTAATAAAACCTCCGCTAATGAGCCTCCTGAACTGATGTTTCACATAAAAATTAATACTACTAATAATAATAATATTGATATAATAATATTGAATAATAAGATAAAATACTAGGTGGAATGGGAATTTATATAGCAGGCTCTTTCTCACTATAAGCTGCAGTGCGCTCTTTACATTGATACCATATAATAAACATTAAAGCCGGAAACAATAACTTATCTCTTCAGAAAGTATCAATTAAACATGATGTCGTGCAACGGCGATCGTTCTCTTAGTGTGAATCTCTAGAGCACTACAACTTCGCGAGCTACATATATTCACAGCAGCGTGCGCTATCAGTCCGGGTGGGCAGGGGCCGTAACCGCAGGCATGGCACACAGCACATGCACACAGACCACCACACACATAATTATATCAAAAAGTGAAAAGAGTTAGCATTCTTAAGCTAAAAAACATTACATAGCAGTAGCATCCCCGCTTTATAGTAAAGTGCCTAGGGGGTCTAATTGGATTTTCGCCGCTTACTAATTATATACAGAGTTTTTCTTAAAGTAGACTGATGTTGCGGAATATAGTACAGTTTTGAGATTAATGATTTTTTTTATCTATCAGCTAGTAGGACGTTTTCTAAAAGTCCTAAAGTTAACGGTATAAATACTGTATATAAACTCCATCCCAAGGTGTCACCCCTTTCCTCGTATAGGTTTGAGGTCCACAAAGGTGATTGGGTTTATACTGGTATATTTCCCGATGTGCATGTGGCAAAGCAAAACTAGCTGTATTGAAAAGCATATAGTGTTATTATCACGCTCTAGCCTTCCAAATTGGCGGCTTGATCTGATATCATGCATGGCACAAGCGCAACTTGTGCGTGCGATAACTGCATCACTGACGCCGACCAGCTGTATACGCCGGGTACATTTGCCATGCGAACAGTTCGCCTAGCTGATAACATTAGCGCTATAGTCACCATGCTCACACGGACATTATTGCTACTGGACGCTATTTGCCTACAGTAGATTATAGCCCCTAATAATAGTATTATCATGGCCTGGGATTGAAGCAATGTACAGACAATACGTAGATTGTGTAGCGCCCACTACGTTCTACAAACAAGCTTACAAATATTATGAAAAAGAATGTGCAAACAAACTTTCACAAGATTTCTTTCTGCAATGAAACGTATCCCCCACCCCGCAGCGGGCTTCACACACAAACACTAATTCATATCGCATATAATATATATGAATAGTATCTATATTCCCGTTGCACCAATAAAGATTTTGTGTGACGTGAAGTTGACGCGAGGAACGTTGAGTGTGGCAGCAGTCAGAGGACAGGAACGTAGGGAGTGAGGCAGGTGTGTAGATATTTACTAGTTCAGGGCGGGCGATAAACAAGACATGGGCCTAGAAGAGTGTAACATGCACTGAAACTAAAGGTAAGCTTATCTTACTTGATTCTAGGCTCTTCTACTGGATTTTAGCCAGAGCAATTTGACTATCTATAGATGAGGGTGTTATATGATCAGAGCGTGGGTGAATCTTGGAGAGTGATGGCGCTCTGGCATTTTGCTGTATTGCAGTTTTGAACACATTGCAGGAGGTACTGAGGACAGCGCAACAGAGAAGGTTAGAGTTGTGAGCAGTTATGTCTATGCGGGAAAGAATATAAGGCAGAAATAGGAGTTTTCATGGCTTCAACTATACATAAGTTGTCGAAGTATACAGCACTAATACGTCTGAGGCTCGTAATTGATGAACATATGAGATTATATAATCTTGTACGCTGTGTATGCTGGTGAAAGATTTGATCAAGGGCAAAAGCTTAAAGCTTAGGACTGTCAGAAGTGAGACGCTAAACTTTGAGCAAGGTCTCTTTCTTTGTCGCATGCTGTTGGGACTATAACTCAGTTCGAAGGACTTTCAGATCATCTCTCAACTAGCGCTATCGTTCTAAGCCCAAAACGTTACTAATTATTACTTACTTGGCCTAAGGAGAGTGGAATGTGATCATACTGTGGCTTATCTTCTAATGCAGTCTTATGTATCAGTGGCCTTTTTGCTATAAAGGCAGTACTGTATAACGCTTTTCTGCTAATGACCATGATGATGCATTATGGAGTGACTCTGGCATGCAGTTGAACCAATGGACTTGAGTGGCTGACTTGCATTGTGTCAACTGTCTACTCGATTAATTCAGTCAGTAGCGATGCATGTGCTCGAGTGGGTTCATTATTTATTGAGCCTATCGGCTATACGCACAATGTCGCTTTTGAGAGGCTTTACAGTTCAACGACTTCGTCATGAGCATTAACAGGTACACTCTGTAGTCGACTAATATAGGCTGATTTCAAGATTGGATCAGCAATATAACAAAACAATTATAAGCTGCGGCTTCTAGATTGTTTTCTAAAGTGTGGGGGGCATTCATTGGTATGAATTGGTATTTGTGACGCTGTCTTCGGGCACAAAACAAACTCTGGCCATAAGACAGTAGCACCTCAAAAAGGGGGGGGGGTAGTGCTGAGCTTGATTTCAAGAATGATCGATGCAACATTATAACGAAAACAATTATAGCGGCGGCTTCAGATGTGTTTTCAATACTTCATTTGGTTATAATTGTATTTGGACCTGTCTCCATCAAAATGTAGTCTCTGTGTATGTCGGCCGAGGGTGCTCTACTTTTGAGTTGAATAAGCAGTAGCATTATTTTGTCTAGTAAAGTAGATTTCGCAACAAACTATATCAAATTTTATAAATTAGTAAGTATATGAGCTATTTGTTGCTAAGTTATGAAATTTGAAGTGCTGCAGTACTGAAAGGATCGTCGAATGAGAAAATCTTATACGCAGGTGAATGAGTTTGCGAAATGTGTAGAAAACAACCTAGATGGTTCTCTTCTGATAATAGAAACAACACTTTTAAGGGCAGTGTGGTAAGGATCATTTTTACACTTCAATACTGTGTGCTGTGTGAGGTAGGTAATTAAAATCCGACCTATTTGTTCGAATAATTAAGAGTGAAAATGCTGGAATTGTCTATGATTTCGACTGCCGGCGGCTATTCCACCGGCATAAATATGCCCCTAGAGGGTAAGGGTGAGTCTAGGCCATCAGACTCTATTTGTGGGGCGAGCAGGTCACATATTTAGTATCTTTTTATATAGTTTAACAAATGGCGTACTGTGAAATTCGAGTTGCTTCACACCTGGAGCGCTGTCTCGCAAGCCAGAGTGTGCTGGGCGAACGGCCTGTTTTTTGGGGGGGGGCATCGGACTTTTTGTGTGACTGATGAGGAATGGAGGGGGGGGTGTACAAACTTTGACTAATGACAACTTTTCGTTGGCCGCACTGTGGGTTTAACTTATGTGCTTAATGTCATGGGCACAAATGCCGTCTCAAGTTTTATCGGTGCATTCTATCCGTAAGTACTCCACGTATCGAGGGGGACCAATAGGGCCTAGTGGCAGGAGTGAGGAAGTAAAAAATCCCTGTACGCGTCTGCCGGTTCAAACTTGGGCTTACTGTGGGCACAGAGCACGTAACGCACTACCATTGTGTCTACTCTACACTATGGGTCATGATGACCGCCCCATGAATCACATGAAAACGAGGGGGTCAACTTCCAAAATAAGGGGTCAATTATGTTTAAGCGCTGCATTGTTTTGGGCAGATTTTCTTGAGTCTCTATGACGTGTAGTGTGCCTTGGGCTGTAGCAAAATGAGGGCTCTCAGTCGGCAGTCAAAACATTCCGTCGATTGACCCTCAATCTCTCTTATTGTATCAAAATGCTACTATTTTGTACCATGCGAGCCTTGTTGCCCATCAAAATATGATATTATACAAGAAGAAGTAGTTCACAACGATGCTATGTTATCAGCTCTATTACGGCCTAGTACAGAACAGGATAGCAGTAGCTTTACAATGCATTGTCTCCGAGTGCAGGTATGATAACTCACAGGCTCGGTCAGAGCGAGGATGATCCTTCGCGAAGCTTGGTGTCGTAATAACCTTCGTCAGTCAGGGCTGTTGATATGTTTGGGGGTGGTCGATCACCGCAGATGTTTGATTCTCCTTGCTGGCGAATGTCCTCGCATCTTGGCACCTTTCGCTCCCTCCACCTCGAGCGCTTGCGTATAAACTTGGCTAGCATAGGCTGTCCCCGTTTTGCGTATGCATGGGCATTTTCGCAACAGCACGCTAAAAGTGCCCACTGCAATTGGTTATGTACAATAGTAGGTTTTTTATTTCTCAAGTCATCTGAGGCTATGGATTTATAAGAATAATTGAAAAGGAGTCTTGTAGACGTGGGAAAGCAGATAGGGAAAGAAAATGGTACAAAAGATACCTTGTCTAGTGCTTAAATAAAACTCTTACCTTAGCAGTAAAATACAAATCATTGAGAAGTGTTTGGAGGGTTTGAGACATTCAGAGTGTCTAAAATAGTTTTTCAAATAACCAAAACTTTTGTGGCTGACCTAATTATGAAGCTTTAGGTTTGTTCTGAAGAATGGG
This sequence comes from Phymorhynchus buccinoides, assembly GCA_017654935.2. Classification (NCBI taxonomy): domain Eukaryota; kingdom Metazoa; phylum Mollusca; class Gastropoda; order Neogastropoda; family Raphitomidae; genus Phymorhynchus; species Phymorhynchus buccinoides. The sequence goes on along the minus strand of CM065685.1, from coordinate 34,749,371 downwards.
CTAAGAGCGAATGCAAAATCCACACGAATTGCCATGGCCAATATTGAATTTAGACTGAGTTACCAATTGACTTTTGTTAGGCTGAGAAACCAATATCCTTTACGGGGGTGGGGCAGCAAGTCATAAAATATAATTCCTACTATCTAAAAATATGTTGGCATCGTTCTTGTAAAAAAAAAGAAAAGATTCTACGAAGTATTTTAAGGATTCTATAGAAGAAGTAAATAGGTTGCATTAAGCTGGGGTGGCGTTAACTGGGGGATGGACTGGGAGGTGGGATAGGGAACGAGGGAGTGGCAAAACTGACTGTAAACTTTGCCATTAACAAAATTAAGGTAGTGACTAGGCTAGTCCGCGTGACCACGTACTTTAAATTTTCTTTTTGTAACATACAACAAGGAAGCCGCTGTGGTGCTAAGAATGTGTTGACGATCATAATCATCGAGTAGGCATGGCGTAAGTGTGGGGTTGCGATTATCTAGCTTCCGCGTCTGCAGCTGGTGTGTCCATTGCTAAAGACGACTTTAGCCTTCCTATTTCCGGCCTGTTCTTCGGATGGTACTTAAGGGGCACCGGCTGATGGATGAGTTTTTGGGCATAGAAACCGTGTCTAGATCAGGCTAGGGAAAACTAACTCGGGGCATCTACAGTAGTACGCTAACTTCTCATTGGGCTCTGGTTTCCCAGAACTCCTCAATGGCCTGTCAAAGAAGCGAATCACTCTGGTGTCGGCCGGCCAGGAGGTCGGCTGGCAAGTCAAATTCTCTCACCCAAGAGATAGGTGTTTTTGGATGGGTCCACCTTGTGTTTCATTACCATAATGCCATTTGCCGGAACATTTTCAGGGGCAGATAGAAACAAATTGGTGAGCGAATACCATTAGCATTTCTTTTTTATCACTTTTTTAAAAATGTTCCTACAGGTTTATTCTAAAGGAGTTTCGGTGGTCTTCACTAACAAAGTGAAAAAGGTCTCCTTTTGGGTGGGGTACTGTACTAGAGCAAAAAAAGAAAATGCATCATCACAAGTGAGTGTGACCTCCACCCACCCCCATCCAAAATGGGCTTACTCTCTGCGCAGCATCTTCTCCTCCTCTACCAAAGGAAAAATCACACTGCGTTTTGACGGTTTAATATTCTAAGAATATCCAGAAGCCGAAAGTGAGTGTGTCTGATCTTTGAAGAAAGGCTGTCTTTCTGGTGATCTCGACGTGTTTCTTTGCTAGTAAAACTCACGTTGGAGCTTCGTGTCTTCACCTTTAGTCTCTTCTAGCTAGCATGGTCGAGGATACGAGTCCGCTCCGAAAGCATCAGCTCTAGCTATCTCCCACAAATGCAAAGTTACATTCGACACTGTCCTAAGCACAACTACGGGGACCATGTCACGTTTGATTGTGTTTGTCTGTTTTTATGAGTTTTGTTCTGTTATTGCGATTTGAGAGGGGGCGATTATGGCTCATGCACTTTGGGAAAAAGTAGTGACTCCGCTCTCGTTTGTCGGTTGGAGATGCTAACGGAGCATACCAAGAATGTTTAAAAGAAAAAAATACATGGTACTAGAAGTTAAGTTAAAAACCAAGGTCGCTATGTGTGCGAAGTGCCTGCGCAGGGTGCATTTAGTAATTCTGCACAGGTGCACAATTAAAGCCTCTTTATCCACTATGGCAGCAAGGAGTATTGCGTGGCGCTATGGCGCATTTGAGGATGATTCACACATTTCACTACCAGCATGTATGCCTATGCCTCCTGTGGCGCCAATTAGCATATCTGAAATGAATACTGCTGGGCATTGTGGGGCCATGATAAACATACGGCGGCAAAACAGCGAACCAATATAATATCGGAAGAAGATACCATATAATATCCTATTGATAGTATTTTTTAACAATGTGCAGCTTCTAGCAGTAGTATACTGAAAGGACTAGAGCATTTGAAGGGGGTGGCCTCTAATTTCGAAAACGCATTTTGTATGATATGCTATAACTTTAGTAGGCATATGGTTTTCTATCTAATTCAAAAGAGACTAGATTGAAATGTTTGCCAATGAACCTGTTTTATAATATCTGCTAAAGGAAAGAGTTTCCGTTTGTTGTGATTTTTGCAAGTTGATGTTGAGTATCAATGTCAGCTTATTTTTGGGAGCATGCTTGGAATTGAGGTAATTAACTTTCGCGAATTTTCATCTTTCTTTCATTCAACTTCGTTAAGAGAGTAAAACGCCATATACATCACAACAAGTTTTTTTGGTGTGTTTTCAAAAAAAGAGAAAAGTAAGTGGTAGTGAACTCACTGCTTATTCATGTTGCATCAACGATTTTATTAAAAAAAGTTAGCACATATATTTCTACTGAGACTACAAATAAAGTCTTTATGTTTTAACTGTTTAATTACTAAAACAATAATTTTAAAAATTTAGCTTACATGTTGGGTTATCAGTTGTGTCCACCTTTTTATTGTCTAAAACAGCAACTGCTAGGTGGCACTAATAACCAAAGGTCATGAATTGAGGCTCCCAAGTACTGTGTTAATCATATATACGCGATGTATGGCAAGTAGTGCAAAGGAGCCTGCCAGTACGTGTAGGTGTGTTGATGTAAAACAATTATCCGAGATATGAGTCATTTGTAATATATTAAGAGCCCATATGCTTAGTGTAAACGCTGCGTAGAAAAGGTGTAAGAATAGGGCACGCATTGGCTTATAAAGAACTTGACGCTCAGTTTGATGATAGATCTCACCTGCGCTTGTAATCAGCTCGTGCACGCGACTATCTGGCATGCTAGCTCGAATAATCATTTTTATTTATTTGTCATCCTTAGTGTGTTAAGCATTTAAGGAAGATGTTTAGTCAAAACAAAAGCACCAAACATAGCTCATAACGCCTATGCAACAAAAGTTGTTTGTGATGTAAGGCATTTGACCAATTTAAAACAAATTATTGTGAAGTAGTCTACTGTTACTAATACTAGTGTGTCGTGTTAGTGGAATATTGCAATTATAAATAGGTGCGCATGAGCAATGTCAGTATTATACTCAAGTATACGTCACTGCTAAATAGAACCTCCTTACAGGACACCGCATGAGAAGCGTCATCCTTAGTGAACTTATCGCAATGCCACTGAAATATGTCATCTTTGAAAGTACTGTCATTGCGAAATGTACTTATGGACATGTTCTGATTGGCTGTGTAAAAGAGGGTCATATATGTCATTGTAAGGCTATATTTTTTTAATTGACAGCGAATGGCTGGCAGTAGGCTTCATGTTTCGCTATTCATGTTTGCCTTCATAATGTATGCGGCTTGTGGGGCTTTAAGATCAAAATAGGCTGAACCGACTTTCTAACTTGGAGTAATTTATTATTATTTGTGGATGAGTGTGGATTTTGCTTGCTATGGTGAAGTGGTTAGTATTATTTTTAAATCTGCATGCTACGGGCGTCTCGCTTCTTCATTGGCGTGTTTGATTATCATGGCTATTTTATCTGATAAGAGTAAAATATCGGTGATAGTAAATCGTTATTATTGATTTTTTGATCTGAAGTAGGATAAAAAAATAAAAATATTCCGCGTATGAGATAATCGTATGTATAACTTTGCTGTGGGTACTACGATTAGCTTTTTATGCCCACTTACTCCTCTTGGAGTCTCTCGCTTATAGGATGATAAAGGGCTAATATCCCAGCTGCGACGCTGGGAATGGGTATTCCTAAAAAGGGTGGAGGGGGATTCATAGGGGTGACTTTATCTCGGAAAAAAGTCATACATAGACGTGAATACTTGATAGTATACGCAACCATAAGATTTTGTGTTCTTAAGAAATAACTGGGTGATATTTTTGGAGTGACGGCTAATGTCTTCAAAATATCTCTTAGCGGCGCTCAATTAGTGAGAGGTCTAGCTATAAGACCGGGCTTACATACTACAAGGCTGTCACCGAAGAAAAGTTTTGGTAAACAACACTATGGCTCATTTAGTGACCTACATAGCACATGCAGAGTTGCTGATATGCGCTTTCTAAATATTGGCTCTGGGGTAACAAATATCTGCACACTAGTTATAGTAGTCACAACAGGATACTGGCTAAATCTAAACAAGGCAACAAGGGACATTTCAAGGGCCCATAATGTGTCCTAACTCCGGCTTCGCGTAGTCCACGAAAAAACAACAAATTCTGTGTCCCAGGCATGCACAAAAAAATATGTTTTGTTGATTATTCTTGTGCTGGAGCAGCTTGGGATTGAATCGAGGCTAAACTAGTCGAGAGGGGCTATATTTAGTTATCGATGGTTCGATCACACATACTATGGGCATGTCTGTGATATAATTTAGTATGGCAATGGCGGCCATCAAAACTATGTGGGTTTGATTTATTGCACAATTGCCTGGCCTAGGTGATGTTGTGTGTCGCACTTAGTTAGCTTCAGTCCTACATACAAAAACTAGGATCTCGCATTGATGGTGTGCAACGTGCTATCAGCTAGCACGTAAACGAGCAATCCTTAGATTTTACCTTGCATTCATTTCCGTGACGATTCATCAGCTTATATGGCGAGTAAGCTCGCTTTGTTATCGTTATATATATTTTTGAATATCTTGTATTCTGTCTGTCTGTCTGTCTGTGTGTCCTTTGCCGGCTCACAGTTCTGAAACGGGCGACTTCGTCACCAAATTTGGTTATCAGCATCGGTCTTGGCACCCATCGCGAAGGTTCATGCGTTGGGGGGGGGGGGTGGATGGAGGTGGAGGGGGCATGGTATGGGGTAGGGGGTTAGGGGGTGTCATCAGGCAATTCCTTGGCATCCTCGGTAAGGTCATGTTCCGTCCTTACTCTTTTCTTCGGTATGTTCGCTTGAAAGTGGTAGGGGTCTAATCATTGTTGGTTTTACAGTCCTTGCAGGTCGCATATCTCGCTCCGAACTCTGCGGCTTTGAATCCGAATCGTGGTCTGGCGGTTTGTGTGGTGGGAGCTGTCACCATGAGACAGTAAGAAGGCTTATCTTCGGGGCACTCAAGTCATGAAATTTCTACCGTCATGTAACGTCTTCACGCTTGCTGTTGTTACGGGCTTGTAAACCGAAAATCTTTAAGAGGGCTATTTAACGTCCAGCGGGATCGTTTTGGGAGGCCGTTGGCTCTTAGGTGACCTTTCAAACTTGCTATGTAGTACTTTGGCTTATGGGTTGTTGCTGATGATTGGGGCATACTGATTGCAGAGGTGCAGAGGTGCAAGGTCATGAGGAGTCCGGTTAGGGCCTTGAAAGTGGTAGGATGTTTCTATAAATAATTGGTATTTTCAGTCCAGCAAAAGTAAAAAATATCATTATTTTGCGGACGTACTGGCGAAACCGGGGTACTTCAGTATGGGTCCGGTACGCTGGTGTTTGGCAGGTTGCAGCCCCTGTTATACAAATGCCTGTTATTAGGCGGTCTTGTCTGACAGGCGTTGACCGGTAGGGGGGCGGGCGTTGGCGCCTAGTCTTATATAATATTGTTTGAAATATGTCTGTCTGTCTGTCTGTGTGTCTCTACATTGCAGCGGGGGTTCTGGCACAGTCTTCAATGTAACCGAGAGTCGGACGCACCAAAGTTTTTGTGTACATCCAATGCTTGCGCTTGCAGCTTTCCAAAAATCATGAGTGGCACGTCTCCGCGTAAGGTCATGCGGCGTCCTTACTTGTGTGCTGGTGAATAACGCTCCCATCCCCGAGAGGGGTCGTGGGAGATTGTAGAGGCCACACGGACAGCCCAACTCTACACTACGGGGCAAGTTGGCTGTGTGAGGCTTATAGTCATGGGTGTTAGGGGGGTGGCATGAGAGGGAGTGGGGAATAATAAGGGGGGGAGGGGGTTTGTAGGGGAGGTTGGAGGGGGGCTGGGGTCTGGGGGGTCTGTGGGTATGGGTGCAGAGGTGGGATGGGTCGGGTGTGTTGTGTGGAGGGGTCTGTTCAGGGGGGTGGGCTGGAGTGGGCCACAGTTCTTCTTCACCGATCGATCACGCAAAGTCTGTGTTATCCAAGCATCCATTTGGCTTACTCTCTCGACGTTGGAAGGTTCATGCCGTCTCTTACTTTTGTCGGAACAATCCTCGCGTGCCAAAGGGGTCAGTGTTGGGGATGGTGGGTGGGGGGGTGCCGACACGCACTCCACACGCATTTTGTCGGCTATGTTCTAGGATAATCTGAGCTGTTCGCTGTTTGTTTATGTTTTTCTTTTTTTTTGTTGTTTTTGTTTCTTGCTTTCTGTCTCTGTGTCCGCAAGGATCATCCGGCAACCGCCTTGACGCGAGTCGGCTTCGAATTGTGTGTGGTGGTGTGTCCCCTTGAGAGGAAGGGCATCTGTGGCTAAAACTTTTTTGGCCATCGACTGACCTGTAGCGTGGTGTTATTAGACGCTATGAAACACCGTAATACAATCGTTAAGGTGTCCCTAAATTCCAACTCGGGTCACCTGCCCCGCTAGGTCCTAGATTCTTGACGAAACACTTGCGCATGGTGATGTATTCCGCGTTGTTTCGGCCGTACTGATGATGGCGTACGCAATTTGATATGGATACATATAGGTCAGGGAGATCGGCATGCCTTGAAAGTGGTAAGGGGTCTAAGTGATTGGGTTTTTAGCTGTCCCGATCGACACACATATTGTATCTCTCGTCGAACTGCTTAGCTTCCCGCTTGATCGGTCTTTCTCGAGTTTCTGTGTGGTGGCTTTGTCTTACATGAGTTGTGTAGTAAGGGCAACCCGCTGTGCATGAGCATTATCTGCGGTCATCGACGGCCTTTCACTTGGCGTTATGCACCTTCCTAAACTGAAATCTCTTAAGGGGGGGACTTTATAACGTGCGCACACCTTTATTTTTTTTCGCTTTTTGTTTTGGGCTCTTCAGGGACTCCATCAAACACTTGGCACTCTGTACAGCGTATAGCTTTGCGGCTTATGGTTGTCGTCTTGTATATGATTGTGCATATCACCCTGATGGCAGGTCGAAGGTGAATATTTGTCGATAGGGAGATAGTGCGGTAGGTTAGCGCTTTGAAAGTGGTTATAGGGTTCTAAAATATTGTATTTTGCAGGCGCACAAAAGTAAGAAATATTATATTTTGGCGGACAACCGTCGAAACCGGTACTCAGGCGGGTACTCGCGTTTTTAGCTTGGGCGTTCTCTGTACAACGGCAGTTACCGGATACTTAGGCATTACTCGCGGTACAGGGGGCGTTGCGCTGTTAGTAAGCTCTATATTTTTGGCATAGTTAGAAAGGCGAATTCGTGTGCGTGCTTGTAACGTGAGAAATCGAGCATGGTTGTGTTCTTGTCATCTGCACGAATTGTGTAATGATGTAATCTTATGGACGGTAATCGTGAATACTATGGCTTCTATTAACTTTTTGCTTGCTAACACAACTGACTTTGAAAGTTTTATGTTTGTCCTAGTTAATAATTGAAACCTATTATTCTTGTGTAGATATTCATTCTAATGTTATGTTCGTCTAGGTAACCGCACAATGAATCTGAATCTGTTATTTTGTTTCTGCTCATGGACTTTCTCTGAATCTTTTTATCTTATAAAATCGACCACAGAAGGATGTTTATGCAGTATCACTGTGTCACACTATGTGATGTGGCTTAGCATAGAATTCTTTTTGGGTCAAATGAGACAACGCTTACAACACTTTGTATATGTGGTGTTTCATGGACACTTACATTCAACACTTGACACTAAGGCTCTCGGCTGAGCATTTAATCTAGAATGTGTGTGCTGCATGGTTAACATATTTTACTTTAAATCACATATGCTACATAATACACTGACAGCTACATATAACCTATCTGGCATGCTACAGAAGCAACAGAAATAGATTAATTTTCTATTATTTTGAGCTTCAGAGGAAAACGGAAATTTGTGTCGGCATAGTTAAATTGTACTCTCAGCTAAATTTAGTAGGAGAAAATAATGTTGGTATTATTTGCAAGTATACTATCTTTGTGGGCAAAATCTTCAGTTTTGCCTGACATTGATTGTATTTCAATATTACATTCCCTTACGAAGGTATATTTATAATGGCTTACATTCCTCAGCGTGAATCGATGCACTGCCTGAGCTCTTTCTGGCTTAAACTGTCACATCCCCTGAACAATTGATGTGGGATTACGGTGTCCATCCAATAATGAATGAATGTTTGTAGTATTAAGCGTTCACAGTTCTTTGTTCAAGTAATCTTAGGCTTCAACAATGTCTGATATAAAAGATAAGCAATGTCTGAGTAGTAAAAAACTAGTATATAACAATGAGACATGGTTTGAGCAATGATTTGATTTATAAACTAGTGGACAATCTGATTGATTTGTGTGCCACTGTGGTTACGCCACAATTAATTCCGGGCCTACCCTGGATGCTGCTGATACATAGCTTTCCCGGGAATGAATCTGGTAAGAGCCTAACGTATTTTCTACAATTGTATCATAGGCTCATTTAATGGACTGCATGTCAAGAAAAATTCCGTTTTTGCATGTGGGATATGTTTATGATGAGATTTGAAGGAATGTGTGTTGACACATGCTTCTACTCTTTTGAATGTCTGCATAGCTATGTCCTTGCAGAAGTGTTTCCAGTATTGTATAACTGGCAGGTGGCATATTTGATGCGCAAGGTAAAACAAGCTCACAAGTCGGGCAGGCCTACTAGAGTAGCCGAAGTGAGAGAGAGAAGCGAAAGGAGGTAAAAGAGAGGAGAGATTTGATTGCTTGGAAAATTGTTACAGATAATCAGGTATGAGATTATTTCTCGGTTTCTTGCCTTGTTATATCTGTTGGGTCTTGCGGCTTTCTGAAATATGATGTCTCAAAAGTGGATCATTTACGACATTAGCTCTGGTCTTTCCTGTTGCTGCATCACATATGGCTTGGATGGCCTTAGCTAATTAATAATGCACTGGGTAGTTAGCTCAGTACAGTTTAGTAGTAGTTAGTAGTAATAGTTAGTTAGTGATAGTTTTATGAGGTGGTTACGTACTTATAGTATATCTATAGGTGCTCCAGAGTATATGGCCTCGCAGGTCGCGTCTTTTACTAGTTTTACGCCTTTCTCATATTGTCTTACTTGTATGGGCTCTGTTCTGTTCATATGTACGGCAATAGGGCCATAACTTGCGTGATGATAATCAGTCGATGGAACTAGGAGGGTGTCATAGCGCCTATTAATAGCAAGAAGATTAGAAAGGTAGAAATACCGTAACTCCAATCTCAAGGGAATGGTTTCTAGTCAGATGTTGGTGATTTGGAACTACCTGAATCTGGTTGGCTTAGATCCTGGGGCATGACAATTTGTGTGGCGCTGGATTAGGGACCTTTTCCGCTGGGTGAGCTGTAGAACGAGGGTGCCTCTCAGCTATTAGAAGAGGCTGATGCTGTTGATGCCTTTATTGTCGTTTCCTCGCTGGGGAGGGCTATTGTAGTTCTAATGTTCGCTGAGCTATTGGCCACTCGGCATGTGGGCATGGGCTTCCTGAATTTGTGATGTCCGCTGGTAACAAGTTGGCGCTTGAACTCTCTCCACTTTTCATATGTCGCTGTCTCTAGTAATGGGTTATATGTCCCACACCCGTCGCACTGTAAGCTCCATTCTGGA
>CM065685.1:34721854-34739248 GCA_017654935.2 Phymorhynchus buccinoides | reverse complement strand
CTAGATATGTGGTTTCTAAGTCTAATCTCCTTTGTGCAAAGGGATAAATACTGTCATGAATGTAGACAGCAAGGCCAGTTTCGCCTGGTTTAGAGGCGTCACGGCGGATAATGTTGTAGTTGGGGATTGCGAGCATATTGTCTGGAATATAGGTATTAAGGCGAGTCTCGCTGAGGCCTAAAATGTGTATAGGTGGGGTATCATTCAGAAGCATACATATGTCTGGTAACTTATTATACAAATGATACACATTGACGTGTGCAATACGAGTTCCGTTAGTTTTAGAATACATTTTCAAGGAAAACAGGACTATTAAAATAATAATTCAAAGATACAGGATTGTCTGTATTAATTAAGACACAAATACAAGAATTGTCTGAATAAAAACAAGAATTACATAAAAATAAACCAATAACAACAACAAACACCTATAGATATGCACGTAAACAAAGGCAACAACAACAGCAATACAGGTTTGTCCCCGTATTAAGACAACGAATATAAAGAATACAAGAAAGCAAGACTATCCGTATTTGTGTTGCAGTAGTTCTACTACAGACTTTACACGCTTACGATATCCTTTCAACTGTTCATAAAATTTGAGCCAGGAATGGGAAGGGAAGCGTCTCTCAAATGTTCAAATCTTGTCAAAACGTCAACAAGGGCTCCTTGAGACAGACAGACAGACATACACACACACACACACACACACACACACACACACACACACACACACACACACACACACACACACACACACTTAGTAAGCCTTCGGTTCACGTAAAACGAAGGAAAGGAAACCATAAGAACAATTAAGAGAGCAAAACACGTTCTAATATAACAACAAAGCACAAAATGAAACACACTTCTCAGGAAGATTATCGCAAAGCAAACAAACTTATATGGAAAAACAACAACAACAAAACAAGATGATTAACCCCAAACCAAAGCACGAATAAAACAGTTTTCAGGAAGAGTTTCACAAGGAAAAACAACAACAAACAATTAAAAGAAGAAAACTCTGAAGTCAAAACGTAGCTAGTAGAATCCCCACTGGAAGTAGAATGGTGTCACCTTTTTTCTTCTTACAATGAAAATACCAGATTAGAAGTACACACTCCACAGGGTGTGGAAACAGTCAAAAACGATTAGGGATTCAGTAAATGTCACCAGCAGCTTATTTTGTGGTGCAGAAATCCAACACGCTGCTATAAGAATCCTGACAGAGTGCACAATAATGTCATCTGCTATTATTTTAACGGGAAGAGAACTGTAAGGCCTACACTCCGCAGAGTGAGGAAAACGATAAGCAGATCAGCAAATGTCACCGACAGTGAATATTGTGAAGCAAACAGTCACAGGTTCGGTAAAAGTTTTTATAAATTTGCACGTGCAAATAATTGGCGAGTGCAGCTTATACACCACATTAGAGAGAGAGAGAGAGAGAGAGAGAGAGAGAGAGAGAGAGAGAGAGACTCAAACTCAAACTCAACTCAAAATGGTTTAATGTTTAGGCATGTGAAGCCCATAAACATACAGAGTTCAGAAAACAGTATTATGTACAAACAAATCCAACTGGCTCATCTACTTAACTATTCAGTTTAAGGGGACGCAATTCAAGCGTACTAACAGAAGTACGAATTTACATTTGAAAAGGGAAAAAATAACAAGAAGAATAATGCAAGGGAAAACAATACATAGGTATGTAGATAATGTCGTCAAATGACTTTGATACTACATTATACAGGTGGGAAAGAAAGGTCTGTGGCCTATTAATTATGAATAGACAGTTGGAAAAAGTAAAAAGTACTTTCCAAGGAATTTACCAATCAGGCACTGATCAGTGTTCTCTGATGTTTAAATGCATAACAGATAAACTTTGCAAGCTGGATAATCGCTTCGTCACTTTCGGTTTTAAGGATGGATAGCTTTTGGAACTTGAAGAGCTCTAGATTCACTTTAGTAAGAAACTTATGCCTGAGATTGTTATAAGCTGGACAATAAAAAAGGAAGTGTATTTCGTCTTCTGGTGAATAGGAACATAAAGGGCACAACAACGAACGAACATCAGAAGTATATCTAAATCTGTTACATTTTAATTCAGTGACTCCTAGCCTAAATCGTATAAACATATTCCGGATGTACCTAGAGATTATCACGTCAAAATATTTTTCTGGCCCAAAAGCACTTTTAGAGGAGCAGTAAAGATCGTAGCGTGGTCTTGATTCAATTTTTCCTGACCATTGTTGTAAAAAGCAGTCTATTTGTCTTTGTTTGAATTCACTGAAGAAAGCTTTAGGGTTGCCTACTCCTTGAGAAAACCATACATAAGCAAAACCCGATGTACAGAGAAGATGTCTTATATGTGTAACCCATGTAGTTTTATCTCGCTCGTCAAGCGATTTTAGCATGTGGTATGCCATGCTAGCAAATCTGTCAGTTGGTAGAGCACATAACCTTAGCCAGAAAGCAATACATCTAACTTTGGCAAGAATAAGCAGAGGATAACGGCTTAGCTCTCCATAAACGCATAAATTTGGTGTGTGTAAACTTACATTGAGAAAACGTTTGCACGCAAAAAGATGGACTTTTTCAATTTGATTAAATTCTAAAATACCCCAAATTTCGGCAGCATACAACAACATGGGTACAACTCTAGTATCAAACAGTTTGAAAAATATCTTAGGTGAGGAACATCCAAGCTTCCACATCGTTATTGAGATTTCTATGACACATCTTTTAGCTTTTGTAGTTAAATTTTCAGTGGCAATATTTAAGCTTAGGCGAGTAGTAAATTCTAGACCCAAATATTTATAAGAGTTCACAACTTCCATTTTGTGTTCGCCAAAATGCCATTGTTCATTTTTTGAAAGATGGCCACCATTTTGGAAAACAATTACTTTTGATTTATCTAAATTTACTGTTAATCCAAACTTGCTGGCGATATCGTACAAGTTGTTAAGTTGGTGTTGTAAGCCTACAGGTGAAAAGGAGAGAAGAGCAATATCATCTGCAAACATTAATAGAAATAGCTCGACAGCATCTGGATTAAGCTGAATTCCATGGGTGCCCTTTTCAATTATATAGATAGCTAACTCGTTTATTAGAAATGAGAATAGTATAGGTGAGGCTAAACAACCTTGCTTCAAGCCTTGGAGACACTCAAAATACTCACTAAAGCCTGACGAGGAACGAATACAACACTGGACAGAATTGTACATTGCTTTCAAAGCCTCAAGCATTTTCCCCTTGACACCTATTTTTATCATAATATTCCATAATACACCTCTTTTCACCGTGTCAAAGGCTTTTTGAAAATCAACGAAGGATATATACAACTTTTTCTTTTGTGCAAGATATCGCTGAGCAATGGCAAACAAAGTAAATATATGATCAGTTGTTCTATAGTCTTTGCGGAACCCGGCTTGGCACTCAAGTATTATGTTATTGCGTTCAGCCCATTTTGTTAGGCGGGAGTTTAGAATATGCGTGTACAACTTGCTGACACAGCTTAAAAGAGTAATGCCACGATAGTTACCTGGGTTTTCTGGATCACCTTTTTTAAATATTGGTATTATGATTCCCCTACACCATTCTTTTGGATACTTACCCTCTGAAAATAATGTGTTGAAATATTTTAATAAGAAAGGTATAATGACTTCCGACAATTCAAGAACTTCGTTTAAAACTTGGTCTGGGCCTGGGGCCTTTTTCGACTTAGCATGTTTAATGGCCTCTCTGATTTCTGCCTCGCTTATGTCACAATTAATTTCATCTAGGCTTAAATTTTCTTCTCCATTGGCGAAACTTAAATCGGGGTAGTTTAGGTCGTCAGAGTTAACATCGTTTAGGAGTTCATTAAAGTGATTAAACCATGTCTCTTCTGGGATGTTATTTTTAACATATTTCATGGGTCTACAACTTTTCATTTCATTCCAAAAATCTTTAGAATTGTGAATATTAGCCAGAATGTTCTGTACTTTGTCTCTTCTGTAGATTTTTTCTTTTCACTTCAATAGATCTTTGTAAGATTTTCTTTCCTTGTTATAAGCAATTTTTTTCGTAGTCGATTTTTTATTTCTATTATATCTGCGAAGGGATTGAAAAGCTTTCTTTTTTACTTGTCTACATTCCTTATCATACCATCTATTATCAAGTCTGCTGTTTGTTTTGGAATTAATTATATATTTCCGCATACATGAAGCTGATTCTAATAAAGCATTAGTAAAGGTGCTAAGTGCTTCATCACAAGAATTTTCTATTTGTGCAGTTGCTAGTGCAATACCATCTCTAAAAGAGGGGCTGTTCAGATTTTCCATCAGCTTATCTCTCTTTTCATTGTCCCAAACATATTTCGTAAGAAGGGTACAATTATCTTTATTTTCCTTAGTATTTAATTGTGTTTTCAATGTTAAGTGTAAAGGCATGTGATCAGACTCTACTCTCTCTTGAATTTCGAAGGAAATACAGGAGTCTAGAAGGGATGGTGACGCAAGAACATAATCGTTTGTGCTATTACCTGTAGCTGACAAAAAGGTAAATTTATCAGACTTTTCATGCGCATATAAACCATTTAAGATAAACAGTTCTAATATTGCGCACATAGACAGCAAGGATTTTCCATACCCATTCACACATTTATCTTCAGCATAGCGGCATGGGATTATAATATCGGAATCGTAATTTGTAAACTGTTCTGGGTCAATACCAAATGTTTCTGGATTAGGGTGAAGATTTCCAGTCCTAGCGTTAAAGTCGCCACACACAAGAAGATTTGTTGTGTTCAGTTCAAGGAGTAAATCTGCAAGACACTCTTCAATGGCATAAATATGGCAATCTGTTTGCACACTTTTGTAGTATGGGGATGAATGAGGGGGGCAGTAACAATTGACTAAAACAACATCAGAATTAGAATCAAAGAGCTTTTGATCAAATTTAACGCACACAAGATGATCACAATCAGTTTCAATGTCCGTGACAAAGTCTGCACAGCACTTTCTCATCATAGTGAGAACCCCACCACTGCATCTACCGCGTGTTGACAGTTTAACAGCGGTGGATGAAAAACAAACATAATTGGGTAACCTGTTAACAACGGAAATCTTTTCACGTTGAAATGTTTCTACGAAACATAAAATTTCGTATTTATTGACATGTTCAATAAAATCTCTGTCGGAAAATTTCCCCATGAGACCCCCAATGTTCCAAAAAAGAAAAGATAACTCATTAGACTCACAGTAATCCGTACAATCACTGAATTCAGTAACCAAGTCGGCATCTGCTAAAGAGTTTTCTGAGGTCAGACCGACATGTCACATCCACCCTTTCTCTGACTCAGTTTGATCACGTTCGGCTGTCTCCATTTCAGGAGAGCTAAGTGGACGAGGTCTCTTGGAAGGGGTGGAAGATCTCGATGAAGATCCCAGTGCCGGCCACTCACCAGGTTTGAGGAGGCCAGAGGAAGTTCCTTTACCTGCTAGAACTTTGTCATCTTCAAGGTATGTGTGTATTTGTGTATGTCTCAGTTCCAGTGGTATTGGTTTAATGAGTGTTAGTGGAAGCTGGAGAGTGTCTTTATCTTGTTTGGTTCTCTCGATCAGGGAGGACTCAATGTTTTCTGCTTTCAGACGGTCACAATACCTTTGTATGACAACATACCTCCAATACGGAAGGCTAGCTGTCGAAAGTGACTTGCTGTGGGTCTCTTGTTAAACATATTTTTCTCCACCAGTTGTCACGCTCTGCATAGAGCGCGTGGTCATCCTCTTGGCCATGGAAAAACAGACCTACATTATAGACTAGAAATTGAAATAAATCAGTACCGATAGAAGACTAATTATATGAAGAATGGGGGTTATGGTGCGTTGCTGTAGATGCCAAAAGTCAGTTTTGACTTGCCATGTCAAAAAGAAGAGTTAGGCTCTAAGCGGCACGACTATACGTCACATTGTTAACACAGGTGGGACGTGGGGGGGGGGGGGGGGTAGTCAGACTTGTTAATTACACCCCACTCCTCAACTGCCTAGAGCTGGTCCACCACATTCTGGCTTGATGGTCAGCTGGTTTGGGTGTCGCCAGTTAATAGCCTACAGGCGCCACATATATGTACACTGACGCAGTGTGGAGGTCCCTCAAGAGCACAGGGATAGGCTATCCCTTGTGTGAAAGGGACGATTCTCTCTCGTAGCACTAACCACTTAACCACTTGAGACCTCTTGAGACGGATGACTTAGGCGACCATCCTTGTAGCACACCACACAGCACAACACTAGTAAAGTTTTACTGACTTTGAGAATTTTCACACATTGAAAATTGAAAATAAATTAATAACTCAAACACCACAACGAGATATAATCCACAATTTCGGCAGCACATTCACATGGCCTACAGGCATCTATATGCTACTTTGCACATGTCTACGTGCTGAAGAAACTAGTAAAAACAATATAACCTTTAGAGAGCCGAGGGACACGTCTGTTGCGGATGGAGCACAACAACAGAGAGAGAGAGAGGACACAATTCATAAGTAACTGACATGCAAACAAACATGGCTAATTCAAAACTTACAGGGAAGAGAATGCACCTTTCCTCTTCGACAGTTGCAAGCTAGTGTGAACTACTGAAACATGTTTCCCTACACTGAGTTGTGTTCATTATTTTTGTGTGCATTTCAAATACACTAACGTTTCAGTCCTTCAGAGTAGGGGTACGGAGCTCAGCTATTCACTGAGATTTTTCTTCCATACTATTTTTATCCTTAATTTGGATATCATATCAGTAGTTGGACCTCTCTAGTCATGTCTATTAGGTTTTGAAATTAAAATGTCAGAACATTATTATTTTTTTCATTTTACATAAGTTTTTCATAAGATTTTTACTATTTCTGGTTGAACTTTCAGCACAAACACAAAAGCAATTTACAATAGCGCCTTAGGCACTCTTTCTCACATTCACATCAGGTATTTTTGCAAAGCATCAAGCATATTCTTTTTCACATCTACACAGACGGTTCCAAACTAAGTGCTAACCAAATTGGATGTGCATTTACTATTCCCAAATGACATTTTTTTTAAAGCCTTTCAATTAAATAAACACATTTCAATTTTTTCTGCCGAACTCTGGGCCATTTTAGAAGCCCTTTCTTATATAAATTATCTTTCCAACGCTCCGCTTAAAATGGTTATTTACTCAGATTCACTCTCTTCCATCAAAGCATTACAGGGATACAACAATAACCGACTTGAAATCAAAAACGAGATTAAAAACTTAATTCACCAACTCCATCGCAAAGGCACAGACATTACGTTAGTATGGATCCCATCCCACTGTGGTCTCATTGGCAATGACCTGGCCGACCACGAGGCCAAACTGGCTGCCTCCCATCGGTCCGGCATTATGCAGGACATAGGCCTATCTATTGGCGAAACCAAAACTTTATTAAAATCAGTATTATTCCAGGAGTGGGCCAAGGAATTGGAAATTTACGCCAAGGCCCATTCCTGGGATCATAATATAGTACAAGGGGGACTGTTCCTTACCGTTCCACGTCATATACAACGCCTAATTTTTCGTATAAGAACTAAAGCGTACTACAACAAATTTAAGAACAATATTTGTGAATGCCAAAACATTCTTAATTTTCACAACAAATTTTAATTCTTAATTTTGATCACCTCTTTAAACCCTGTACATACATTCAAAATGAACTTAACGAACTGCTACTAAAATTAAAATCTGTTAATATTCCATTCACCCCAAAAGCCATATTAACTAAAGGTGACAAGGAATGGTCCCCCCTTGTGTGGCTAGCTGAAGCCATACACAACTCCTCACTTAAACAGCATTTTTAATAAATAAATAAAAGAATCTCAATTAAGGTAATGGTGGAGGTGGAGTCCCTCCAGGCCACGGGCTGGACACCCGCCCACACTCCTGTTCCCCTCCCCCCCCTTTCCCTTTTTATCTAAGTATGCGCATGTGTTGCCGAAGTGGCTCCTTTTGAGCCCACCCTTTTTTTAACTCCTTCCCCCGGTGGACGGGTGTCCGGCGCGCACACCGGAGGCCTCTTTCATAGTCGTCATGCTCTTTTCGCTGGTGCTCCCCCCCCTTTTTGGGACCACTTAAGCGACGTCTTTCCACTACTCGAGTCGGAGAGGAGGGGTCCCTCTCCCTCCCTCCCTCCGCCTCGATCAAGTAAGAATTGTTAACCGCCTCCACCTTATCTACAGCTACTTTTTAAATCCCGTTTTGCCTGGGCTCCCATGCTACAATAATAAACCTTGTACTACCTACATGAAGAAAATTGAGCTCCATTGTTAGATCAAGGGCGGGGGAGACTTTGTAGCTACCCCCCCTTGGGAAACAGTGGAACTTCGTAACATTTTTGTACAGGAAAATAGCTACCGCCGTTTTTCACCACAATAATTTTACATAGCACATTTTCATAAATACGAACGTCTCATGATCGCTAGTCGGCCAATGTTTCGGTTGGGTTACATAAAACTAAATATCAAAAGAATGTTACTCGACACAATTAACTATTTTTAGAAATCCTAAGTACCTCGTCAGAATAAAACTATAAACTTGCGCTTTTTAAAGAATCCCCTAATATTTTTTTAATGTATGTCCACGTCCCTGTAATGTCTTTTATGTTTTGTCCTGTACCTCAAACAAATCTAAAACAAATGTCCCATATGTGCCCTTATGGGACAAGAGGACGTTAAATTCAAAGTTTCCTTCCTTCCATATTCTTTTTCAGTGCTTTTTTAAACGTTTGTTTTGAAGGACACGATTTTAGAGAAAAAGACAGATTATTCCATGCTGTGCCCCCTGAGTAAACAAAACTAGATTTATAAACATTATTTCGTGGTCTGGGGAAAGAAAGCTTGTGGGTGTGTCTATTTGGGTTTAATAGCAAAAGTCTTGATAATTTTTGGGGGAGCGACTCCATTTACCACACTAAACATGCAGATGCATTTGTTGAAGAGAAGTCTGTCTTTTAGTGGCAAAATGTTTAATTTATTGTAATCATTAGCTGTTAGGGTGCTGGATTTCATCAGTACTAGTTTCACAGCTCGTTTATGTAACCGACTTATATGTTTTAGATGAGCTTCACTAGTACTGTCCCAAAGGGTTGATGAGTAATTAATGTGAGACATAATGTGAACATGGAAAAATATTTTTCGTGACTGAAGCTTTAAAACGTTTTTAAGTTTTGCCAATTGATAAATTGTTTGGAGATACATTTACCTAGTTTATATATGATCTGACCACAGTAAGTTATTATCAACGGTGATACCTAAAACTTTATGTGACTCCACTTCTTCAAACGTTTTGCCTTGCAAATACAATGGTGGAAATGGAGGTCATTTTTTGTCACTTTTGCCGAGTAGTTACGTACATACATTTGGTCTTTTGGTCTCGGAGGAGATCTGGCCCCTAGACGTGCGGCATGCAGGCCCACCGGCGTGTGGATACGCCCTGGTGCCCACGAACCAGATTCCCAGCTATGGGCAAAAAGCAGCCCCGGGTAGCTGGAGTTCATCAGCCTTGGAAGGCAGTCCATCTAGGAGAAGGAAAACTCTGATTTCAACCCCCTGAAGGTTCATCCACACCCGGATCCCTTCAGCTGAAAATCATCCGGGCACCAGCATGGGTGCAGGAGTTGCTGCTGGCCACACCTGGGCAGATGGGGCTCACAGCTTTGGACGGCAACCTGTCTAGGAGAAGGATACTCCGAAATAAAACCATGCACTGCTCTGAAGACGTAACGTGTTGGCTGAAACCAGCAGTGAGCAGACCCCCTACACCTGCACAACAAGCATAGGGGAAAACCTGACGCTTTCACATCCTACCCAATATGGCCATACAGATGGATATTCGACGGTATGGTGTTGGTCCCGTGGTTTCCCAGGCGGCGAAAGCCTCAAAGGGGCCCAACCGCAGCTACTGGAAATGCGTTTCAGGGAGTTAATAATAGAAGGCAGCAACAACGTCACTCCATCAGCCAACAAGGTCAGCCGGATATTTCAGTTGCTCCGCATGTCTTCACACAGTGGAACGCCGAGGGCCTTCGCAAGAAGAAACCCGAGCTTCAAGAGTTCCTCAAGCAAGAGAAAGTGGACATCATCTGTATCCAAGAAACCCATCTTACAGATGCTCATCGCTTTTCTGTTAGGGGATATGAGCTCTTCCGGCATGATAGAACCAACCGTTCCAAGGGAGGCATCCTCACTCTCGTAAGGAACAACATTCCTGGGGTGGAGATTGGGAGATCAGAGGGTGACACCGAATTTCTCGCTGTAAAAGCCGTCTTCCAAGGGAGAGAAATCACCATCATCAACTTATACAGCCCACCTGACAAAGACCTGCAATTACACACTCTTCCTCTTACCAAGAACCTACTGATAGTTGGCGACTTCAACTGCCACTCACCCAGCTGGGGGTATCAGGACCTGAATAACAGAGGAGAGGAAATAGAGGATTGGATGATCGAGAACAGTCTGGTCCTCATCAACAAGCCAGATGACAAGCCAACCTGTCTCCATCAAGCTTGGAAATCCACGAGCACATCAGACCTGGCAATGGCTATGGAGGACATCCAAGGATCCTGTGACAGGGAGGTCCAAGATCAGTTAGGAGGGAGTGACCACCGGCCTGTTCTGCTGAAAGTCATCATGGCAGAACAACCCTCCACAGTTCACAAAGAGCCCAGCTGGAACTACAAGAAAGCTGACTGGCCCAAATTTGCCGAACTGACAGATAATCTTTGTCAGGAAATTAACATTGACACTGACAATCTGGACGTCAACACCAATGTCCAGCCAATAACGGAATGCATCCTCAGTGCAGCAAAAAAGAGCATCCCCAGGGGAAGAAGACAAGATTATAAGCCGTACTGGAGCAATCGGTTACAGAGCCTCCAAGACCAACTGAACGGCAACACAACGTTTCGTTGCGGAAATTTCATGCCAACTTTTCGTTGCCGCAACTTCGTTGCCGGCGACATTTGGTTGCCGGGACATTTTGTAGCCAACCTTTCGTGGCCGGCGACATTTCGTTGCCGAACCTTGTCAACGCCACGCACACACACACTTTCAAGTCTCAGTCGTACACAGACAAGTGGTCGGAAAAGATGGAGAACACTTATCGTGAACTGCAGACAAAACGTGGCAAGACCAAGATTGAGAATTTAGGCTACTTTTATACAAAGAAAAGATTTTTTAAAAGTGGGGTCGAATCCTGGAGATGCGACAAACGAGAAACCTGCCGAGCTAGAGTACATGTAGACCCGGACAACCGCACCATAACGAAATAATTATACGAACGAGCACTCGCACGCCCCTGAAGTCGGGAAACGGGAGGCGCTGGAAGCTGTAGAGGAGATGCGGCGTCGGGCAGCAGGGACTCAAGAAACGACACAGCAGATCATCACCTCCTCTCTGGTGTGACAAGCGTCGGCAATGAAATGTCGCTGGCAACGAAAATTTGGCTACGAAATGTCCCGGCCACCAAATGTCTCCGGCAACGAAAAGTTGGCAACGAAATTTCCGCAACGAAGTGTCGTAGACCCCAACTGAACACAGCAAGAGAGGAGGTTAAGAAATCACTAATTCCAGAAAACATCATAGCTTACAACAAAGCAAGAACAGCATTTGATGATGAAAAGACCAAGGCAATTCAATCCGCCTGGCAAGAGAAGACCTCCTCACTCAACATGGAAAAGGACACAGGAGAATTGTGGAAGCTGACCAAGTGCTTGAATGACGATCATTAAGTAGTTCCCAGAGCAACCCTCTTAAAAGAACATGGCCAGATTTTTACAGGGAAAATGGCAGCTTCCCTTCTGGCAGGAAAATTCAGAGACGACTGTGCCCTTGATGTCCCCCGAGAGAAAACAGCTGATATCAGGCAGAAAACTAAAGAGGAGGTGAGGAGCAAAACACCACCCAGCATGACAGCCGCATTTACCATCCATGAATTCAACAGCTCTATCAAACAACTGCAGAGCAAGAAAGCCCCTGGCAAAGATGGAATCACCAATGAAATGATCAAACATCTTGGCTGCTATGCAAAGAAAAAACTCCTGGATATCTACAACCAGTCCTGGAATACGGGGAAATTTCCTAACAGCTGGAAGGCAGCCATCATAACACCAGTCCTGAAGAAAGGAAAAGACAGGCATGACAAGAACAGATACCGCCCCATCAGTCTGCTCAGTTGCCTGGGAAAGGCCATGGAGCGGATGGTAAACAGGCGACTCCAATACCACCTGGAGAAGAATAGCCTCTTAAGCCCAACTCAGTCGGGGTTCCGCAAAAACAGAAGCACTGAAGACCAAATTATGCTCCTCACCCAGGATATTGAAAATGGCTTCCAGCAGAAAATGAAAACGCTAGCTGTTTTTGTAGACCTCACCAAGGCCTTCGATAAAGTCTGGAAAGAAGGCCTCCTCCTCAAGCTCCTCCAGAAAAAAACGTGTGTGGCAAGATGTACTGGTGAATCTACAGCTACCTATTCCAGAGGACAGCCCGAGTCAAACTGTAAAGTCAGACAAGCAGTCAAGGGAGGGTGTTCCTCAGGGTGGAGTCATCTCCCCGACTCTCTTTGTGGTCTTCGTTGATGACATAGCTGACCAGCTGACTGTGCACACCTCAAAGGCACTCCACGCAGATGGAGTCACTGATGGAGTCACAGGAGTCACTGAACAAAATCTCAGACTGGGCTTCCCAGTGGATGGTTGAGGTCAACAGAACCAAAACAGAGGCCACCTGCTTCTCACTGTCCCAAAAGAGAGAAATGTTCAGCCTGCAGATCAGAGGAGAAGATATCCCCCAGCAAGACACCCCAACTCACCTCGGCATCAAACTGGACAGAAGGCTGACATAGCCCCCTTACATCACCTCCATTCAGAGCAAGGCAGTGAGAAAGATAGCAATAATGAAGAAGCTGGCAGGCACTAAGTGGGGAGCCAACACCAAGATCCTGACCCACGTCTACACAGGATCTGCACGACCCCACATGGAGTATGCCTCCAACGCCTGGTCCACTGCTGCCAGAAGCCACTCAGACCTCCTGGAAAAAGTGCAGAATGCCAGCCTCAGAGTCATCACTGGGGGTATGGAGGCCACTTCCATCTCTGCAATGGAGAGTGCCAGTGGCCTGCTCTCGTTCCAAGAACGACGAAGTGAAAAGCTTCTGCGTCTGAGAGAGAAAATGAACAGGCTACCTGCTTGCCCTCTACACTCCAAGCTGGAAGATCCAAATAAAAACAGGATAAAGAGACAGAGCCCAAACCATCTGATCAAGGCGCTCCAGCAGAAACACAGCCAATTATTGCCACCCAGATCACAACCACTTGAACATCTCCAAGACTATGAGGATTGGTCGCTGGATACCCCCTCCATCATCCTCGACATCCCTGGTATTGGAGCCAAAACACAGCATACTGCCTCTGAGCTAAAGTCCCTGACCCTGGAAATCCTCGACAGGGACTACCCTAGCACCACCTGGACCCGAGTTTACACAGATGGCTCTTCAGAGAATGATGTACGAAATGGGTGAGGTGGTGTGTTCATCAAGTTCCCAGATGGCAGCTCCTTCAGCAAATCTCTAGCCACTGGACATCTGTCTACCAACTACACAGCTGAAGCCAGTGCCCTGCTCTCTGCAGGGTGGGAACTAAACCAGCGGGACAACATCCCAGAAAACACAGTCTTTCTGACAGACTGTCGTGCTGTCCTCCAAAGCCTCCAGTCAAGAGAGAGAGAGAGACCAAATCCTGCAGGACATCAGGAAGGAGCTGCAAGAGCTCAGCAGCAAATCAGCTCTGATCCCACTGTGGTCTGGGTGGCAATGAACAGGCAGCCAGACTCCCCAAAATGGGCAGCAAACTGGAACAGTTTACACACCCCATGTTATACGGAGAAGCAAACGCAATTGCTCGTGGTTACTTCAGAACAAAATGGAGGGAGCGTCTGCAGCTTGACTCTGGAGAGGACAGCATCCACCAGCTGGACCGTGCCCAGCAGGTCGCCATCTTCAGACTAAGAACTGGGCACTGTCGGCTCCTCTCCCATCTGTACCGTCTGAAGATCTCCCACACGGATGAATGTCCGTGTGGCACAGGATTACAGACATCAGACAACATTCTGCAGGACTGCCCTACCTTCGACACCCTGAGATGTGAAATCTGGCCCAGGCCTGTGGCACTCCGTGACAAGCTGTGGGGTCCTGCTGAAACGCTGCTGTTGACCACGGCCTTCATCAACCAAACCGGACTGAGCATTTGATATGGCCGGGAACAAAGAAGAAGAAGAAGAAGAAGGTCTTTTCAGTGTTGAGTGACATGTGATTCTGTTCAGTCCATGCTACTAGATTATTAACGTAAGCTTGAAGATTGTTAACTAGTTCAGTTTGGTTATTACTGTTTGAGTGTAAGGAAGTATCGTCAGCAAACATTTCAGAATGACATTGTAGACATAAGGGCAGATCGCTTACATACATAGAAAACAAAAGAGGTCCCAAAACAGACCCCTGAGGAACAACAAAATGTACTGGGAGTAACCTTACCTGTGCGTGTGTGTGTGTGTGTGTGTGCGCGCGCGCGCGCGCGCGCGCGCGCGCGTGTGTGTGTGTGTGTGTGTGTTGTGTGTGTGTGTGTGTGTGTGTGTGTGTGTGTGTGTGTGTTGTGTTATATATTACATTATGATTTTATGCATGTATGTGTGTGTCACTGTGTGTTTGTGTGTGTGTGTGTGTGTGTGTGTGTGTGTGTGTGTGTGTGTGTGTGTGTGTGTGTGTGTGTGTGTGTGTGTGTTTGTTTTATTTGTGCAAACTGAGATATTGTGAACATGTCAGCATCATCTTTTTGGTGTGTGTGTGTGTGTGTGTGCGTGTGCGTGTATGTGTGTGTGTGTATGTGTGTGTGTCAAGTCAAGTCAAAATGATCTTTATTGACGATAAAAGAACTTTTACATCCTGTCGTCATGTGTGTGTGTGTGTGTGTGTGTGTGTGTGTGTGTGTGTGTGTGGCGTTGTGCGTGTGTGCGTGTGTGTGTGCGTGTGTGTGTGTGTGTGCGTGTGTGTGCGTGTGCGCACGGTACAGGCTAGTTCCATGTGTTCCTTCAGTCGTTATCCTTACCTAAAGTTTCATACTTCATGGCTTTCACAAGTAGACTATTGACAAGGCGTAGTAGTACTCCTACTCCTACTTCTACTTGGATAGTCCTGGTAGCAGCAAGACAAGCAATGCAGTATGCCACTCAGCTCAACTCGCATCAAGGCATGTCAAACTTTCAACACCATTTGTGACCATTATTGCCCTTTTTATTCAGTCACTGTCACTTGTTAATTTAAAGCCCAACAATAACTTTCATAGTCAGTCAGTGGAGGCATTGTTCTTCCTTCACTGTTTACTCTGACAACAGAGACAAACTTCCGGTTGCTGTTTACGCTCCTTCTGAACAGAAGAGCGCTGCGACTTTGTACCGAAATCAAACAAAATGTTTTGGGGGTAATTTGTTTTTTTAACCAAAACGGAACTATCGGGTATCCCAATTTAAAAAAACCCGGCACGACCTCGTACCTGAGGCAATGTTGCATCCCAATACCCATTATGGCCTTTTGGCCTGGGAAACAGAAGAAGAAGAAGAAGAAGAAGAAGAAGATACCAAGCTTAAAAGTTGAAAAGTTCTTACCTTTTATTTATTCGAATGATGGCCAGCAGAATTAGCTCTATCAACGAAGCTTCTTCTTCTTCTTCCAGTAATGTCCACCTGCCGTGTATCGGCAATTATTGAAATATACAGGGGTTCAAAGACGAAGATGCGCAGCACGGGATGAGATAGGATTTGAGAAATATATTAGATAATAGAAAAGCGTTTGTTGTTTACAATGATATTTAAAAGATATGAAGAGAATGTTTTTGTTTGGTATTTTATAAGTTCGGATATATATTAAATTATTAGATTACTCGTTTGTTAAAGACCCACCAGATCACGTGTCAAAATCACGGGTTTCACGGGTTTTCCCTCTTATAGCTGGAAAAGTCTTGTTTTGACAAATGCACCCAAAGTCAAAGAAATAAATCATTTCGAAGAGCAGCCTCAATTTGAACATGGGGGCATTTCTATATGGGTCACAGCTACCCAGAAAAAAACAAGTGCCCCAGTGTAAAAAAGAAGAAGAAGATTCGAAGCTTCACAGATTTAACAACAAATTTAAAATGGCACCTCCTCCTCAAAAGCAGCATGGTAGCGACGACACAAAAGATGGATCGGATCACGTGTACATTTGATACAAAACCAAAACTTGGATTGCAATTATCAACATTTACCTGCGTTGTGTAAAAAGAAACGCAGTCAAGTCCTTGTGGATGGCATGGTGTCTGTTATGTCCTTTGCAGTTATCACGGATAGCATTGTGTCTGTTAGCTCATGGATTTTACAGTCATTGTGTTATTTCGCTGAATATGAGATTTAAAAAATGTGTTAACAACACACCACACACACACACACACACACACACACACACACACACACACACACACACATAACCGCATATTACTAGCATGGCCACATTGAACCATAACACAGAGCGTTGTCTTAAAACTCAATTGAGTCACACACAAAATGACGCAGTTTCTCCCTCAGATCGCTTTATTTTAGGTGATTTTCTAATAATCGCCAAAACTCAAATGCACATCATACAAACATGCAACATGTACCGAGTAAAAGATAAATCAGTATATTTTTGGAGACTTCTTACTTTGAACGAGTGAGCCACATATATTTCACGATGTAAATAATCTGACGAAATGCGCTTCGTCAGGAAAACAAAAACTTCCTACTCCAGGCACTGATCACTTTGTTATGATCTTGATCTAGTATCACAAAGCCACTCAAGTTTTGATAGACCTGGTTTAGTATATAAATATAAAAGGATTGTAAAAAGCATAATATAAACAATAACCATAAACATTTCTTTATTTAATGTTTCAATAAAGTGAGCTATGTGGTCGACGCCATATTGAATGAAGCAAAGTCGAAGATAATAATGATATAAGTAGTTCAATCTAATGAAATTAAAAAAATCCTTGGGACGAGATGACTGAAAATACTCGTGAGGAGCCGGAGGGTACCCCCCCCCCCCGGAGGGTGCCCCCCTCCCCCCCCCCCCCCCACCCCCAAGGCTCTAAACCAGACTAGGTTTTTTAAAATTAAAATGTGCTCCAGAGTGTGTTGAATCCATTTATGCATGTTAACAGCAAAACATTTGGGTTGGTCTTAGAGTTATTGCCCTTGCCACAAGGGTACCCCCCCCCCCCCCTAAACCTCATTTCGGCAATCGCATTTTCAATAAGTAATAAAGTGGTATTAAAACTAAGAAAACTAT
>CM065685.1:34685228-34721354 GCA_017654935.2 Phymorhynchus buccinoides | reverse complement strand
TAGCTTGGTACTGTGGTTCAAGGAGACCCTGTCCCATATTGTGTCCTTACCACCAGTTGTCACTGTCCATGTCCTGCCTTAGCTTGGTACTGTGGTTCAAGGAGACCCTGTCCCATATTGTATCCCCACCACTTGTCACTGTCCATGTCCTGCCTTAGCTTGGTACTGTGGTTCAAGGAGACCCTGTCCCATATTGTACTTGTCCCCACCACTTGTCACTGTCCATGTCCTGCCTTAGCTTGGTACTGTGGTTCAAGGAGACCCTGTCCCATATTGTATCCCTACCACTTGTCACTGTCCTGCCTTAGCTTGGTACTGTGGTTCAAGGAGACCCTGTCCCATATTGTATCCCCACCACTTGTCACTGCCCATGTCCTCCCTTAGCTTGGTACTGTGGTTCAAGGAAACCCTGTCAATCCCCTTTAACATTGTGGTTTTCCTTAAGATTAAACAGGCATGAAAACATCTCCGTTTTCTCCGCCTATTTTTTTTTCCGAGATCGACCAATCTCCGCCTAAAAAAAAAAATCTCCGCCTAAAAAAATAATAATTGAAAATCGAATAAAAACTCGGCATGCTGGGTCTTTAAATGGCCTTCTCGCCTTCTCCTCCTCCCGACGTCATCACTTCCAAAATGGCGTCTGAAGAGCAAGCCTTGCACAAAGAATGTGTGAAAAAGAAGAAATATCAGGCATGAAAACAGCTCCGCCGTTTCCAATTTTTTTTAACAGATTACCCCCCCCCCCCCGCTGAACCCAAAATTTTTTGGTAACAGTCTCTCTTCGCCACCCCGCTCAACAAAACTTCTGACGTCAGCTGAAAATCTGGGTGGAAGGATTTCTCGGCTGAAAAAATCTCCTCTTTTTTTGGGAACAGTAGTTTTCATGCCTGATTAAAGGAGGCTTGCCCTCCTCGCCCAGTGATGTACCGAGGATCGAAGAGTGATAGGACAAACTGTCCTATGACAAGAGAAATCAATAGGACAATGTCTTGGCTCTTGCAGAAATCAATAAGACAAAGCATGCCAGTGTTTAAAAATGTAATCAGACATTTGTCTTGACAGGGGAGAACGCAATAGTACATTTTTAATTTTAACAATAAGTCAGTGTCCTATGACCGAGACGTCAGGACATCACTGCTCACCCCCAAACATGGATGCTGCCCCTGTGGCTGGGGTTAGGTGACTAGGCAGCCCCTGGATCTCTGCTTTTCAGGGTTTCCAAGACTTTGTTGAGGCACCCATGGAAACATGATTGAAAATGAAAAGCATGATGCCTAAGCCATGTGACAAAGTCACATCCACCATTTAGGCTGGACAGATGTTGGGTTTGTTCAGAAAGAAATGGCATCAATGTGGCTTCTGTAGTCTTTTTTTCTGCTGTAAAAATCGTAGAAATTGTCTACATTTTGCACATACGTTTAAGACGATGATAGCTATGATGGCCATGTTTGTGAGATTGGCATGATTGTTAAATGCTTATGTACAAGGCTGGTGATTAACTCGATTCTTTCCCCCAAAAAAATTTCTGATGTTTTTAGTATCTTTTTAATGCTAAATACATCCATAAAGCAGCCAAACCTCACCACCACCAACCCTGTACCTATCACCTACAGCGTCACTCTCTCTCTCAATGGTTGGTTTAACGTCTAATTAGGCGTAGCCTCTTTTAGACAGGAACAGCATCAGGACTTGGTGGCCTCTTCTGTCTTTTTGTTCTCCTTCCCCCATACCTCTTCCATCCCTCTCCCTCAATCCAAACTCCCAGCATACTTTCTAAACTTTCTCTATATTTTAATATGTTCTCTGATTTTTGCTCCTTTGTTTTTATGTTGAGCCATGGCTCAACATAAAAACAAAGGGTCATTTTTTGCCATGGACATTTGTAGAATGCGTGGAGATGACATGATTCATCACTCAAAATTTCAATAGAACTTTTCAAATTTCAACAAATGAAGACTAACACATTTCTTAGAATAGATTGAAACTTTATGCACATTTTAAAAGCAAATTAACTGTTCAGTCAATTTTGATAGCAAATTAAAATTAAATCTGGATTTTAAAATACAAATTTTAAGTTTTTGGGAAATAAACTGTATAAAAACACAAATGAGAGCAGTGTGAAACTGCTATTAAAATAAGGACAAATCAATTGACTATTGCTGAAAGTAAAAACATTTCAGTTTTTGCTTTAGAGGACCCTGTAGCTTCAATTTAATTTATGCACACATGAAGCGTGTATGGTAATAGATTTGGGGCCATAATCTTTGAATCTTATAACAGAAGGAATAACTTGAGCATGGGAGGTGAGGCTGGCATGGCTAAGCAGGACATAATTACATAATATTTGATTGTTGTGTTGCAGTATGGGATGAGACCAAGTGCCGAGCAAGGCTAACAGGAATAAGACACGGGAAGGAAGTGGCTTCTACACTCTTCCCTTCGTTGCCATCGTGTTACGCCAGTTCTTCACTTAGCTGATGCAGCAGCAACTGCCTCTCTTCACTTGTCTGTGGCCATGCTTTCTGTAATCAGTAGACCTTACAACCCAAATCATTGTCCATACACTTTGTGTGAGTGTGTGTGTGTGTGAGTTCTTCGATTTTATGTCCTTCCACTAAAAGTGATTCATGTAACATTGTTTTGTGGTGTTGCCTGTGTCTACTTTTTGAATGATTGGGGGATAATAGTATGTTTTAAGCTTTGGTAGTTTATCTCTTGCATTTAATGACTGCAAAGCCAATATACTGTAGTCTTCTGCAAGATGCTGTACTAATTCAGTAATTGATCATGGCATGTCATGATGGAACAACAATTCCACTGAAAATAATTTAAAATCCATCATTTTGGGGATTAGCTCTCAAATCGGTGTACAAAATAATTAGATTAAATGAAAAAAAACCTGAATCACTAATAATAAACATACAGTACAACTTAGATTAAGTTGTTGGATGATGTACCTATGAAAACAAGAGAAGCTTCTGTATGCTTGTATAAGTTCACAAGTAAGGCACTAATTAACCCCTCCCTTCCAGACCCGTGTAGGGGCAATATTATGTCATTAATGTCATGACTTTTGATATCATAACTCTGGAATGCATTTAGCAATTTTTTTTTAATTGCATTTCAATCATATCTTCCAATTTGAATTTTTCCAAAATTCAATGTTGAATTAAAAAAAACACCCCACAAGGAATACGATTCTACTTGCAAAAACTTTGTGGTCTTGATCTTTTTTGCTTGCATTGACTAACACTGTCAACACTTTCTCTTGGACGTCCAAATGGCCACTGCCAATTGGGGTCAAACTTTTCTTTGTTATTGTTGAGTGCAACATTCTTGGACTGATCATTTCATGGTTTTTTCTGATGATATTTGTCAGGCTGACTTACTTATTAGTGTGTGTGGTGTGCGTGTGTGAGAATCAGAATCAGAATCAATGTTTATTGCCCTTTAAAACCAATACAAGGTTTTATATGATGCTAATAAAAATGATAGGAATGTATGTGTGTGGTCTCCAGGTTGAGCTTTTTTTTTCCAGCACTGCTTGGATTTATTGGCTATGAATTGTGTTGCAATCCCAGAGTCAGTGTCCGTGGCATTCGCCTGAAGTTTCTACTTACATACGATTTCTGTAGAGTTACTGTTCTTTCCTTTTCCTTTTTTTATGCCTGAGCATACATAGTTTTTATTCACTGCATCAAAATCGAAATGAAATAGATCTAGTTGTGAAACCCTTATTGTGAATCATTGATTCATTTAACACTGTTCTTACTTTCCTACCATTGACTTGCAATAACCGATATTTTCAATTTATTTCGACACACAAACTTTTTACGTAACCGATGTTACTCACATGGCTTAAACCTGTTCCGTTTTAGGACGGAAATCCGTCCATGAAAAAATCAGTAAAGACGGAAATCTTTTTTTTCAAAATTCCCCCCCCCAAAAAAACAAAAATAATAAAGGAAAACGGCTTGCTGATAAGCGAAAACGCGATTGCCGCCTTGAAACCAGTTTCGGTTTAACGAAAACGGAAGTGATTACCGATCCGTGTTCGGCCAAGTGTGAACCCCGTAGGAAGCGCAATTTCCTTTCATTGAAAGTTTCAACAATGTGAGATGCAAAACTTGTCTTCATTGTGAGTTGTGAAAAGAAAGGGAGGAAAAAAGATCAGAAAGAAGAGACCGTACTGGAGTTCAGCTTCGCCTGCCGAAGATGCCGTTCGTTCAAGAAAACACGAATGTGTCTGCCATTGACGCTAAGGTTAAAAACAAATGGCAGTGGCCCAGTGAGTGGGACTGGCTAGACAGTAAAGACACGGGAGGAGTGGAGCATCGCGAATGGTGCAAGAAAGTTGACTGACCTGGTGTGTTCAGTACAGACGGAATTCCTTTTTTAAAAAAAAATTTTCAACAACAAAATAATATAAACTGGGAAAAAAACAGCTTTGCTGTAAGCGAAAACCTGATTGCCATTTATAAGAGCCCCGATTATGCATCAAAATTGCTTTAGATTGTTAAAAGTGCTCAGGGGGGGGGTGTCATTTCCGTTTTTTGAAAATTGTCAGGTTTTACCCTTGTACTCAGTCACTCTTAAATTAAAAACACAGAATTAGCAATAGATATTCTGACACGTCATCAGCAGCTAGGCACTCCATCATGCATCGATCGAGCGACTCAATAGATGGTGTCAGAAGTGTTACCTACACTGTCTGGATCTTGATCTACGCTGAGACAGCGATCGGCGATTGACAGACAATGGCTGAGACAGTCATCGTCCGCACACCAGAGCCATTAGAGAGTTATAGATGTCGCCAGTACTACGGCAGCGCCAGCGGGTGCGCGAAGAAGTCGTGACGTCATGGGTTGCCGATGGACAAAGTTGTAAAGATTTGTTCACGTAGGTCCGCAGTACGCGTAAACAAGGGAAGTAACTCATTGTGGTAAATACGCGAGTTATAATTCCCTTTCGTGTGTGTGTGTGAGGAAAGGGAGAGAGAGAGTGTTTACAAGTGTGTGTGTGTGTGTGCCTATTTATACAGTGAATGTGTGTGTCTATGCATGCGCACATTTTGTTTTCATATTCTGATCTATAAAGCAAAACAAAACCTAAACATCAAAAGAAAGGGCACATCAAGAGGCCGTGAGGCTTAGAATTCCCTAAGAGTCTGACCTTTCTTTCCGTAAGTCACTTTTGACTATTATGTCGCTGTAAAACTTTAGGGAAGATCTGCGCGAAACAGACCTGACCTGATCAATAAATCTGCAGTATTCATCGACGAAACAGCAAAAGTAGGCCAAGCATTCCAGGTTTTCTGAGAATTTCTCTGCCATTTTCGATTTTCATTTTGCAGCAGTCTCTTGATATGATTCAATGCAATACAAGTACCACATGAGCACTTCTTGTGGCCCCAAAACACAGGAACGAGGGTTGTATGGGCTATTAGTGTGTAATTATATCTTTTTAGGTATCACTTTGTGTCTGAAAAGGGCTAAATTTCACAAAATAACCTACCCGTTGTCCAGTACGGCTGGAGGCCATGCTTGCGGTAGCAACGTCTGGAAAAAGGGACTACGCGTGACGTAGTTGGCATATTTCTGTGACGCACCGGTTGGGATTCCCTCTGCGGTTGTCGAAAATCGACGATCTATAACTCTCTACTGCTTGTGGACGGCAGCAACCCGAGTGCTACAGTAAAACCCGGTTATAAGAAAATCAAAGGCAGATAATTTTTTGTTTTCTTATATCCGGGTTTTCTTATATCCGATATAAGAAAACATTTTGAATTTGTTTTCTTATAACTGATTTGAAAGGGAAAAAGGGGAAAAAATAACAGAAAAAGAGAAAAAAATAAAATAAAACACAAACAGAAACATAAAACGAAGAGAAAATGCTTTTACCTAATTTGGTGCATGAAAAAAAGGGAAAATGCAAAACAAAGGAGGAAAAAAAGAAAACGGAACAGAAAATTAAAAACAAAAATGAAGGCAGACGTGGTGTGAGTTGCATGATGAGCGAGCAAGACAGCGGAGAGCAGATGAATGAGTGGGTGTGGTGTGAGAGTAACATATTTGTTTAAATGTAAATTTCTGTTTCTTGTTTTTAATCAATATTCTAATTTGGATGTATAACTCATTTTACACAGTGGAAGACAATTTTGTATTTGCGTTTGTACAATGCCAATGGAAACTTGCGACCTATGACTCATGTTTTACATCATAAAATCAAAATACAGCAAAACTCGGTTATTAGAAAATCGAAGGGAGATCATTTTTTGCTTATTACCATATTCTTATATCCGAAACAAAATGAAGAGAACATCCTTTTTCCTAATTTGATGCATTTCTTACATCATAAAATCAGAATCGTCTACTAAGAAGAAGATTTAAAGATGCCTACAACCACTCAAACTAACAAGCTTTTTTTTTCCTTTTCACTGTTATCAAATACGTACCCCTTCACCTTTCTTGTACTGAACTATTACCATTTACTGTCCACCCATGCAGCTTTTTATCAATCGTTTGCTTTTGTTTATGTGGATTTTCGTCCACATATTCAGTTATTTGTATTTATCTTCTTAAAGAAATGGATTGCCTTTTCCTCTCTGCCATTGCTGCTGAAAATAAAAGGATGGACAGTCTCTCTACCACCAACACAAAAGTACCGGCACTCATATTTTTTTCTTCTGCTCAACATTTATTTTGCACAGAATACTGAAGGAAAGTATAGAATAAAGGAACAAAAACAACTCAATTAGTCTTGCAATCAAGTGCCTGTACTGTTTAGACTGTCTGTGACGCAACTGGTATGAGGTAAACTTTCCCTTTTTGGAACACTTCAATTTTCTCGGAACATCCTTTCAGTTCAGGTCCAACTCACTTTTAAAGACACACTGACCCAACACGATTAAGTCCCTTGTTTTTTCTGGGTAGCTGTGACCCACATGCAAATTCTGCCAACTTCAAATTGAGGCTGCTCTCAAAACGTTTCGTTTTCAATTTGGGGGCATTTGTATGGGAGTCAAACCTGGTCAAAACAAGATTTTGTACCAGTTATAAGAGGGAAAACATGTGGAACTCGTGATTTTGACATGTGATCTGGTGGGTCTTTAAGAAAATGATGTCAATGGTAATTCGCTTATAAGAAAATAGAGCTCGCTTATAAAAAAAAACCAACGAACTGCAAACCAACTCTCTTGTATGACATACTTTTCTTATGTCCAAGTTTCCATTGCGGATGGGAGAAGGAATTTGCTTGCTTATAACCGAGTTTTCTTATAAGCGAGTTTCTTATATCCGAGTTTTGATCATAGATAAGAAAGAAGAGGTTCGTCAGGGAATTTTTTTTGCTTCATTATAAGCAAGTTTTCTTATAAGCGGATTCGGCTGTATATTAAACAAGCCATGGTATATTAAGGTTAGAGTGTCTGTGACATAGCTGCTCTGACGTACATTTTCCTCTTTTTTTGTTTGTTTTGTTGGAACGACTGCATTTTTTGGAACATCCTTTCAGTTCATGCCCTAATTTTTTTTTAAAATCGCTTATAAGAAAATCAAACTCGCTTATAAGAAAATGAACTCCCTTGTATGAAATAATTTTCTTATATCCGAGTTTACATCGCGGATGGGAGAACGAATTTGCTTGCTTATAACCGAGTTTTCTTATAAGCGTTTTTCTCATATCCGAGCTTTGATAATACATAAAGAAGGAATTCGGCCGGGGAAAATAAATTGCTTGCTTATAAGCGGGTTTTCTTATAAGCGAGTTTCTTATAAGCGGGTTCGGCTGTATCTTTCTATATTAAGGTAGGCTACTCTAGTCTCACTACAACTAGCACAAAAGTACAGGCATCCGTATTTTTTCTTCTTGTCGGCATTTATTTTGTACAGAAGACTGAAGGAAAGCATGAAATTTAAGGAACAAAAATAACTCAGTTAGTCTTGCAATCAAGTGCCTGTGCTGGTAGAGTGTCTGTGACGTAGCTGCTCTGACGTAAATTTTCCTCTTTTGTTTGTTTTGTTGGAACGACTGCACTTTTTGGAACATCCTTTCAGTTCATGCCCTAATTTTTTAAAAATCGCTTATAAGAAAATCAAACTCGCTTATTAGTCTGGGACGGTATTCATGTCGAGATAGCATGAGACTTAGCATGATGCTAACTTAGAAGCTCTTCCAATGTCCTATAGGATTTAATAGGACTTTTGGAAGAGCTTC
This sequence comes from Phymorhynchus buccinoides, assembly GCA_017654935.2. Classification (NCBI taxonomy): domain Eukaryota; kingdom Metazoa; phylum Mollusca; class Gastropoda; order Neogastropoda; family Raphitomidae; genus Phymorhynchus; species Phymorhynchus buccinoides. Next base: position 34,713,140 of record CM065685.1, on the reverse strand, counting down.
TAAGTTAGCATCATGCTAAGTCTCATGCTATCTCGACATGAATACCGTCCCTGGGTGATAAGATCTGTTAAAACAGAAGGATTTTTAAAAATTTTAATATATATTAAGTTTTTCAACGGATTTTAAATCTTTAATATATCCTTGTTTCAAATCTGTCGGAGGCCAAGTTTAAAATAGTGGGCAACTTTCAGTAGAAAGCGCTCTTTGTAGGTACTGTTAACCGCCGTTTTGTCCAAATTCTGCCGTTTTGTCTATAGACAAAACGGCGGGGCTAGAACCGCCGTTTTGTCCAAATTTTCTATTATAATTTGGACAAAACGGCGGTTCAACAATCCGCCGTTTTGTCTATAGACAAAACGGCGGTTTGGACAAAACGGCGCCCGATTTTGAACCGCCGTTTTGTCCAAATGAAAGTTGGAGTTATAAAAACTCATTCTTGACAAGTTCTCTTTTTTTTAAAATCTGTGTTAAATAAAATGAATAACAAGCTGACCACTGACACTGGTCACTTTGGCCTAATTTTACCGTTTGAATGCTAATTAGTGTATTAGGAGATCATATGAACAATTGTTGATGTGGTTGACCAGTGGTCAGTGTCACTGACCAGTGGTCACTTTGGCCTATTTTCACTGTTTGACTGCAAATTAGTGTATTAGGAGTTCAAACGAACAAATTTTGATGTCATTGACCAGTGGTCAGTGTCACTGACCAGTGGTCACATTGGCCTATTTTCACTGTTTGACTGCAAATGAGAGAGAGAGAGAGAGAGAGACTGACACTGGACTTTTACTGATAAAGGCCAACAGGCCCCAGCTAGGCCAGCCAGCTAAGCCAGTCAGAGCGACAGAGACAATGGTGGTACAGGCAGAAATAGACAGACATATTGTGTGTGTGTGTGAGAGAGAGAGAGAGAGAGAGACTGACACTGGACTTTTACTGACAAAGGCCAACAGACAGACAACCAGCCCGCTAAGCCAGCACCGACAGAGACAATAGAGCACAGGCAGAAATAGTCAGAGAGACAGACAGAGTGTGTGCGCGCGCGCGTGCGTGCGTTTGTGCTTGTGTGTGTCACTGTGTGTGTGTGTGTGTGTGAGAGAGAGAGAGAGAGAGAGACTGACACTGGACTTTTACTGATAAAGGCCAACAGACAGACAATCAGCCAGCTAGGCCAACCAGCTAAGCCAGTCAGAGCGACGGAGACAATGGTGGTATAGGCACAAATAGACAGAGAGACAGACATAGTGTGTGTGTGTGTGAGTGAGAGAGAGAGAGAGAGAGAGACTGACACTGGACTTTTACTGATAAAGGCCAACAGACAGACAACCAGCCAGCTAAGCCAGTCAGAGCGACAGAGACAATGGTGGTACAGGCACAAATAGACAGAGAGATAGACATATTGTGTGTGTGTGTGTGTGAGAGAGAGAGATCGTGTTACTGTTTGTGTGTGTGTTTATAGAACCAGCAAATAATACTAGATCCCTCCTCAAATGACAAGAAATATCTCTGCCAAATCAATCTAACACACAACGGGTTTTTTTAGAGAGAGAATATTGTTTCTGTTGTATTTATTAATGATGCTGTGGCGTAAATATTTGCATATCAGTAATGTCTTAATTGTATAGGTCCCTTATTCATACTTATTCAAACTCATCAGCATAATAGTCTATTGCTCACTTCTATCTTTTTAAAAATAAGGTTGTTGCTGACAACCTTGGTGTGCAGATTTGATTCTACCCTGAACTCGCTTTAAAAAAATCAAACTCAATTATGTCATTATATAATCCACATTTAAACCCACACAGTTGAATGGCCCCATTGATATACCACCACAGGGGCGGACCAGTTGGACATGGAAGGGGGGAGGTTCAAATACTCACACGGAGGGTCGTATGGGGCAAAAAGCCCCCCAGAAGTTGACAATAATTTGATTTTCAAAGATTCAACCAAGGCCTCTTATAAATGAGAAGTACACTAAAATGGCACTGAGTCGCATTTCTCTTCACTTTTCTTTCATTTGGGCGTACTTGGAAATGCGTGGCTCAGCACTTATTACACAACTGGGATAATTGTTGGCACCAGACGAGGCCCTGACAATCAGACATCTGTAGTGTAGCACCCATCTGCACATAATTCTGCAAATAAAAGGAGGCTTTGTGTGCCAAAATCTCATGACAGTTACCATCAGAGATTCTGAAAATTATCAAATGATGAAGAGAGCATTGTGGACATTCAAATTAACCCATTGAGGACACATTCAAACAACATGTTTGTATAATAATATGTATCTGATCAGTTTCTAAGAACTTGGCCTTTGTATTTTGTGCTACAATTCCCGACAGGAAGAAGACCCTCTGATTCACTAATAATTGTCTTCTTGATGTTGCATGCCGCTTGACATTAGTCTTCAATCCAAATGAGACCACTAAAAGTACACCTTTCTCTAACAAGAAAGGAAAAGCAAGAAGTGCGCACCAACAAATCCTCTGATGCTTTCCCCACTGTTTCCCTTCTTCACTCACCCCTCCATGCAATGGCACGTCGGCCATTTTACCCACCTATAAAATAATGAATCGACACTGATCGCTGTATTGTACTGCTTGGCGCATAGCAACAAAGGTATCAGTAATTCAATATTCTCTATACACCTAAGCTTAGAAAAATAATACACATAGCTTATTTTACGACAGCCGAGTGCAAAAGTTGAAACAGTATAGTTGATACAATAAAATCACATACTCAAGGTCAAATGTCAAGGTCAACACGGCATACTGAGGGGCACATCAGTTTGATTAAAATAGCACACACATTCGAAGTGATCCTGTGACATGGTTCTTAAGATAATTGCCAGGCAAATGAATAGACACGAAAGATTCTGATAGCCCACTCCGCAGAGTGGCTGGGGGCTAATAAGTACTAAAATATATAATTAGCATAGTTTGAATCATTTTAGCAAATTATACTATTTTTCTTACCAAAAAAAGCATTAGATACAAAATAGTTATGTTAAGTGCATGTTTTTACAGTTCTCTAGATACCCATGGCGGCCATTTTGAATATGACGTCATAACTCAAAACGCCCAACATTTACAACTTGGCCTCCAACGGATTTGGATTCAGCACCCTCAAATCATGTTAGATCGACATAAAAACCTAATATATATATCACAAAACAAGGACAAGCTTAATTTCGCCTGGACTATATAATTTGGTAAAGGTTAATTGTATTTTTCCGTTTTTGCCTTTCTTACCATACATAAAGCTGTATTTTAGGAAGCTTTTTAGCTAATAACCTTTTTAGAATACTAACCCTATCCCTAACCCTAACCCTACTGAGCGAAACTGGTTTAGTAGGGCCTTGGCTTTGGCGTGGCTATTACTGAGTAAGTTCAGTCCATCCTTCAGGGGTGCGACACCTACGTTATCTTGATGTTTCGACTTGACGTAGCACCAGAAGGGTTTTGAGTTGTTCTCCTTGAAGCCCTTTTCGATGGTAGAGTTGATGAAGGTCCATTCGGCCTTCCTTATGTCTCTTCTGCACTCCTTTTGGAAGAAGTAGTAGTTTTTCCAGTTCCCTGATCTTTTAGCCTGTTCTTAGTTCTTGCTTTCTTCCTGACTTTCCTTTTGATGGCACGGTTTACCCAGGGTAGATTGGAGCTTCCATTCATGGCTCTAGATCGTATGTTCTTTTCAATTGAAGACGAGAGGGAGTCCTTGAAGGTAGACCACAATGTGTCTACACCACTCCCCTCCCTGTCAATCCAGTAGATCTTTTCAGCTGATTTCTCTATATCTGCATTCAGCTCCTCCCAGTTGGCCTTTGTGGTATTGGTGAAAGCGTCTTGGCTTCTCCTTCACTCTCTGAGGATGAGTGTCCATATCCGTGACGACAGCGTCGTGGTCAGAGATTCCAGGGATGGAGGTCGAGTTTTTCACTAAGGAAGGGTTTGATGTGAAGACAAGGTCTAGGATGTTATGTTCTCTGGTTGGCTTATCATGGTGAGCTGGGCTTGAGTGGATATATCTATAAGTTCCTGCTGGACCTGATGCATTTCGAGCGACTGCTGGTATGTCCCAGTCTATGTCTGGGCAGTTAAAATCACCAGCCAGTAGGATTTGTTGATGTGGTTGTCTTTCAGTGGCCTTTTGTAGTGTCTTGCCATGCTCGGCTACATCTCTGTGAGACCTGTGTGGCATGTAGAAGCAGTAGATCCTTTTTTCCTGTGAGGTGTATCTTTGTCCAGACCATTTCACATTCTTCATCAAGGTCTGGGACAGCTGATGATACTAGGGACTTGTGTACGAGGATAAACACCCCTCCTGCGAGTGTGCCCCTGTCCTTCCTGTACGCCACATAGTCCTTTGGGAAGACTTCACTGGAAGTGTTTGTTGGACCAAGCCAGGACTCAGTGCCACAGATGACATCTGGTTTTAGATAGTGGATCATAGCTTGGAACTCTGTTCTGTTTTGTTTAAGGCTGCGGTAGTTGACGTTTAGGAGGCGTAGGCATTGCTTTTTAGGCTGTTTAACACCAAGGAAGGAAGAGCTCTTTCTAGTGCTACACTGCTGGGTAATGTTCTTGCGGGGTTCTTGTTCTTCGCTGTCATTTTCAGTTGCTTTGTGTTCACTCTCAAAGGTGCAATTCTTCTGTGATATGGGACTACTAGTTTTCAGTGGACTAAAGGGGTTTGAAGAACTGAATGAATTAACAGAAAGGTCAGCCAGGGGTTGGTAGTAGTTTGAGGATTCAAGACTGTAGCTATGGAATGTAAATGAGTCACAGTTTATGCTATCACATTTGTGGCATATCCAAGTTGCGGTTGAACTTTGTAAGTGCTTGAAGTCTGCTGTACACAATTCGAGGCAGGACCTGTGATACCAAACATCACAGTCATCACATGCAACACAATCTGTCCATGAAACATTCCTGTAGCACATACCACAAGGGTATATGTACTGATCTGGCGCTGAGGCCCCGGATTCGAATGCATATCTCCTGCTAGCATGAGCGACAACAAAAGGAACACACTGACCTGTCTTTGATGGGTTTGGGGTAGGGGTAGAGATTTTCTGATACTCTTGCATCTTGAAGCGAAAGTTGCTGGAGTTTGTTCTGGAAGAACTTGCTGGGTTCTGAATTCATATGATTGTAGAATACGACCAGAAGAATCAGGCTCCAACACACCACAGCCATAGTCTAAATTATCTGCACCACAATGTTCAATGTCGTTTGTTTACATTTTCGCCAGTGTACGATATGATGGCAATAAAAATGGCGGATTCTTAGGGTTACAGAGTTCACTTTTCTGTTAAGCCTTGCAGTGTCTTTTCTAGACTCCTTTTTCAATTTCACAGCACGTTTTCAACAATTCATATAATAAGCTTTGAATTTTGATACGAATGAACCAAATAAGATCGAATGAAACCACTAAATATTTGATTTTTAGCACCTGGTTGTTCTGGTGCGACCTATCACTTGTGCATGCGCTCTCCTCTCCCCTGTGAGTAAATACTGAAAATATGATTGTATTTTGTGCAGCTGTTTCCGAGATATTGAAGATTAAAAATTGGCCAAATTTGGCAATTGTTTGGCCAAATTTTGGCCAATTGGTTTTATATTGACAATTTAGCATGAATTTAGCATCCTTCAATTGTCCTGCAAATTTCATCGAGATTCGATGGGGAAAAAAATCCATATATGGAAATAAGTGAAAGTGACGCAACCCAATTTACATAAATTTGAATAACTTCCAAACTATTTAACATATCAATCAACAAACTCCTTTCAGACCTGGGCCAGAGTAAGGGCTACAAAATCCAATAGTTAGTTTTGTGACGTCACTTCTGGTTTTGGCTATTGTGTGAACCAAATAAAAGCTGCCTGACCAATAATCTACTGTAAATGTTGCAAATCTACTTTAGAGCAACTTCTGAAAATATGAATGAAATTTGTTCAGTCGTTTTTGAGTTAATGAAGATTGAAATTTTGCGTTTTTTCGGCTATATTTCGCCGAATTTTCTGCAAAATAATTTAATATTACTAATTTGGCAATCACTTAATGCCCCGCAACTTTCCTGAAAATCTCAGCCAAATCGGACCAAAAAGGGGCAGAAAAAGAAGGAAAAAAAAACCCTCTTACAAATGCAATAGTGTTCTACCTAAAGGGTAGAAGAAAACTGAAGAAAACTGTGCAAATTCAGTAAACTTTGTAACAAAAGAAATTCAGACACCTACAGTTTTGACATAAGCCAGCAACCATATATTTTTTATAAGGCACAAAATGCAATGCTTGTGCGTCATTATATGGCGTGCAATGACGTCACAGGGGAGGAGTTAAGCAGCTACGGTAGGAAAGCATAAAAGCGTCAAAAGTAATGAGATCTGAAATCTGCCGGACTTTAAATGACCACTGCATCTACCCTCCATCGTGTAGATGGTGTTTCAGGACAATGTATGCAACATGTGTGTAAAGGGAAATCGCTTATACCCTTGTGACAATTTACAGAGGTTTGACTCAATCACTAATTGTCAAAGTGTTCATTCTCTTCTTGTTTGTTTTGGAAGATAAGTCCACAACAGTCTTCTCCGTTCAAACTGATTGGATTCCTTTTTCCTGCTGATACTGTGATTTGTCGTTCTTGTCTTACATTATTTGTCAGCACTGATAAGAATCCTGTTCGTGTGCTATTTTTGGCCATGCTGGTGCTGTTTCATTTGACATTAACAGCAGCGTTTAGCATAGTGTTTGAACTGTAGTTGCCATCTTGTGTGTGTACTTTCTGTGTGTGTGTGTGTGTGTGGAATTTATATACATTCAATTATTGTATGTGATCTTGGGTATAATTACAAAGTCTGGTACATGCTTTTGACTAGCATGCATTGCATTGCACATAAGTTGTGCAATAACTGATAGCTTATGAGTTTACTCTGTGACATGATGTTCTTGTTATCGTTAAGCACATTTATTATTTGGGTGAAGATTTAAAATATGGATGCAGTGAAAGTACTGGTATTTGAGGCACATTAATGAGTTCCCCCGCCTTCTGGAAGTTTTGTCTTAGTAACTTTGTCTAATCTATCATTCTCTTTGACTCTGTTTTTTCCTTTGCTTACTGAATGAATCTTTTCACACAAATAGTGATTTTAGACAACATGCAAAAATTGAACCAATTAAAAACAAATTACATGCAAGCTTAAAAACAACAACACACAAAGCAAAACATCTACAGTAAGCTTCCAATAGGCGTGGACAGCATTAATTTCGCAATTAAAGCAATGTCAATTTCTGCATCACTTAAAATATCCTTGGTATACTTATGAAAAAAGTCCATATTGAACATTCGGTATTTAGAGAGCAGCATTGGGCATTCTAATAGTAAATGATGAATTGATAATCTATCCTTTGCTTACTGTTATCTGCTATATTTTTCTGCCTAACCGGTCCATTCTCCTGCCTTCATTCTTGAAATCCTTACAAAGATTTTCTCCAGCCACAGACGGACATGCTGGGCCTAACTATTTCTTAGTTATGTGCATAACAGCAGCATTACACATATGACAGGAAACTGAGCAATCGACAAAGGAAATTAACCCTTTCACCGCCAATGTCGCATTTATGCACCACAATGACTTAACACCCATGCCACTAAAAGGCATCAAATCAGGGCCTTTTATCCGAAGACCCTATTTTCTTAATTTTAAGAGGTAACGATAGGCCTAATGTTATACATGTCACAGAGGAATTCCCAATATTGCAGATAATTTTGTTCTATACCCAGTTAAGTTTAATGATAATTTTTGACAAAAACATCTGGCGGTGAAAGGGTTAAAAAAAAAGAATATGTTTACATGTTCAGGTATGCAGGTAAATTTGCAAAACTGTGTTGGTAATATGTTTATACTTTGATTTGAGTGTAGAAAATGCATGGGAAATGGATAATCTCGAGTCAAATATTCTAATGAATACCAATCTTTCCAATGGGAAAATAAAGATGTTTTGAACATATTGTATTCAGGTACTTTTCTGTATGATATCCATGATATCAATCATAAATGCACTGTCGTACAACTACACATTCAGACTCCTTTTAATCTTGCATATCAGGATTTTTTTGTTATTACATCTGAATCAGACAAGCACTAAGTAGACATAAATAAACATTTACATACACACAGAATAACTAAAACATCATCACAGTGTGCTAACATGCTTTATTGAGCGAGGCAACAAAAGTGTGTGTGCGTGCGTGTGTGTGCCTACTTGTATGGATAGCTTGTGAGCAATATCATTATGAATGACTACACTATTATGTTTCTAACAATTTTACAAGTTGAGAATTGTCATTGAAATAGAAATGTTTAACCTTCAAACAAACTAATTTTTTTGTATATGTAACTCCTGTTGCTTGAATTGGCAATATGCTGGAGCTCACGGATTATGCTCTTGTTGGCTTGGTCATGTGCATTTTTTAAACATTCACATATATTTTTAAGCATTAATTTTACACTACACAGTTACCACCAATGTTTGAGCCAAACCTAACTATTTCAAGATTATCTTGGCTTTGGATTACATTTTAGTAAAGCAGGGAGACCAGTGAAAACTGAAAACCTGACACATTATGGCCATATGGCCTGGGAACACAGAAGAAAAAGAAGTAAAGTGAAGTTTGCATACATTGTTTTGTCTTTTGACAATGTATTATTGACTTTCTTTCTTTACTGTTCCCAGGCCATATGGCCATAAATAGGGTAACTACGTATGTGTCCGGTTTTCAGTTTTCACTGGACTACCCACTGCATTCAGCCGACACATTCCGATTTTGGAGGAACTCAAAGAGGGAACACATTTGGAAGAATGGGCCAATAAGGCAAAACAAATAGTAGATGATAATAAACAAGGAAAAGGCAGAAACAGAGTAAGTGATTGATTAGAGGAAGTCCCTAGCACATAACTTTCCGAAGATGGGGGAACAAGGTAACAAATAAAACAATGTGAAGAAACGAAGATGACTGTTCAATAAAATTCACAACAAATTAAAACAAAGTCGAAATTAAAACCCAGAAGAAACGGTTTAATGATAAATTTAAAAAAAGCCCATAGCAAAACAAATCACGACGTTTCGGGTTCAACCCGTTGTCCAGTGCTAAAAATAGATATGACATAGTGACACACATGACGTAAAGACGTAAACAACTTGTGATGCAATAATAAAATTGACGGTGGACAGTGACATCACTTAAGTAAAAATGATGACAAATAAACTTACGACGATTAATATGAAATAAAGATCTACCAGATTGGATTGTCCAAAACAAACAATATTGTAGAAAAGTTCATTCTCTCTCTCTCTCTCTCTCTCTCTCTCTCTCTCTCTCTCTCTCTCTCTCTCTCTCTCTCTCTCTCTCTCTCTCTCTCTCTCTCTCTCTCTCTCTCTCTCTCTCTTTTCCGATTATTTCATTTCCCACTATCTATCCCATTCTCTATTTCTTGTACACCCTCTTACTCTATGCATAAGGATAACCTTATGTGCACATTCATCAGTGAGTATGACGTATTATCAAACTATGAAAGAACAAAGGAAAACAATTATATTATGAATATCTAGAATGAACTTCAATGCACTTGACACTACACGATCGACATGCAATACGATATATAATACACCCCCACCCCCATCCGCACTTCCACCACACACACACACACACACACACACACACACACACACACACATATACACACACACACACACACAAATAAAATAATCATAGAACATAGCAGCTGTAGCATTGTAGTCAAGGATCTAACTGTTAGAGTTAAGTGTGCAAAAAACGGGAATTTTTGCAGACATTTTCTATTTTACTTTGCCTTTAGGTATAGTGAGAAGAAAAGGCCAGACTTGGGTTGAACTGTTTCTCTTGTTTTGTCACTCTGTAATCCACGTTATACAAAAATAATGCTACAGCTGCTATGGTATGATTTTGTTGATTTTTCATTGAGCATGAAAAGAGCTCGGAGGTCTCACAACACCAACAAAAATATTTTCCATGCGTATATTGAAGAAACAAAAGATAGAAAACTTTGAAACGTCTTTATTAGCATTTGAGCTGTAATGCTTATGCTTAGGAAAAGCCCCCAATCAATATGAATTTAAGTACATTCAACAATCAATTTATTGTCAAGAGTAATTTTATATCGATTGCATTCTCTGTACAAAATTGCAATAGGTCTGAACCAGAGAAAAAAGATCACGATGCTTTAAAATTCAATAAGATTTGCACCATTATTAAATTGGGTTGTCTTTTGGGCTCATTAATTTAAATGCTTCCACCAAGTTTTTCTGATTATGTTTTGAAAGTTTTGCTAAAACTGATTGGAAAAGCTTGCAAACAATCGGGGATGACAACGATAGTTTCTTGGCAAAGGTACACAAATACTATACATTGAGCAAAGAATGACTGCCCTTTGATGATACTATCATTGATAGATCTTTGCTCGCTACACTGTTAACCTGGCTGCTTTATTTTTATGTTATTTGGTTTTTATTTTACATTTACAAATAAAAACTAAAAAGCAAAAGAAACATAATTTATGGAGAAAGATTAGTTTAAACATCCTACTAAACTGATGTTTCTCCACAAGACTACCCGGTACATAAGTTTAGTCTATGCCATGAATATTTAACCACTTGACTGCCAGAGAAAATTAAAGAAAAAATAATTGGGCAAATTAATCATGCCATGAAAAAGACAAATGATAGAGCCAATCTGGCCAAATGGTCTGGAGATATTACTCCCTTGACTGTGTTAGAGCAAAAGCCAGCATATCAGAGTTATTCCTCTTCATCTGTGATGTCATCAATCTGGCCAAATGGTCTGGGGACTCCCTTGACTCCCTTGACTGTGTTAGAGCAAAAGCCAGCATATCAGAGTTATTCCTCTTCATCTGTGATGTCATCAATCTGGCCAAATGGTCTGGAGATATTACTCCCTTGACTGTGTTAGAGCAAAAGTCAGCATATCAGAGTTATTCCTCTTCATCTGTGATGTCATCAATCTGGCCAAATGGTCTGGAGATATTACTCCCTTGACTGTGTTAGAGCAAAAGTCAGCATATCAGGGTTATTCCTCTTCATCTGTGATGTCATCAGGTCAGTACGTGATACGTTGGTGGCAGTCAAGAGGTTAATTGCTTGCCATACTGGGTATTTCTGTCAAGGCAGTTTTAGCACCCCTAGAGTGCTACATTGCATCTGGAACGAGGGCCTGTGTGCTTCTCTGCGCGTCTTGTATGTGAACAAAGTGTTCCATCCTCTCCAGCTTTAACTACTTAACCAATCATATTGAGGTAAGTAGGATTGTTCCTGTTGCCCTGACGATGATGCCTGTTCACCAACACATCTAATATCCACACACATACACACACGTGTGTACGCACGCACGTGTACACACACACACACACACACACACACACACACACACACACACACACACACATGTGCGAAGGAAAGAGCTTATCAGACTTTCACATCTTTAGACATTGATCACTGCCATTGACAGAATCTGCCACATGTCAAAACTTAAAGCAGAGATTTCATGAGATGAGACATGCAGCATCCATTATTCTCTCTCGCTCTCTCTCTTCGCTTGCTCGCTCTCAATAGAATTATTCGTTTTCCATATTCTCTGTGTCTCCTCTTTTACTCTCTCTCCAGCATTATGGTAATAATGAGGATCCCACCCTATTGTCTTTGTACAAGTTATGTTTTTTTTCCCCATCTAAAATAAAGTGTTATAGAATAAATACCCGGTACCCCCACCCCTCACCCAGTTTGTATTATGGTCTTGTTTTACAACAATAAAAATGTTCCTTGATTTACTTCTCTATCTCACTCGCTCATTCTTTTTAATTTTCATTCTCTCCTAAAAACTGGAGTACTTTATCAACTTTAACTTGGCTTGCCGTCTCTGAACCCATCAAAATGACCTGCCTGATCATTAAAAGGGGAATAGTGGACTCTATCCAGAGCAATGCCATGTTGGCACAGTGTCCCCAAGTCCTGAAGGATAGGCTGAAGGCAGTCCTCGGTCTTGTAATGGAATAGCCTACAGTAGACTCATATCAGATCCAAAACAATAATTAAGTTATGCACAAATATGATAATTAGATAATTATGCCACTCACCGTAACAACATAAACTCTCACCGATTTCATTAACCAAACGAGAAGGGTTTGTAGACACTGAGACAACTTAGTCATGAAAACCAAAAACAAAACTAAATTGCTCTTGTTAAAAACATGTACGCTCTCAAATAGTCCCACTGGCAATTTATTAAGTCTCATAGAATTATGATGTAGTCTAGGATCAAGTTGACATCCGCTCTTCATGATCATTGCCAATGGCCCTGTCACATAGGCCCTAACTATTCAGTCACATAGCAACAACGTTATTCAGTAATAATGATATTGCGCATTGGTATTTAGTCAGTTGGTATCCAACAAAATATACTGAGTCGGTCACTCGTCACCAAAGATTTCGTGTATGTGCTGTCACAAAATACACAGTGTTCCATTCGATAAATAACAATGCTTTTTTTAGATGGGTTTAAAACATGTTGACTCACCATCTTGCGATTTAAAAGAAGGCGTTCGTGCTGTCCAGCCATCATGTACCAGATAATAATCCCATCACAGACATTAATTTGTCCATCACAGTATTGGTCTCAATAACAAAATAATACTGTTGCAGGCGATGCTCAGTCACATGACAAAACAAACAATACTGTAGCAGTTGGGTTTAAATCACATCAGTATAGTGTCGTGCAATCCAAAACACATATATTGTCACAGTTAATGTTACATATTGTCATCTAAAAGTAAAACGATAATACTGTCACAGACGTGTTAGTCTCAATGAGAACAAGCTATCCCCAGAAAACCGTACTGTCACAGAGCTAGCCTCAGAGAATAGTACTGTCACAGACGTGTTGAGTCACAGAGAGAACAGAGCTAGCCTCAGAATAGTACTGTCACAGACGTGATGAGTCACAGAGAGAACAGAGCTAGCCTCAGAGAATAGTACTGTCACAGACGTGTTGAGTCACACAGAGAACAGAGCTAGCCTCAGAATAGTACTGTCACAGACGTGTTGAGTCTCAGAGAGAACAGAGCTAGCCTCAGAGAATAGTACTGTCACAGACGTGTTGAGTCACAGAGAGAACAGAATAGTACTGTCAGAATAGTACTGTCACAGACGTGTTGAGTCTCAGAGAGAACAGAGCTAACCTCAGAGAATAGTACTGTCACAGACGTGTTGAGTCTTAGAGAGAACAGAGCTAGCCTAATAGAATAGTAGTCACAGACGTGTTGAGTCTCAGAGAGAACAGAGCTAGCCTCAGAGAACAGTACTGTTACAGACATGTTGAGTCACAGAGAGAACAGAGCTATCCCCAGAAAACCGTACTGTCACAGACGTGTTTAAATGAGCACAGAGCTAGCCGCAGAGAATAGTACTGTCACAGAGCTAGCCCCCCAAAACAGGAGTCACAGAGGGGTTTATGCACATTCACCACAGTGTCACTCGGCCCATGCACTGGAGAGGGGTTCATCACGCTGCTTGAGGACCTGGAAGAGCTTCATGGTGTCGGTGGCCAGGGTGTTGATGCCGGACAAGTCGATCATGTCATCCGGCACCCGCAGGTATCGGCACTTGTTCATGTCCCTCCACAGCCCCATCAGCCTCTGCCGGTAGTCCTCTTCCGGTAAGTGGGTGGGGTTGGCACTGAACTCCACTCGGCGCCGCCTGAACAGGGCGCTGTTCAACGTCTCCATGCCCTCCTGACCTCTGTCCTCCTGACTTTTGGCCTTGACAGTCACGGGTCGGGTCATAGTGGTCAGTGGAGGGTTGTCCTTCAGGTACTGGTCAATGTCTTTCAGAAACTTGTTTTTCCGGCGGTTGATGACGGCTGAGCGGTACTGCTCCTCCTCCAGGAGTTCTGCTCTACGTTCTGCGAACAGATCCTCTCCTAAGTCATCCACCAGATCATCCTGTAATCCAAAGAACGAGGTGTTGTGCCTCTCTAGGGACCTGGGCGTAGTCATGGAACTCCCGGCCACTTCTTTCGCGTGATCCTCACGCCCGCGAGCCTCTTTTTCCGTGGCTACATGGGAGGAGAAGGGGGCGTGGGAGTGGGAAGTGGTGGCCCTGGAATGGGAGGTGGCAGCAGAAGTCTTCCTGGATCGGGTTCCATTCCCGTGTTCGTTGATGATCACCTGAGGGTTGAACCTCCTGGACTGCTGGGCAGAGTCTGCAGGTCTTTTATTCTGCACCGGAGAAGCGGAGTTTTGATATTCCAAGGACGAAAACGAAGAGGAAACGCCGTTTTGCTGGATGTGGAGATGGTTAGGGGAGAGTCTGTTCTCTTTTGATCCGGGCCTGGCTAAGCTGCTGCCTATGCGAACTCTGACCCCGGCAGGTCCTTCCAGACGCCCTTCACCTCCACTGTTCAGAGCTGTGCCAGATCTGGAGGAGGCGCTCTCCACGGGTAACCCCGCAGATCCAGGACGACCCGCAGCAGGTGGCGGGGGCACATCAATGAAGACCCCAGTCACAGAGTTACTGCGTTTCAGGGCCCCAGGAGCTGAGGGAGCCAGTCCAGCGTTATTAGGGGCGTGAGCGTGGTCTGCTGGGAGGCTGACCCGGGGCATGGCGCTCTTGGCGCGGAGGGGACGGGTGGCAGCCCGGGAGGAGCGGTGGTGGTGGGACGAGTTGAGTCTGCGGGCGGCAGCGGCGATCTTGAGGGCGGAGCCCAGGCTGACGGCAGGATACATAGGCTGCAGCTTGCCCTCCGCCTCCAGATGGCGCAGTCTGTCAATGCATCAGAAGGAACACTTCAACATTATGTTTATTTTATTGTGTAGGGGCCTACTCCCCTTTTAATTTGATAATAACGAAGTTAAGCGACCAACAGAGCAGAATACTATGAGAGCCCGAAAGACAGTTTCCCATCTTTTTGTTTGTTGTTAAAATGTTCAGCTGTTTTTTCCTTCTGCTTGAAGGTTGTTTGTAAGCCTGTTGATGTCCAAATGGACGCCGGCCCGAATGGACGCCGACGACTTTTCGGGCAGCAATATAGTCTCTCTCGAAACTTCCGAATGGTAGCCGGCGACCATTTGGGTCTACCTTTGAAGCCCGAATGGTCGCCAGTTGCTGCCTTACTTAATAAAAACTTCATGGGCTTCCCTCTCTCTCTCTCTCTCTCTCTCTCTCTCTCTCTCTTTCTCTCTCTCTCTTTCTCTCTCTCTTCGTTTCTTTGTCAATGTTTTTGTTTCTGTCTCTGTCCTTGTCTCTCTTTCTCTCCGCCTGACTCGGTCTCTGTCTCTCAATTCTATGTCTGTACATCCATCTCTATCTTCTTTCCTGTCTCTATCTCCATCTCTGTCTGTTTCTATGTTAGTATGTCTGTCTGTCTTTGTTCCTCTATGTCTATCCCTCTCTCTCTGTCTCTCTCATAGCCTCTGTTTCCCTTCGCCTGCCTCTGTGTCTGCTCTCAAATCTCTATGTCTACATACATGTCTGTCTTTGTATTTGTCTTCTCTTCCGTCTCTATCTCCATCTCTGTCTGTCTCTCTCGAAACTTCTGCCTATCGATCTGTTTGTCTGTTGACTGTCTGTCTCTCTGTCTCTGTCTCTCTCTTTCTGTCTGTCTCTCTCTATGCCTTCCGCATGTTTCACACTGTCTATCTCTCTCAGTATATGTCTCTCTGTCTCCTGCCCCCGTCTTATCTCTCTGTCTCTCTCTACGTCTTTCTCCGTCTGTCTCTCTCTCCCTCTGTCTCTCTGCCTCTGCCTCTCTCTCTCTCTCTTTTTTTCTCTGCCTCTCTCTCTCTCTCTCTCTCTCTCTCTCTCTCTCTCTCTCTCTCTCTCTCTCTCTCTCTCTCTCTCTCTCTCTCTCTCTCTCTGCCTTTCTGTCTCACTATGTATCTCTGTATCTCTGTCTCTCTCTGCCTGTCTGTCTGTCTCCCCCCCTCCCTCCCTCCCTCCCTCTCTCTCTCTCTCTGGACAGCGTATCATATCGTTTTTCCTACAACCCCCAACAGAGGATGAAAAAGATACGACAGGAAGCAAGCTAAGATTGTAAACTGTCCAGTTGTTTACTCAGAAAGGTCAACAGATGAAGGGACTGAGAAGGGTAACGGGTGCAACTTAAGTACAGCCGGATATTCTGTTTATAAACGCCGTCTAATGGTTTTTGAGATATAGCATGGGCAGTCGTATTTACGATTAAAAATATAAAGACAAACAGACACGAACGATCCAAAACTGGTCCATGTAAACCCACAAAAATATAACAGAACGATCGCCAACTGCTACACTACTATGCAAAGCTTTATGAGTGGAGCACAAACAAAATCTAAGTCCTTGCCGTCACCTTTTAAACAGCAGAAATATCTACACTAGGTTCCCGAATAGTCGCTGGCGACCATTCGGGCCTCTGGCGTCCATTTGGACATCTATATTGCTGCCCGAATAGTCGCCGGCGTCCATTCGGGCCCGGCGTCCATTTGGACATCAACAAAGCCTTTACTCGTTAACTTTAGTGTGTCGTAATAATGGTGTGCAGAGTTGTCTCGTTTTGGCAGTCTTGTAACGAATAGGAAATCTGGGGATCGAATTATTGATCAAATCAGCAAGGCTAGCGTAGAGACTCTCTCTCTCTCTCTCTCTCTCTCTCTCTCTCTCTCTCTCTCTCTCTCTCTCTCTCTCTCTCTCTCTCTCTCTCTCTCTCTCTCTCTCTCTCTCTCTCAATGTGCACGTTAAAGATGAGTATGTAGAATAGGATTTGGCTTTATTTTGTCATGTGTATGTGTTTACTTTTAGAGTTGGTTACGATTTGTCATGTCTATCGATTTAAATTTTAAATTGCGTGCCAAAGACGAGTATATAAAGTAGGATTTGGTTTGATTTTGTGACGAGTGTGTGCTTAGTTTACTTTTATGCATGTTAAAGATGCAGGTTTAGTAGGTTTAGGCTTGATCACGTCATGTGTATGTATTTACTTTTCAATATGTCAACAACAAAACATGCCAAAAATATGACTATGTCTGCTTTCTGTCACGTGTGTGCGTTTACCTCTTAATTTGTGCATGTTAACCCTTTCGTCGCAACATTTTTTAGCCCCAAAATACCATTAAACTTAACTGGGAAGAGAAAACAAAAATTGTCTGCAATATTGGGAATTCCTCTGTAACATGTGTAACATTAGGCCTATCCTTATCTCCCAAAATTAAGAAAATAGGGTCTTCGGATAACAGGCCATGTTTTGATGCCTTTTAGTGACATGGGTGTTAAACCATTGTGGTGCATAAATGCGACATTGGCGGTGAAAGGGTTAAAGACGAATAATGTAATGTAGGAATAGGTTTGATTTTGCCATGTGTACATGTAATTACATTTAAAAGTGTGTATGTTAAGACGAGTAGGTAAAGTAGAACTAGGTTTGACTTTATTACGTGCATGTATTTCCGTTCAAATTATTACATTTTAAAGATGAGTATAAGTAAGATTAGGACTGATTTTCTCAATTTGTGCATGTTAAAGATGAGTATGAAAGGTGGGATTGGGTTTTATTTTCCCATGTGTATGTGCTTACTTCTTAAGTTTTGCATGTTGAACATGAGTATAGTTAATAACATTAGGCTTAATATTGTTACCGTTGTGTTGTTATATAGGGTTGTACCTGCATGCTTTATATTGCTCTGTGCTCATTTTCCTTTTTCATTTCTACTTTTATATATGTTGGTTTTTTCCAGAGGGCTGGATGTAAAAAAGCAATCTTGGCTTCACACTGGACCAAATACTTTCTTTTCAAACTCAAATTTCCTCTGTCTGTCGTGCTTGCTATCTGGAACTCCGTCGCATTGCTTCTGTTCGTTATCTTCTAGAGCTGAAGACGCCACCAACACGCCTTTGTTCTCTCTCGCTTAGACTACTGCAATTCCCTTCTTGCTGGTTGCTCACAAAATCTCCTCGTTAACTTGCAGAAAATTCAGAACAATGCTGCTCGCCTTGTACTGATGTGTTCGAAATTCTCTCACTCTACCCCAATGCTTGAACCTCTTCACTGGCTTCCTGTCGGAAGGCGTATCGAATACAAGCTCTCTCTGCTCTGTTATAAATCCCTGAATGGTCTGGCTCCTTCTTATCTCGCTGATCTTCATAACCTTTACACACCTCTTAGACAGTTACGCTCCTCCTCTGACACTTCTTTCCTCCAGATCCCTCGTTACCGCACCAGGACCCTTGGCGAACGCTCCTTCTCTTTCCAGGCCCCTCCACTTGGAAAAAACTCCCTTTACCTCTCCGTTCTGCCAACTCCCTTTCTTCATTTAAGTCTTCTCTCAAAACTACTCTGTTCAAATCATAGCCTGCTATATTTCTGTTCACAGTACTGTGCCCCTTCCATCCGCGTGTGTTTGTGTGCCTTCATGTTGTTTGTGTGCGTGTGTACATGTGTGTGTTGTGTGTGTGCGCGTGTGTGTGTGTGTGTGCGTGTAGTGCGTTCGTGTGTGTGTCTGTGTGTAGTGTGTGCGTGTGTTTAGTGTGCGCGTGCGCGCGCGTGTGTACATATTATATCTTTGTCGTTTATTTATTGATATTGCTTGCTGGTTTATTCATTTATTATTGTAAGTGATGGGGTAGGAGGGGCGGGGGTGGGGATGGGGTGGGTGGGTGGAGCGGGGGCGGAGTGATGATTGGGGTGGGGTGGGGGCGTGTTGAAGGGAGGTGGGTGTTAGTGTGTTGTGTTATGATTACTAGCGCAACTCCGAGTACCGGTAACGCCTAGTAACGGTAACGCCTAGTAACGGTAACGCCTAGTAACGGTAACGCCAAGTACTGATAACGCTGAGTACAGCAAATTTGAAGCGATTCGGTTAAGAAACGGCGGAGTTATAAGGCCCCGTTTCCCATTGGCGCTGCTCTGAGAGTGACGCGCTCTCCCTAGTAACGGTAACGCCTAGTAACGGTAACGCCAAGTACTGGTAACGCTGAGTACAGCAAATTTGAAGCGATTCGGTTAAGAAAAGGCGGAGTTATAAGGCCCCGTTTCCCGTTGGCGCTGCTCTGAGAGTGATGCGCTCTCCCTAGTAACGGTAACGCCTAGTAACGGTAACGCCAAGTACTGGTAACGCTGAGCAAATTTGAAGCGATTCGGTTAAGAAACGGCGGAGTTATAAGGCCCCGTTTCCCGTTCGCGCTGCTCTGAGAGTGACGCGCTCTCCCGATTCTCTTCACATTTGCTGCCAGGCTTTGCCCTGGCGACAGCAAGCCTGACAGCAAATTTGAAGCGATTCGGTTAAAAAAACAGCGGAGTTATTTGTGAAAAGGTGAAGCGGCGTGTATCGCGCGCATTTCTGCATCGATTCGCTTCCGGTTTGGCACATCGATAGTCACCGTCCCCGGTCATCTACCTGCCAAATTCGAAGGCAATCGGTCCAGAAATACCGGAGAGGCCGGTGGATACGCGTTTCGCGCATTTGCCAAACCGCGCAAATGACACGGCCGCCTCGGTTGCCGTTGCCATCTCTCAGCTCACAGCAAATTTGAAGCGATTCGGTCGAAAAACGGCGGAGTTATAAGGCCCGTTTTGTGTTTCAGACACACAGACACACAGACACACACTTGGCTTTTTATGATATGATATGCAATGCATTCTCTAATGTATTCATTTTGATAGAGATGTATGGTGAGAATACGTGAACCAGTCTGTTATAAATGTTTGTACGAATGGTGAGTGAAAAGCGCATTCAGTTGCTTAGCAAGATTATGCGCTATATAAGCATTATTAATTATCATATAATAAAAAGGCAAGCGTGTGTCCGTGTGTCTGTGTGTCTGAAACACAAAACGGGCCTTATAACTCCGCCTTTTTTTGACCGAATCGCTTCAAATTTGCTATGAGCCCTAACAAACAAACAAGCAAGCAAACAAACATTTGGAAATTTAGATGTAGACTTTGTTTTTCGATTTGATATATTATGATGAAGACAAATTCATCAACTCCTTGAAGATTTTACTTCGATTTGATCTGTAATTACGAAAAACTGCCATTTTTTGGTGCTAATTTCGTCAAAAGGCCCACCTTGCGCAAAATGTAACAAAATCGAACATTGTTACATTTTGCGCGGGCAGCCCGCGCAAAATGTAACAATTGTTACATTTTGCGCAGTTGTTACAATTTGCGCTGTCACAATACAGTACGTTTCAGAGAGAACGAGGATGCAGAGAGAACTCGAACTCGAATTTTTTAATGAGGATAAACTGAGTAGTACTAGGCATAAATAACTGCTTCTTTTCATCAGATCCTCTAAAATAATGAAATAAGAAGTGAATAAATAAATAAATTACAAAACAAACTAAAAAGTTCAAAAGTAAACAATGTAACAATCAAATGCAACAAATCCAAAGAACGAGGACAACATGAAATATAAATCAACATTCTCACATTTCCTTTCACACACATGAATCATAGTTAGACGAGTAATCCATTGACAATTTTACAATATCAGATAAGAAGAGCATAAGCTACAGACATGCGCACTTACTAGGATTATAACATGCACAATAGATAAGTTTAGAAAAGGGAAGAAATGAGCTGTTATAACCTTTCGAATAAATATTTATTAAAGCATCTTTTAAATGACAGCAATGTGCTTTTAGTTTTAATGCACTCAGGAATTTAATTCCACAACCTTCCACCTGAGTATGTGAACGATGACATAAATAAGTCGGTTCTGGGTCGAGGGAGAAGTATGGTTTCTTTATTCAGCACCTGAGTTACAGGAAACTTTTTACATAGATAAGGAGGTGCGAATCCATTTACAATTTTATACATAAATACACCCTTATTGAATTGGTATTTGGAGTGAGAGAGAGAGAGAGAGAGAGAGAGAGAGAGAGAGAGAGAGAGAGAGAGAGAGAGAGAGAGAGAGAGAGAGAGAGAGAGAGAGACATACACACACACACACACAGACACACACACACACAGACACACACAGACACACACACACACACACACACACACACACACACACACACACACACACACACAGAGTCAACCACTCTACTCAAGCCTCAATCCTCACTCGTTAATGTGGTCCGGGTGGAGGTGTGACTTGATGCGCGCGACCTTGTCCTTCATGTGCCTGAAGTGCACCTTGACGGTGCGGTTGTGCAGGTCGAGCAGTTTGAGGGAGTATGAGGCCTCCAGGCGGATGGTGGCCAGGGACTTCTCCAGCACACGCTGCTCCTTCTGGTTGAAGGCCACCGCCAACACCTCCTTCTCCCGACGCCGGGATTGGGGTCCCGATCCTGAGCCCGCCATCTGGGATTGCTGTTGTTGTTGTTGACCCTGGAAAGGTCAAGGTCAGAGAAGAAGAGAAAGGATTGAACAAAAAAAGACGTGTTTCATGTTTTGGTGGATATTTAGTTTGTTCCTTTTCATTTGCTGATTTGTGAATAGAATATATTTCCCTTTTTTTGCTTCAGTAGAGGAACAAATTAACAGCAGCAGCAGCAGCAATAACAAACCTAAAACCTTAAGTAAAAGAGTGTGTGTGTGTGTGTGAGAGAGAGAGAGAGAGAGAGAGAGAGAGAGAGAGAGAGAGAGAGAGAGAGAGAGAGAGAGAGAGAGAGAGAGAGAGAGAGAGAGAGAGAGAGAGAGAGAGAGAGAGAGAGAGAGAGAGAGAGAGAGAGAGAGAGAGAGAGAGAGAGAGAGAGAGAGAGAACAAAAGCGCCATTCGCAACAACGGCAAACACATCGCACGCCATAAGCTTTGCTTGTTATTGCTTCAGTTATGTTGTTGTCCATGTTTCATTCAAAAATTTAAACCAGAGAGAGAGAGAGAGAGAGAGAGAGAGGGGGGGGGGGGGGGTGGAGGAGAGAGAGACACAAAGACAGAGAGAAAATAAAACAAGTAATTTCAGTAGGCTTATAGTCTACACATGGACACTTCAAAATAAGTCTAAAATAGCGAGAGCTTAGGGGATAATAAACTAGAACTAAAAAATATCAGTAAGTAAAATACTTACCCTACTTGCTTCTTGTGATAATTTACATTTTGATAACATATTTTTATCACCGCCATATTTTGTATAATGTAGAATTGACAACTAATATAGATGTAGAGAATGTGTCGTGCAACAAGCAACAATAAGAAAAAAGACATATGCCTAAAGCACATGTGGATTCGTAAGGGACGATAAGATCACTTTTTTCATAACACTAATTGATTGCATAACACTAGCTTTAAAACACAAAGAAAGAAAATAAAACCGTCAGTCGCAACAATGACAAAGAAAGGGACACAAAGTTAAAGAAAAGGTTTGGTCCACACATTAAATTAAAGGCAAACTAGTATGCTCACTTTACACAATTTAAAGTAAACACAGGTAAAGCTCAAAATAATGCAGTGATATGCCTATCCTAGTATTTTTGTTACTGCCAGTTCGACATACTTTTGTAAAACTAGCGATGCTTCTGGAATGGATAATTTTGAAGTCACGCTTCTCCCGACATGAGCTCCAACAATTTTCTTTTTCTCCTTCTCCTACGTTCTAACGGAAAGGGAATGATATGGTTCTAAGCTTCCCTTCCCTCTCCCCACCCACTATGCTTACAAGGAACTCGGGTGTAATATGGCAGAAAGAAGGGTAGGCAAAACCGTCAAATACACACACGTCAAGAAGCTCAGTGCAGCAAGGCGGAAGAAATCGCCCCAGGGTCTGTTCCCCTTGTTGGCCTCTCGGGTGGGGGATATACATGGTGGTACGTTACAAAAGCTTATTACAACCGATGATCTCCTGACTAAACAAAAGGAGTCAGCCTATTGCATCTATAAGCACCCGTTGACGTTAGTGGACAATACACAGACTTCTTTGTACTACAGTGGCTTGAACCCATTTCTGTTGAAACGAATTATGGGATTATCGGGTGTATGTTTGAGTGTTTTAGCACGGCGTAAAGGAGGATATTATTACATGCGTTTCTCTAGTCGTAATGATAATATGTATATTTGGGAATGCCTATCGCCGAACAAAAGCCAATCCCCTAACATTTTACTGTCCTTATTTTGAGCACCTCTCTCTCTCTCTCTCTCTCTCTCTCTCTCTCTCTCTCTCTCTCTCATTCAACTTGTTTTTATTGTATCAAAGAAAACTAGGTGATTGCGATATAAATACATTGCATAACATTGCCTAAGACATGTATAATATACATAACAAGCTTAACCCTCAGAGGCTCATTGGGTCGCCGGTGACCCATGGGTCGCCGGTGACCCATGGGTCACTGTTATATACCCACAACTATTCCAGTGGTTTTATAACCCCTAAGACCCAATGTTCCATCCTTGTAACAGAAGGGAACTAACTAGTGTTTTTTCTTAGCCAATGCTCTAGGTTTCTCTCCCTTTGACATGAGGCAAGTGCCTCACCTATCCAACTTCAAACGGCCACAGACTCCTTGTTAGATAAGAAAGACCCAAGCATAAAATGTCACAGTTTTATTCAAAACACGCGTAAGTAATATTACAATGAGTTAAATAGTAGGAAAATACAGGTTTTGTTACATTTTCTGCCTTTAGAAAAGTGATGGGTCACCCTTCGTGGTCTACGTTTTCTTCTCTTTTGAAGTGCATGTGTGTGCGTGTGTCCGTGTCTGTTTTTGTGTGTATTTGCTTTTATGTGGTTGCATGAGGGTAAGCGAAACTGAATACAATGTTTTGTGTAATTGTGTGCATATGTGTGTGTGTGTGTGTGTGTGTGTGTGTGTGTGTGTGTGCGTGCGTGTGCGTGCGTGTGCGTGTGCGTGCGCACGCGCGCATGCATGTTTGTCCTGTTGTGTCTATGTGTGTCTAGTTCAAGTTCAAGTTTACTTTAATATCTCCAAAAGAGAAATTCAGGTTAGGTGCAACAATATGACAGAGATACAACATAACTGAAAGAACATTAATCAAATCAAACGTGTGAAATAAAATTATACCATTCAAATAATTATTTCTCTCTAGTTATGTGGTTTTAACTACGTCAGGATATTTCCATCTTGACGCCGCTCAGTAAACAAATTTGGTTAGTTTCTCACCAGAAGGATTTCTTTTTGTTTGCACAATTCTATAAGAACGGAAAACCTAGGACAGTGTGTGTGTGTGTGTGTGTGTGTGTGTGTGTGTGTGTGTGTGTGTGTGTGTGTGTGTGTGTGTGTGTGTGTGTGTGTTTGTGTGTGTGTGTGTGTGTGTGTGTGTGTGAGAGAGAGAGAGAGAGAGAGAGAGAGAGAGAGAGAGAGAGAGAGAGAGAGAGAGAGAGAGAGAGAGAGAGAGAGAGAGAGAGAGAGAGAGAGAGAGAGAGAGAGAGAGAGAGAGAGTGCAGACAAATGATACTACAACGAACTGTTCAAACAAGACCGTAATAACCAGGCTCAGAAAATGAAAAGTCTTTCACACCAAATCAATGCCCCAAACTCGTGTGACCGGCCACACACAAGAAGAACTATAATATACTAGATAAACCCGTGCTCCGCACGGCAGCATGAAGCATCTGCGTTCATGCTGAAGAAGAAGAAGAACTGGTTAGATGCGTTATTCTCCGTTATGCACCTTTCAAAACAAATATGGTTAGACTAAAGACAAAACTTCCAGAAGGTAGAGGAACTATTTGTACAAAAGCCCTACTCGCCTCCCTCTTCTCCTATCCTGCTTTCCCCTTCCCCGTGTCCCCTCCCCTGTCCACCCCCAGCTTTCCCCCTCCCTGGGCTGCGCTCCCCCCCTTCCGCCCACCACGCTCCTCTGGTGGTGCCCCCTCCCTTCCGCCCACTCCCCTCTCCTTTAAAAAAAAATGATGAAAAGCCCCCCCCCAAAAATAAAAAAAATAAAAAATTGTGGCGAGGGGCAGACTCGACCATGCGACCTACGGATTTGCGACCCGGCGTCTTACCCATGAAGCTATTAAGGCTTCGTCGAAAGTCGATATAAAAAATTCATTATAAGAGGAAGAAGGGAAAGCAGTCAAGTCGGACCAGTTGACGCAGCTTCAAAATAATGCCAATTGACACGCGAGCAACATTTTGCCTTCAAAATCAACTTTCAAAAGCAAATTTTTTAATCCGACCTAGCGAAATAAATAGACGAAGCGCGTATCTTGACCCGCATCGCGAGAGAAAGTCCGACATTAACGCGGTACTCGAGTTTTTAGGGTCCCTTCCTTAGTGAATTATAATATATAGAGCTTTTTTTCTGAGAAAGCAAACGGCGCACTGTCTGCCTTTGCTCTCTTTATTCCCCACTGTCTATAGCCTTTCCCCTTCCCACTGTTCCCTTTGACATGGGCAGGTTCATTAACACGTTGTTGTTCTTGTTCTTGCCTTTCGCCACACTAGAATGAAAATAATGTATCTCTGGAACCCCGAGGTCCACAGTTTCCAACAGCACAGTCTCTGCTGCACACAGTTGAACCATAAAGGCAACACAGGCTTGGTTCTGTGATCATAATAATATTCTACTTGGTCTAGGCAAACACGCTACCATGTGCTGGTTCAAATGCATGTTGTTCCCCCTCCAAACCAAACCAAACACGCTACCATGTGCTGGTTCAAATGCATGTTGTTCCCCCTCCAAACCAAACCAAACACGCTACCATGTGCTGGTTCAAATGCATGTTGTTCCCCCTCCAAACCAAACCAAACACGCTACCATGTGCTGGTTCAAATGCATGTTGTTCCCCCTCCAAACCAAACCAAACACGCTACCATGTGCTGGTTCAAATGCATGTTGTTCCCCCTCCAAACCAAACCAAACACGCTACCATGTGCTGGTTCAAATGCATGTTGTTCCCCCTCCAAACCAAACCAAACACGCTACCATGTGCTGGTTCAAATGCATGTTGTTCCCCCTCCAAACCAAACCAAACACGCTACCATGTGCTGGTTCAAATGCATGTTGTTCCCCCTCCAAACCAAACCAAACACGCTACCATGTGCTGGTTCAAATGCATGTTGTTCCCCCTCCAAACCAAACCTAAAGTAAAAAAAAGAAGGTTCCTGTATCCAAAATTAATGACAATACTGCTTCCCCCTGAAAATAAATGAAAACTTTTAAAGATGGCACCCTACCATTCCACAAGACATTGATGTAAACCCAGTCATAATTGTTTTGTTTCTGTTTTAGATACGCGGGTGTCGGACAGCCAGGCAGACACAGACAAAGAGGCAGACAATTGCTAAAGGTACTGTGCTGAAGGCAAAAACATAACCCCATGGATGGAGACAACCACTAGTCCTCTTCTACAAAGCCCACCCCCCAACCCACCATTCAAACGAAACAAAACAAACAAACGAACAAACAAAAATCACAGATTTTTCAACAACAAAACAATTCTTTAAGAAAATTAATGACATAAAAATACGAAGATAATAGAACATCCTTTCCCCAAATTAACAAATCAGGAAAGGAAAACTCATATACAGAAAATATGACAAAATAATGGCTACAATATGACGACAAAAGAAAGAAAGAAAAGCGGAAATGATAGAAAATAAAATAATAAAGAAAGAAAGTAACAAGAAAATGCAGGAAGGCGTGATGCAATCAATCATGCGGACTGAATGAGGAAAGATGCAGATGCCGGGATGGGGTTCAATGGTTCAATGACTTCGCACTGGAATATGACAGCAAGTTCACCTTGTGTTCCTAGGACTGGCCATTGTGAAAGAGAGAAAGAATGTGGGGGGTGGGGGCTATGATGATGGAGAGGGACGTCAGTGGAGAAGTGGGGGTGGATGGGAAGAAAACTTTACAATTGGCTACTTTAGGCACAAACAAACAACAAAACAAACACCCCCCCCCCCACACACAACCCCCCCCCCCTCCCCCAAACCCCCCCAAACCCGAACAACAAACAACCAAAAAGCAAGCAAACAAACAAAACAAAGAAAAAACAACGCTTTCAGCCATTATTTGTGCGATGTTACATCATTTCACTGTATACTGTAAAAAGTGACCCACGCCATTTTTTTTTCCCAGTCTTCCCCCACCTTCAACATTCTAGTGTCAACTTTATCCACTAGTGTATTGTCAATTTCATTCTTGCGCATGAAAACATGTGCATACGCGTACACACACACACACACACACACACACACACACACACACACACAGACACATACACGCATGCGCGCTAGCACACACGTACACACTGACACACTGCCCCCCCCCCCCCCCCCCCCCCTCCCCCCTCTTACCGATCGAGATCCAATTCTTGGCAACGTGAAATTAACTACCCGAAAGCATAATTATTCTGCTTTCTCATCGAAAAGAAAACACATTTATTACACACACTGTTCAATGAAAACAATGAGCAATGCAACACAGGTGATGTGTTATATGCACAGCAAGAAAACTTGGCTTCACCAAAAGAGAGCGTATGATCGATCAGCTCTACTTGACCAGAAAACGCTGTTAAAAAAAAGGTTGGAAAATAAGTAAAACGCACAAAAAACACAAAACAAAGAAAAGAAAAACGATAAAATATGCCTTGAGTTTACAACAAATTTTGTCCTTGCATTCTTTTCTCTTTAACCGGTCTACAAACAATTACAACTTCTCATTGTGTGTTAACGTTGTTGGCATAGCACGATATTCACACGCCCTCCTTCAAATGAAAGGCAGTACAACTTGCAGTTCAGCAAACACAAATAACGGGACATATAGTGCCATTACAGACCCCGAGGTCATTTGCAGTGGGCAAATGGGGCTAACAGTCTTGTATTGGGCTTATTATTCCCAGACTTATAAACCTCTCACTGAGCCGTCAACTGGCCTGACGCTAGTAGTACCACAGAATTACAAGACCTACTAACTCCA
>CM065685.1:34670228-34680228 GCA_017654935.2 Phymorhynchus buccinoides | reverse complement strand
ATGACTCCACAAACCGTGTGTATTTTGGGTCGGCATCATCCAAGGAGGGTAATGAATCACATTTGACAGTGCAAACGTCTACCATTGAACAACCTTTTTTGACACCTTTTTTGTGTCTGTTGTAGCTAAAAACATATGGTCGTTGTCCTTGTTAAACAAGTCAGTCTGTCTATAACTTGAAAACCACGGGTCATGATAACCAAGACCTATATAGGCCTATAATCTTGATCAGCATCACCTCAAGAATGCAGTGAGGCTTACTTAGTTTATGTAAACTTCCACAAAAGAACCACTTAGATCCGCTGTGAGGATCAATGAACAAAACGACAGAGTAGGAATAACGTTGCAAATGAAGGGTTGCCCATCAAAAGCGCTTATATATTCAAGAGACAAGAGCGTTCTGCCCGGGCGACCGCCGCTTATCTCTTACTGTTGATCGGACGCACGACTCCTATGATTGCATATTATGACGAATGAACGGCAAACAGAATGTCTGCTGGGCGGCCCTGACCAAATTAACAGGGGGCGGATTAACAGTTTTATTGCAATTGCTCAACTGGCCATAGCTGACCATACGGCTAGAAGGAGCAACAGTCTACAAACATATGCCTGTCACCTACTGTACCACGGGAAAAGTCGGGGGTGGGGTGGGGTGGTGGGGTGGTGGGAGGGTCTTTTTTTTTTGGGGGGGAGTAAGCAATGCGGTGGGGTGGGGTTGAAATTGAAAGCGAGGTTGACAAAACATAGTTAATTAATCATATGAGCTTCAGGTAGTGGAGCTGAGACGAGAGAGAGAGAGAATTGAAATTGAAATTGAAATTGAAAATGGTTTATTTGATCTAGGCCATGTGCCCATGTCAAATGGGAACAGGGGGTCTGGGCCAGAAAAAAAGTAATGATAATAAAGTCAATTAAGGGTAAAGGTAAAGATGTGCCACCCCCCCTGCATTTCTCGGTTAATTCTATTTTTCCGTTTTTGCCTTTCTTACCATACATAAAGCTGTATTTTAGGAACATTTTCAGCTAATTATCTTTTTGGAATGCTAACCCTAACCCTAACCCTAGCCCTAAACCTAACCCTACCCCCCACTAATGTACTGCAGTACACTGCGATTTGTCACAGTTGTGGTTGGTAGGGTTAGGGTCAGGGTCAGGGCTAGGGTTAGGGTTAGGGTTAGTATTCCAAAAAGATAATTTGGTGAAAATGTTCCTAAAATACAGCTTTATGTGAGATAGAGAGACACAGACAAAAATGGAAAGAAACAAAAAAACAAAAGTAATAATATCATATTTCGCTGACCCAGCAAAACCAGTACTCAGCAGTACCAGTACTGGGCGTTACCAGTACTGGGCGTTACTGCTACTCGGCGTTGGCTAGTTTTTATAATTCAGGCGTGCATATTCGGGAGAAACCCCCCGACAAAACAAACAAAACCACAATAAAACAACAACAACAACAAAACCCCAACAAATGACAGAAAACCCAACCAAATCAACTCCCCGCCAAATAGTAGTCATGTTAGGGGGGGTTTGACTTCAAGTCATGATGCAAAGGTCGCCTTTGGTATATAAGCTCCCCAAGGCCATAAGAAAAGAAATATCCAAAGACACAAGCTGTATCTTAAAATCAAAGATGGCCGCCATCGGCCATATTTGAAAACATGTCTGACCCACAGCTCAGAAACTTTTTGTCGTAGAAACCATTATGATACATGTTTTCTACTTACTTTGATGTCACTGAACTCATTTCTGGCATCAATTTTGCCTTTAGAATATGCTGGAACGATAAATTAAAAATGTTGTTTTGAAAGTTGCAATTTGATACTAATTAGAACAAAATGTATGCATAGTATGTCTGTCTACTATTTCTCAGCTTAGATTAGCTAAAATATTAGTTATCACACATGGGACCTTGCATCATGACTAGAAGTGAAAAGTCTATTTTATGTTTCAAGTTCATAGTTATGTCTATTTTATGTTTCAGGTTCACAGTGCGTGATCCATGATGAGTAACTGCGAAAGCACGCCTGCCACCATGGACATTCGTGACTGGACGTTATGTTTCCTCTGCCAGTCAAACCTAAAAGAACCGACTATGAATCCTTCAACTTCTGTAAAATTGAAAAACAATTCTGAAAGACTCTTGGCTTGTTACAAAGAAGTTACAGACAACATCAGGGAACTCAATGACTTGGGAGAGTTGCCTCATTCGATATTCACAGATGACATAGGGGTCGGAGCTGATAGCGGTTCTTCAAATATAGTGCAGCAGATGGTGTCTAATCAAGTTGTGTGGCACAAAAGTTGTAGGACTTTAGTCGACAGTCAAAAAGTGCAAAGAGCCAGGAAGAGGCATCAAGGACCAGAGGCAAACATTAGCCCGGTAAAAACTCGACGTTTGAGTGGTGGACCCTCTACATCTTCAAGCAAACCAGTCAACACTCCTGCATGTTTCTTTTGTGATGAAGTGGGCAACAAACAAGAGCTGAGAAATGCATTAACTCTTGGAAGTAAATGACTATGCTCGACTGTTAGGTGACAAACGTCTGTTGAGTAAACTTGCATCCGGTGACATGATCGCTATTGACGCTGTATATCATCGGACATGCCTGACTCGGTTCTATAGGAAAGCGGAAACTGTTGGATGTGACATGACTGAGAGTTATAAGACTCAGGTGATTCGAGCACATGTTCTGAACGAGTTACTGGACTTCATAGAAGATAAACGTGGTTCAGGAACGTCTCTAGCAATGGCTGACTTGACGTCCCTCTATGACAAGCGCCTTGCTGCTCTCGGGTTTCCCCATATCAAATGCAATACAACACGCCTTAGAGAGGATATTGAGCGTATGATTCCTGACATCAAGCCCGTAATACAAAAGAATCGTTGCTGGTCTCTTGTGTTTGATGACCACCTGAGCAGAACTGAAGTCTCGATCCTTCACAAAGCAGCAAAGATCCTCTGGAAAGAATTTATCCACGTGAGGCAGGCGTTCACAGGCTCCTTTTCAAATTCATGCGACAGTGAAGCTGAATCTCTCCCAACCACGTTGAGGTCCTTCTTGCACATGCTTCTGGACGGACCAGGCATACTAGATCAACCGTCTCCTGCATCAGAGAAGTCCAAGATTATAACATCACTTGAGCAGCAGATCATTTTCAACTCTGTTGGGCGCAGATCCACGAAACCTGGGAGCATTCCTCGTCACATCAGAGACAGAGAAACACCAGCTGTGCTGTATATGGCTATGAAATTATATCTTAAAACTGGCAGTGAATCTGTAATTGATGTTCTGTATCAACGAGGACTGTGCATCTCGTACGACCGCTTGAGAGTGTTGAGAACAGACATCGCAAATTCAGTCATTGGTCAGTGGGAACAGGTTGGTGTAGTGCTGCCACCTCAGGCCGTCAAGAATGTGTTCACCACAGGTGGGTTTGACAACATCGACCACAACCCCTCCTCTACCACTGCCAAATCAGCCCTCCATGGAACATGCATCAGCATTCACCAGCATTTCTCTTCAGACACACAACAAGTCGAGAATGTTGTTGAGATCCTCAATCCAGCCGAAATGGGTAAGACAGCTGTTAGATCTTTGCCAGCCAGCTACACAACCGTGGATTTGGATGTCTCACTACCGAATGATGAAGTTCGGCATGTCCCTGATCTGGGAACCAACGGTCATCCTTTTCCAGTTTCACGCTCTCTCGACAACATCCTTCAAGAAGGTTACGTGTGGTTGGAGAAAGTGAGAAGTAGGTGATTGTGCAAGCTCATCAGCAGATGCTGATGTAGGTGCAGTGGCCCCCTGCACACACGAGGAAGCTGACACAAAGATTTTTCTGCATGTGGCTGCAGCTGCCTCCGCTGGTCATCGTCGAGTGATTGTACGAACCATGGACAGCGATGCATTTGTTGCACTTGGACAGAAGATTGATGAACTCTGGATTGCGTTTGGAATGCGACGTCGATACCGGTACATTCCAGTACATGTCATTGCACACGAACTTGGACCATCTAAAGCAAAGGCACTGCCAGCGTTTCATGCACTAACTGGATGTGATACGACCTCCGCATTCTTTGGCAAAGGCACGGAGACAGCATGGTCAGTGTGGCAGTCTCTCCCGGAACTCACTTTGCCCCTACAGCTGCTCTCCTGCCCTAACCCCAGCGTAGAGATGGTCAGAACTCACACAACCATGCTTGAGAGATTCGTCATACAGCTCTATGGTGTCCATGAAGACGACATCACAAGCGTGGATGCCGCCAGACTCTACCTCTTTCTACACAAAGGAAGAGACTTGGAGCACATACCCCCAAGCAGTGATGCTCTGCATCAACACTTCCTCAGAGTAGCCTATCAGAGTGGACACGTGTGGGGAAATACGCTCAACAAAGCTCCAGCCCCAGTCTCTCCAACGGAATGGGGATGACAACAAGAATCTCCCGACTCAGCGCCAACCCCAGTCTACACCACAATTTCCATCATTTCGAGGAACTTACCAGAGCTTGTCAGTTGCCAGTGTAAGAGAGACTGTAAGGCTCCTTGCAGGTGCTGTATGCATGGGCAGCCCTGTATGATTCTATGTACATTCTCCCACAATGGCAACAGGAGTGAGGTACAGACAGATGGATAATCCGATTAGCTCCAAAAAGAACAAAGGGATACCATAAATGTGTTTAATGCACTTCAATGTTAATAGACACTGTCACTTGAAGTTACATTTCACAAGAAAGATTTGCATTGACTAAAATTTGTGCGTTCATTCCTGCCTCTAACTCGTGTATTCATAAATTGTACGAATATTTCAACTCTGGGTATCAATTTTCAAACATTTGACCTTTTAAAAACATCCCAAAGGCAAAATTGATACCAGAAATGAGTTCAGTGACCTCAAAATACCTAGAAAACATGTATTGCATAAGTTTCCATGATAAAAAGTTTCTGGACTATGTGTCAACCACGTTATCCAATATGGCCGACGGTGGCCATCATGGATTTTGAGCTACAGCTTGTGTCTTTGGATATTTCTTTTCCTATAGCCCTGGAGAGCTTCTATGCCAAAGGGGACCTTTGCACCATGACTTGAAGTCAAAGCCTATGTTTGTGCACTTAACAAGCCTACGAAAAAAAAAAGAGGAAAACAACAACCAGAGCGTGAAACGCTGGATCAACCAGCCGCGTGACAGCATTTTCGGGTCCAGTGATTTTGACCTTTGACCAATGACCTTGTTCGAACATGGCTGAGCGAGGATCATAGGAAACCAGGTACTCGACAGCATTTCGGCTCCAGTGACCTTGACCTTTGACCAATAACCTTTATTTTCGAACCTGGCCTAGGTATCCTGCATGCAAAATCTGAGCGTCCTAGGTCCCTCCGTTCAAACGTTATTGTGCCAGGTGCTCGGCAGCATTTTCGGCTCCATGCAGTGACCTTGATCTTTGACCTTCATTACGAACTTGGCCTAGATATCCTTATTACCTATCCACATGCAAAATTTGAGCGTCCTACGTCTCCGTTCAAATGTTATCATGCCAGGTACTCGGCAGCATTTACGGCTTCAGTGACCTTGACCTATGACCTTCATTTTCGAACTTGGCCTAGATATTCTTAGTATCTATCCACATGCAAAATGTGAGCGTCCTAGGTCCCTCCGTTCAAACGTTATCGAGGGGGTGCTCGGCAGCATTTTCGGCTTCAGAGACTTTGACCTTTGACCTACGACTTTTATGTTCAAACCTGGCCTAGACATTCTTAGTACATATCTGCATGCATAATTTGAGCGTCCTAGATCTGTCCGTTCGTTATCGAGAGAGAGAATATTAGACAAGCAGCAGATATGTCCTTTGCTGGCAACGCCCTGTACCTGCCCCGCCCTGTACCCCCCTTGCCCCTCCTTGTGTCCTTTGGGTGATACACCTAAACACCCTTGACTTGGTGCAAATCCTTTTCTGGGATGCACACCCTTAATTGATGGGGTGTACACCCTTAACACTGAGATATGTCTTCCGCTCGGCGACTTTTCACGTGGCACATTTTGTGCTACGATGTCTTTTACTTTTTCACGCTCTGGTCTTAGACCTCCTCCTTTACCGGGATGCACACCCTTAATTAGTTTGGGGTGTACACCCTTAACTCAGAGACATGTCTGCCGCTCGGCGACATTGAAATCCTACGTGGTATAATTTGTAAGTAGAAGTACTTACAAACAAACAAAGAAACATACACGAACGAAAACATACTCCTTTGCGATCGTAGATCGGCGAAGGACAACAAACAAAGAAACATACACGAACGAAAACATACTCCTTTGCGATCGTAGATAGGCAAAGGACAAAACGAGTTGGTACCAGTGAATGACCGGCTGTTGCTCGAGTAGAGTCAATGACCTTGGGTAGCTGCGTGGCCTCCCTGGAAGTTCCTGGAAAACACGCGGTCTACGTGGAAAAGCTAGTTTCGGTTCAGAGACATGTGCTAGTTTCGGTTAGCTGATGCGAATGGAGGAGGGTTTGTGTGTATTTTGTTGTGTGTGCGTGCTCTCTCTCTCTCTCTCTCTCTCTCTCTCTCTCTCTCTCTCTCTCTCTCTCTCTCTCTCTCTCTCTCTCTCTCTCTCTCTCTCTCTCTCTCTCTCTCTCTCTCTCTCTCTCTCTCTCTCTCTCTCTCTCTCTCTCTCTCTCTCTCTCTCTCTCTCAGCAATTAACCGAAACAAAATGACAGGTGCTGTATTTCTTGACTTTAAGAAGGCATTTGATCTTGTGAATCATAAAATATTATTACAAAAGCTAGCACTATACCTGCAGGACGAAAATACAGTTTCTTTTTTTACATCCTATCTTACTAACAGAACACAGTTTGTCCTAAGTAATGGTGCAGTTTCAGATAATAAGATAATTAAGACTGGTGTGCCACAAGGATCTGTTTTAGGACCCCTCCTGTTCTGCTTATTTATTAATGACCTACCACTTTCAATATCAGATGAAAGTGTCTCATGCGATCTGTTTGCTGACGACTCCTCCCTCCACTCTAGTGCAGCTTGTTTATCCTCCATTCAAACCTCATTACAAACAGCTTTAAATGATGTTTCTGCCTGGTGTGACCAAAACCTGATGGTCATCCACCCTACAAAAACCAAAAGCATGGTAATTACTTCAAGACAAAAACATCAGAACGAACCTCTAAATCTCAAAGTTTATTTAAAGGATAACATCATTAACCAAGTAAAAGAGCACCGCGTCCTGGGTGTGATCATAGATGAAGAACTGAAGTGGCAGACCCATATTGAGAAGGTAGCACACAAGCTTGCACGTAGCCTATTCCTACTAAAAAAACTTAGACCTTTCTTAGATACAGAGGAACGCAAATTATTCTTTCATGCCCACTGTCTCTCTCACGTCAACTATGCATCTGTAGTTTGGGATTCTACCGCCAAATGTCACCTATTAAAACTCAATTATATCTACAAAAGAGCAGCTAAAATTATTCTTCCTGACGCAAACCTCACCACATCAGAAAAACAAGCAAAATTAAACATCCTTCCGTTAGATTCACAATTAAAGTACAACAAAGCAATCATCATGTACAAAGTGCATAATGACTTGGTCCCACAATACCTAAAATTATTAGTTACCCCGGCATCACATCGTTATGGTTCCAGCAACTACATTTTGCCAAACACTAGAATTGACAAATACAAATCAAGTTTTGCCTTCTCAGGTTCCTCTATTTGGAATTCCCTTCCCTCTGCCATTCAGTTATGCCCTTCCATCTCACGATACAAAAAGATGGTGCGGGCAAACATAATTTACAGCCCTGCTTAAATCCTGTGTCATTTTGAACGCACACTGTATAACTGTATTGCCTTGTGTACACCTACATGTAATATGCATGGTATATGTCAATTGAATGTTTACATCTCAGTTTTATGCTTTGTTTATTTGTTTGCCTTTGAACTGCTTGTTAAATGTGTTTGGATTGATGTTGCTTTCACCTCCTACTTGTCATCAATTATTTGTTTCACTATGTGTATTTTCTTTTTTTTTCTTTTTCTTTTTTAAACAACAACATTTTTTTTATATGTATGTATAAACAATGTATGGGTGTATGAGAGAGAGTCAGAGAGAGAGAGAGAGAGAGAGAGAGAGAGAGAGAGAGAGAGAGAGAGAGAGAGAGAGAGAGAGAGAGAGAGAGAGAGAGAGAGAGTATGTTTACAAATGTTTTTTGTTTCTTAAATTTGTTTTTCTTTTATCCAAGGACAGATTGTAAGAATAGGCATCGCCTAAAATCTTTATCCTTGTCAAATAAAGTTTTCCAGTGTCCAGTGTCCAGTGTCTCTCTCTCTCTCTCTCTCTCTCTCTCTCTCTCTCTCTCTCTCTCTCTCTCTCTCTCTCTCTCTCTCTCTCTCTCTCTCTCTCTCTCTCTCTCTCTCTCTCTCTCTCTCTAGGTAAAGTAGAGCTAGGTTTGATTTTATTACATGCATGATTGTCCGTTCAAATAAGTAAATTTTTAAGATGAGTATGTAAAGTATGATTAGGATTGGTTTTAATATGTGTTTGTGCACTTCTAAATTTGTGCATGTTAAAGATGAGTATGAAAAGTACTTAGGATTATTTTGGTTTTGTTCTCCGTGAGTATGTGATTAGGCCTACTCTTAATTTATGCACGTTCAAAATGAGTATAGTTAATAATATTAGGTTTGATTGTGTTATTGTTGTGCTACTATATAGGGTTGTATTTTGCATTCTTATATTGTCTGTGCTCATTTTCATTTTCCATTTCAACTTTTTTATTTGGGTTTTTTTTTCTCCAGAGGGCTGGATGTAAAAAAGCATGTTATTGCTTATTCTATTACCCTCTATAAATAAAATTCATTCAATTCAATTCAATTCAATTCTCTCTCTCTCTCTCTCTCTCTCTCTCTCTCTCTCTCTCTCTCTCTCTCTCTCTCTCTCTCTCTCTCTCTCTCTCTCTCTCTCTCTCTCTCTCTCTCTCTCTCTCTCTCTCTTTTCATAGAAAGCCTTACTACACGATTCAAAAGTAGTAGGCCTTTTCAAGACTAAAAATCCCATGTGGCATAATTTTTTACTGCAATGTCTTCTACTCGTCTGTTTACACACCCACACAAAATTTGAGTGATTCTATACAGTACTTCACGAGATATAGGAGGGTGAAGAAAAACAGAAACATGTCTGCCGCTCGGCGACATTATATTTCTGAGGGATAATTTATATACGAATGTGTTATACTCTTAGACTCACATCCTCACACAAAATTAGAAGGGATTTTGTTTTCTAGTGCACGAGATACAGCTTGGACAAGAAATATATAGCGCAAAGAAGGAAATTTCGGTTTTCAAGGTCACACTTCAAGGTCAAGATGCTCGGATGTTTTGTACTCTAGGTTATACAGTGCCACACACAATCTGAAGCGCTTATGTGAAGTACAAATGTGGAAAATATGGCTTAAAATCCAATTGTTAGACCCCTACCACTTTCAAGGCCTACCGATCTCCCTACCTTGACCTTGATCGGTATGCCATCATCAGAACGGCCATAAGCCAAATTACCTACATGCCAAATTTGAAGACTCTAAGACCAACGGTGTGGAAGTTATGGCCCCTTAAATATTTTCGGTTTTCAAGGTCATACGCCAAGGTCAAGCCGATCAGGACGGCAAAATTTGTTGCGCGGATGCCTTCCACTCATAGTGACACACCACCACACAAACTTTGAAGCGATTCGGTCAAACGGTTCGGGAGATATCCTTGGGACAGACAGAGAGAAAAAAAGGACAAAAAAAGTTACATACACGAACGAAAACATACTCCTTTGCGATCGTAGATCGGCAAAGGACAACAAACAAACAAACAAAACTCACAACAAAACAACAACAACAACAAAACCCAACAAATTACAAAAAACACACCAAACAATGGCAAATCGATTAAAACAAAATTGAAAAAAAATCTCTTGGTAAGCTTGTGTATAAGGAGTCTGAA
>CM065685.1:34668248-34669728 GCA_017654935.2 Phymorhynchus buccinoides | reverse complement strand
CTCGAAATTAACCGAAATACATAATCTGTACAGGAAATTTACTGAATAATAATAATGACAACAACAACGAAGAAGAAGAAAAAGAAGCAGCAGCAAGATGACGCATGCATTAAAATAAATTAAGAATGATTTTACTCGACTGTAGAACCACATTAACTCCAAACCTTTGTGAAATGTTGTTAGGCTGACATCCTAGCCTCTTTTCTTGTAATAAAACAAAACAAGTTGATAACTTTTGGAGCAGTTTTCAGACATAAACAGACAAACACTAAAACATTACAACTTACCATAGAGACGACAAAAAGTCCTCCATTTGGCGATTTGAGATAACAAAAACCAAACAAACCAAACAAACAAATCACACACACACACACACACACACACGCACACACGCATACACACACGCACACGCACGCACACGCGCGCGCGCGCGCACACACACACGCACACGCACATGCACGCACACACACACACACACGCGCGCGCACACACACACACACAGACACACAGACACACGCACACGCACGCACACACGCACACGCGCGCGCGCGCGCGCACACACACACACGCACACGCACGCACACGCACGCACGCACGCACACACGCACACGCGCGCGCGCGCACGCACACGCACGCGCGCACGCACACAAACACACACACACACACACACACAGCTTATTCCTTTATCCTCAATCCTATTCCTTTATCCTCAATAAAGATAATTTTATCCTCAATAAGGAAAATGTTTGGCGCTTCACTGGGGGCGACACTCTTTTCCCCCCGTTGTTTTGGAAGTCTTCGTCCTGTTCCTGAGTCCGTTTGTTTGTGTAAAGTGGTGTATAAGACCTGCATGATGCAGTCTGTGACAGTTCTGAGGATTTGTATTGTGATTGTGGCTGTATTTCGGGTGTGTGTGCATGGCGCTTTTCAGTCAAGTTTGGATTCGAATGGCGGCCAACAACAACAAGGTACATTACGATCGTGTTTTTCTTTTAAGCCTACGACCCCCCAGTGATATTGACAATCCTTTCGTTGAACTTTCCTGCTGAACTTTTACCTGATGGTGCGAATGACAGAGCAAATGGAAGAGTGAAAGAGCGAAAGCGAGGACGAAGAGGAGGTGTGAGACGAAGACTGAGAAGAAACAAAACAACCCCCCCATTTCCGTCAATCATTTTATCCAACGTTCGATCCCTCAACCCCAATGGAAACAACTGTAATCTTGATGAACTTCGTGCCAACTGCCAGTTTTTAGGATTTTAGGAATGCGTGTTTGCTTTGTTTGATAGTGACCTGGTTGAGTGAAAAAGTGACGGATGAAAGTGTTGCCATTGATGGATTTGGAATGCCGTATAGAATGGATAGAGAGTTTGAGAAAGTGGGAAAGAAAGTGGGGGGTGGCGTGTGAATGAACGATGGTGTGACAGTGCAAATGTGTCAGTGAAGAAGCGCGTGTGTGCCAAAGACGTTGAACTTCTCT
>CM065685.1:34655748-34663248 GCA_017654935.2 Phymorhynchus buccinoides | reverse complement strand
CGAAAAACTCCGATCAAAAGGCAGATTTAACGAACCGTCAAGCCCAGATCGTCTCGGAAGCAAAACGCAAAAATATGGTCGCATATTTCGTGAAGGGATCTTTGCAGGTACGTCCCAAACAAGTTGACACGCGCAGTTTCGCACAAGTCGTGAGTGGCGCGCGTGACACAGATCCTTCGCTTAACAAGGTTTCCTCGTCGAAAACGCTCTCTCCTGGTAAAAACACGGAAACAGATCGTGCTGAAAGTGGGAGATGCACGCAGCAGACATCGCCTAATCGCGATAGGTCCAATCAGCGTTCGAGTTTGGGTGGCACACCGGATTATGCTTCCGCTATGCGAGCTAACAGCATGGGCAGTGGGGCGTCCCCACTGTTTGCCAACACTGACACAGAAGGCGAAGGTCGGCAAAGGGGGGGTCACGCAAATCGAACTGGCTCTACTCGTGGCAGAAGCAATAAGCCAATGCATAATGTTGCTCAGGGGAGAGGGGGGAAAGGGGGTGGTGGGGGACACGAATGATGACGAACTTCATGCAAGGAGGGGAAGGCTCAGTCTGATAGATCTTTGCGGTCGACTTCAGTCAATAAAGATAAATAGGATTTGTTTGGCCATTCATCTCGTGAAATATCTTTTCTTTCTTACAATGTGGAGAATATTTTCACGAAGATCTATGATATTTCTTTTGTTAATTATGTGAATTTGTTTGACATTGTTTGCATGACCGAAACGTTTGCTGGTAGCACGTGTGAGTTTTCTTTTATATTCCATGATTACACTAAGTTTGTTGCCCCTGCCAGGCGGTGTTTTGCTCTTAGTCAGAAATAAATTTGTTCATTTTGTCAAGCAAATACAAGTCAACTGTGAGAATGCTGTTGTTCTGAGGATTAAAAAGATGATGTTTGGATGTGAGAAAGATGTGTTGCTAGTAGCGTGTCATGTTCCTCCAGAAGGTAGCTCAGTTTATAATGAAAGAGAAACAAAGGATGGTATCGTTTATTTGCAGGAAAGTTTGTCACATAGAGAGGATGTTTATGTTATGATTCTCGGGGATTTAAATGCACGAACGGGTCAAGAGCAGGTGGAAGAACAAGATGAGGATTATGTTACTAGTTTTGATACTTTTATGGATGTTGGTGTGAATGATGCTACTGATGATGTTCGTCGTGTTTCAAAAGATAATATAATTAATAAGTTTGGTCGTTTGGTGGATTTTTGCTTCTCCCTTGATTTACGAATTATGAATGGTCATTGTGCTGGAGATATTGATGGTTCATTTACATTTATTTCAACTGGTGGTAGTAGTGTCATTGATTATTTTATTGTTTCCCATGATTTAACTAGTTATTGTGATTTGCGTGTTGATGATTGTTTGTATTCCTGTGACCTTACGCTTTAAAACTAACACCGAAAGAGTGAGGGAAGAACCTGCTGTGCATGCAGAGGAAAAAGTGGTATGGTCTCATGAGTTTATGCAGCACTATAAAGATGAAGTATGTTCTAGTAATTTCAGTGACATTTTGCAGAAAGCTATGTTTCTTATCACGGTTAATGTTAATGAATGCATTGCAACTTTTGTGAATGGTTTGTATGGGGCGGCAGCCTGCATGGTAAGAATGGTGGGTAAAAAGAGACGAAATCAGGATGATTGGTTTGATGATGATTGTAAAAGGAAGAAACGGTTAGTTAAAAGATGGCTTAGGTCTTATCAACGCTCAAAAACGAATCTTGTTGAAAGGAGATTGATATATGTTAAAGAGTTGAAAGAGTATAAAGACTTGTTAAAGATGAAAAAGTTGAAATATGATGAAAATAGGCTACAAAAACTGAAGGACTCAATTCATGATCAAAAATCTTTCTGATCAACAATAAGATCTATTAATAGAAAGAACCTTGTATATAATGAAATATCGATAGATCTGTGGCATAAACACTTTTTTGGTGTTTTTCACGATTTGGGTGATGATTCAGAAACAATTGAGTCAGAAGATGATTTGAGTGTTGATACACCTGAGCCGTTGTTTGATGATCCCATCACAAAAGATGAAGTTTTAGATAGTATTAAAAAGCTTAAGTTGGGTAAAAGCAGTGGACCCGATAGAATTATATCCGAAATGCTTGTACAAGCTAAGGATGTTATTAGTGATTTTTTGGTAAACCTTTTTAATGAGCTGTTTAGTAAAGGGATTTTTCCAGAGGAATGGTCCAAATCAATAATAGTACCTATTCACAAGAAGGGGGCTGCGAACAATCCGGATAATTATCAGGGGGTATCCTTAACTAGTATATTAGGAAAAGTATACACTAATATTTTGAATAAACGACTAGTTACATGGGCTAATAAAGAAGAAAAGATAATAGAAGAGCAGGCAGGGTTTAGAAAGGATTATAGTACTGTGGACCACATTTTTACACTATTTACTATGGTTCAGAAGCATTTATTAAACCATTCAAAACTCTATGTAGCCTTTGTAGATTTTAAGAAGGCTTTTGACTCGGTCAACATAAATAAATTATGGGATGTTCTAAGACGATCTGGTGTAAGTGGAAAATTGTATAAATCTTTGAGAGCAGTATATGATACTGTAACAGCAAGTGTACGTGATAAAGGCTTATATTCAGAATACTTTGAGTGTCCAAGGGGTGTAAAACAAGGATGCATTCTCAGTCCCCAACTATTCTCTTTCTTTATAAATGAACTAGCCATAGAGATATTTAAAAAGGAGAAACATGGGGTACAATTTATTTCGGGTGCTATTGAGTTCTTTCTACTGATTTTTGCTGACGACGTTATCCTTTTTTCTGATTCTGTGGTAGGATTGCAACATCAGATAAATCTATTAAAACAGGAAGCAGATAGATTAGACCTAAAAGTTAATTTAGAAAAAACAAATGTAATGTTTTTTTTAGGAAGGGTGGCTATTTGTCTGCACGTGAGAAATGGTGGTACGGAGCTAATGAAATTGCAGTTACAAATTCGTACAAATATCTTGGAATCATTTTTACTACCAAATTGAGTTTAAGTATAGGGTGGTCAGAAATGTGTCGAAAAGGGAAAAGGGGTGTGATTGAAATATGTCGCTGCATGAGGAAACTAAATTCAATTGATCCTTCATTGTTTTGGAAACTGTTTGATACACAAATCCAGCCTATTCTAACATATGGTGCAGAAGTTTGGGGTATCTATGTAAATGAGCAGATGGAAAATGTACATAATTTTGCTATAAAGCGTTTTTTGAATGTGCCTCTACATGCATCTAATAAAATGTGTCATGGTGAAACCGGTCGCTTTCCATTATATATCATAACTGTAGTTAAATGTGTGAAATACTGGCTCAGGCTGCTACGGTTACCAATTACAAGAGTGAATAAACAAGCGTATTGTATGGCACTAAATCAGTTAGATCGTGGTCGTCAAAATTGGGCATTCGAGGTTAAAAAAGTTATCTCTGTAAATGACTTTGGCATTGCATGGATGACACAAAATGTTGGGGTCGAGTCTTCTTTTCTAGCAGAATTTAAAGATAGACTGATTGCATCCCACATGCAGAATTGGCACAGTAATTTAGAAGAGAGTAATAAATATGATTTCTACCACTCTTTTAAAGATCTTTTTCAAGCTGAGCACTATCTTAAAATAATAACATGTAAGCAGCATAGAGATTTATTTGCTCGATTTCGAACTAGAAGCATGGGCCTCAATGCCAATAAGTCGACTGAAGTCGACTTGATTTGCCCAATGTGTTCCAAAGAAGCTGAAGATGAACATCATTTTATATTTCGATGTCAAGAGTACAGTAAATTTAGAAATGATTGTGTTGTTTTCGATTCTCACTTTGGTCAAACCTATAATCTTACTGCTATTTTGTCGTGTGAGAGAGAAG
Organism: Phymorhynchus buccinoides; assembly: GCA_017654935.2. Classification (NCBI taxonomy): domain Eukaryota; kingdom Metazoa; phylum Mollusca; class Gastropoda; order Neogastropoda; family Raphitomidae; genus Phymorhynchus; species Phymorhynchus buccinoides. The sequence goes on along the minus strand of CM065685.1, from coordinate 34,659,365 downwards.
ATATTCTGACCTCATTTGCTAAATATGTGGCGGATGCATTTCATTGTAGAGAGAAAAAACTTGAAACATTAACTTAAAATGTTATCGTGAAAATTATGTTTGATAAGAAAAGTATTCATTTAATTGCAATTGTTGGATGGATGGTCGCATTTCTTATAAGTTTTCTCTATATTAATTGTTTTGTTACCTTATTATTTACAATGTATTTATTTTTGTGTGTGTTAACTCTATTATATTGCTTCTTAGTTTATCTACACACACACACACACTCTCTCTCTCTCTCTCTCTCTCTCTCTCTCTCTCTCTCTCTCTCACACACACACACACACACACACACACACACACACACACACACACACACACACACACACACACACACACACACACACACACACACACAATCAAAGGTAGATGAATACAAGTATCTGGGAACAATCATAGATAATAAGTTTACTTTTAGTTCTCATGTTGATCATGTTTCCAAGAAATGCCAGACAAGGATGTACCAAAGATATTCTAAAAGGGTAAGATGGATTACTTAAAAGCTCGGCGAACCGGGCTGATAGAGTTATCGCTAGTGCGGACGTGTACACTATTCACAGTGGAGGCTATCCAAAACCTTGGACTGGAACTTGAACGGAGAATTCAACTGGCCTATCGATGTGTAAAATGTGTCACGTTTCAAAGGGACATAACCAGTGTTTCTGTCCTCACTACTCATATAGGGAAAAGAGACCGGATGTTTATCTTCCCCTGCACAGTCTTTGGATGTACTGCCTGAGAAAGCTCAGATCTTTCAATGTCAGCACAGATCTTCTCCAAAGCTTTTATCGTTGTTTTCTAGAATCTATTATAACATTTTCGTTCATGTGTTGGTACGGTGGCTTGAAAGTAAAACCCAAGGGTGTTTTGAATAAGATTGTGAATGTTGGTAGCAAGATCGTGAGTAGAAAACAAGACAGCTTGTATTTGTTGTATGAAAAACGTGTAGTTCAAAAAGACAGGGAGATCGCTAATGATCAAAGTCACGTTCTATCGCCTTGCTATGAACTATTGCCATCTGATAAGACGGTTCCGCACTATTCGTTGTAGAACTTCAGCTAGTTTTGTCCCCAAGTCAGTCGAACTTCTGAACAAGATCTCTGCTAAGACCAAATAATAAGGAATTATGTATTAGCTTAGGCCTAGAGACAGGTATATTTGGCCAATCTGTACAGTAGTGTGTGTGTGTGTGTGTGTGTGTGTGTGTGTGTGTGTGTGTGTGTGTGTGTGTGTGTGTGTGTGTGTGTGTGTGTGTGTGTGTTGTGTGTGTGTGTGCGTGCAGTGTGTGTGTGTGCGTGAGTGTGTGCGTACGTGCGTGTGTGCGTACGTGCGTGCGTGCGTGCGTGCGTGTGTGTGCGTCTGTCTGTCCGTATGTCTGTGTGTGTATGTGTGTGCGTGAGAGAGAGAGAGAGAGAGAGAGAGAGAGAGAGAGAGAGAGAGAGAGAGAGAGAGAGAGAGAGAGAGAGAGAGAGAGAGAGAGAGAGAGAGAGAGACAGGGAGGCGCATGAAATGTTGGGAACGGGAAGGGACCAAAAATATGTGAAAGCTTGGGGTGACTTGGAGAGGGTGGGGGTTTGGGGTAGGGTGGGTGTGAACAAATGAATGCGATAATAGACATGGTGGGAAAGAGGGCAGGTCTTAATGTTTTGATAGTCGCTTCTATCGACCCTAACTATGTTCAATTTTTTTGGCGAAGCATGATTTGTCATTCATTTTCCCTTACAGTTTTGTTTCCATTTTTCATGCATGCAAATGTGTTTCTTTGATTGTATTGTGCTTGTACGAGACCACGCTGTAATTTCACCTAACGTGATAATAAAGTATTTTTGACTTGACTTGACACACACACACACAGAGTAATGTTTAAAAAACCAACGTAGCTTACCCTCACATAAGAACCGACTCCTCACTAGACAAACTCACTGATACACAACACAATAAACAGACCGACAGACTGGCTAACTAACTGTTTGACTGTCGTATGGACCACACCACACGGCAAAAAGACAAACACAAAATAGCACACTCCACATCTAACCCTTCCTTGCCTCCAGCTGCCTTGATCAACAGTAGTATGATCCCCTCCCACCATTGTCCCCCACCCCACCCCCGCCACTCACCAAGACAATGGTCAACAGATCGATGCCAGCCGATCACCCGGTAGCTGATAAGCGTCTTGCCCTCCACCTCCCGCCTCAGACCCCCCCCCCCCCCCCCCCCCCCCCTTTGTTTTAATACCTCTCCTCACCAACTCCTTCGCTTTCCTTCACTACACTCTTGCTTCAGTCTCTGTCTCTCTCTGTGTTCGTTTCTCTTTCTGTCTCTGTTTTTCTGCCTCTGTTCTATTCTGCTATGTAATACACGACTTTGACCTTTTTGTGGTGGTCTGTAGATATTAAAACTTTTGTTCATTGTTCATTGTTGTTCTCTCTTTTTGTTTATCTCTCTGTATCTCTCTTTTGTCTATCTGTCTCTGTCTCTTTGTCTCTGTCTGTCTGTCTGTCTCTCTCTGTCTCTCTCTGTCTCTCTGTCTCTCTCTCTCTCTCTCTCTCTCTCTCTCTCTCTCTCTCTCTCTCTCTCTCTCTCTCTCTCTCTCTCTCTCTCTCTCTGTCTCTCTCAATCTCTCCATCCTGTCTCTCTTTTTGTGTGAATATTTAGATAGTCCTTTTTGTGTCTATCACTCTATGTCTTATGTTACTCTGTCTCTGTCTGCTGTCTGTCTGCTCTCTTTCTGTCTCCCTCTGTTTCACTCAGAGCAAAGCTCCGTGTTTCTCTCTGTCTGCTCTCTGTCCGTCTCTCCTTGAAAAATAAAGTTAAAGTTTTCAAGTTTCACTCTGTGCAAAGCTCTGTGTTTCTCTCTGTCTCAGTCTGCTCTCTGTCCGTCTCTCTCTGTTTCACTCTGTGCAAAGCTCCGTGTTTCTCTCTGTCTCTGTCTGCTCTCTGTCCGTCTCTCTCTGTTTCACTCTGTGCAAAGCTCTGTGTTTCTCTGTCTCTGTCTGCTGTCTGTCTGCTCTCTTTCTGTCTCCCTCTGTTTCACTCAGAGCAAAGCTCCGTGTTTCTCTCTGTCTCTGTCTGCTGTCTCTTTCTGTTTCACTCTGTGCAAAGCTCCGTGTTTCTCTCTGTCTCTGTCTGCTCCCTTTCTGTTTCACTCTGTGCAAAGCTCTGTGTTTCTCTGTCTCTGTCTGCTGTCTCTCTGCTCCCTTTCTGTCTCTTTCTGTTTCATTATGTGCAAAGCTCTGTGTTTCTCTGTCTCTGTCTGTCTGTTCCCTTTCTGTCTCTTTCTGTTTTTGCTCTGTGCAAGGCTCTGTGTTTCTCTGTCTCTGTCTGCTGTCTCTCTGCTCCCTTTCTGTCTCTTTCTGTTTCATTCTGTGCAAAGCTCTGTGTTTCTCTGTCTCTGTCTGTCTGTTCCCTTTCTGTCTCTTTCTGTTTTTGCTCTGTGCAAGGCTCTGTGTTTCTGTCTCTGTCTGCTGTCTGTCTGCTCCCTTTCTGTCTCTCTATGAGCGTGAGTGCAAAGCTCTGTGTTTCTCTCTGTCTCTGTCTGCTCCCTTTCTGTCTCCCTCTGTGCAAAGCTCCGT
>CM065685.1:34648248-34650748 GCA_017654935.2 Phymorhynchus buccinoides | reverse complement strand
GCCAGCTCACACCATTTTCGTTCGTACACGCCCTCTTGTCCTTGTACTCCACCTACGATGCGTTGTGCCAGAGACGCCTCCTCCTCTCGGGAGATATTGAAGAACATCCAGGCCCTGTATCTCCGCCAAAGCAGCCCAAAATTACAGACATGGACTCAGAAAAGGAAGAACAAAACATTGAGAAAAGCAGTACAAACCCATCCTCGACAGAAGACAACGTTACTATGTGTGCTAACATTGCAATAATCCTGTCTACACTGCAAGATCAAAAGGAAGAGAGAAAGCAGGAAAGGGAAAACCAGGAAAGGCAAAACTCTAGCATCTTCAATGAACTGACAGACATTAAATCAGAGATCAACGAAGTATTCGAGAAATGTCAAGAAATCAGTGATCGTTGTGCACACGTAGAGCAAGAACAACATAGGCTGTCAGCTGCTGTTGGACGCTTGTCAACTGACATGGACCAGATATATTACAGAGTGGAGGTGGGAAGAGAGGAGACAGAGAAGTTGACAGCAACAGCATCCAATCTGCAACAACAGATAGCTACGATGACGGAAGAAATAGACTGATTAGAAGGGTTTTCCAGACGTGACAATCTGCGCTTCTTTGGTATACCACAATCTGACAAAGAGGACTACAACACCTGTGCTAGAAGTGTGGTAAACACACTTAATAGTGCGAAAGGCTTCAAAACATGGACAGATGACGACATCGTTAGGGCCCACAGAGTGGGCCAGGCAAGGAAGGGAGAACCCCAAGCAATGATCGTCAAATTTCGTGACCGCCAAAGCAAAATGAGTCTGCTACGCGATCGTGATTATCGTCAGGAGCTAGAAAAGGAGAATGGAGTGAAATTAGCGAACGATCTGACCCGCAGGCAAGCAGAAGTCGTCAGGAAAGCAAAACTAGAAAACAAAACTGCTTACTTTGTCAGAGGTCGAATGGTGATTAGTGAACGTACAAGAGAATCGATGACATATAAACAACAAGAAAGTACTGTCACTGCAACAGTTGGAGCAGACGACAACAGAAGCAGACGACATGCACAGAAAGAAGATATGGGGAACCCCCTACGTCATCGTGACGTCACCAGGATAACCAGCCAATCGGAACAGGGTGCAGCTGCAGCAGTCGAGGTGGAGGCGTGTAGGGGTGAAAACATGGGGTCACTTCTAGGTCAGCGCGAGGTCAACGACCAGTACAGCCAATCAGATGCACAGACAAACGTCAACATCGATGGCAGTGACCTTGAACTCTCCAGCGATCGCACACCGGTGTGCAAGCAAAGCAGAGGGAATTAACGTGATCTGACAGTCAGTAGTTAATGGTGAATCCCCAATTGTGCAGGTACAAGTGCTACAAAGTGTGTAGAGGGGAATGGGAAGAAAACGCCGTCTAACTCCAGTGCTATGGGTGGGTGTCAGGTTTCTGAGGGTAAAGGGAGCACTAGGCCGAACTCTGCAGGGAAAGGTGGTGGGCCAAGTAAGCAAACCGGATCAACTGGTGTTGATAGATCACTACGATCAAAGAGCAACTCAAAATAGGGATCATTTGACCATCAATAGAGAGTGCTAACATTTCTTAATTACAATATAGAGAACTTGTGCAACAAACTTGGTGATTCAGAGTTTGTTAATTATGTAAACAGCTTCGATTTCGTTTGTTTTACAGAAACATTTACCAACAACAATTTTGATTTGTCCTATGTGTTTAATGATTTTGTTAAGTTTCATGCTCCTGCTAAAAAAACTGTCTCGGCATGGTAGAAACTCGGGTGGTGTGTTGTTTATGGTGAAAAAGAACCACGAAAAATTTGTGAAACAAATGAAGGTAAATTGTGACAATACTATAGTGCTACAAGTTAGCAAAGCATTACTGAACACTCAAAAAGATGTACTGTTTGTGGGCTGCTACATTGTACCAGAGGGAGGGCCAGCTTATGATCAGTGTGTAGTCAAAGATGGGGTTTTGACTCTGGAAGACACTTTATTAGAGATCACAGAGAATAATGACTATGATTTCTTATTGTGTGGCGACTTCAATGCTCGAACAGGGCGCCAGCAGCCTAAGGTTGAAAACATGACCCAGTTTCTTCACGATGATGGTGATGATGATGATGGGGTGTGTGATGATGATGAGGATGATGAAAATTGGGATCACAATGTTCTTGAACAAAAGCATGGTTTGTCAAATGACAATGTTGATGCAAATAACTGTTTTGTACGTCGGTCTAATGATTCTAGTGTAAATAAATTTGGTAAGTCACTTTTAGATTTATGTTTATTGTTTGATTTGAGCATTTTGAATGGTACATGTAAAGATGATTCTAATGGAGCGTTCACATTTGTATCACCCAATGGTGCTAGTATTGTTGACTATGTTATTGCTTCCAAAGATTTAGTTGAAAATTGTCAAATGAGTGTTGGAGATCATTTGTGGTCTTGGCATTTGCATGTACAGTTAAAATGGAATAACGGCAACATTATTAAAACAAAAG
>CM065685.1:34623248-34643248 GCA_017654935.2 Phymorhynchus buccinoides | reverse complement strand
AGTATTTAAATTTCTGGTTAACGGGATACGTCGCGATCTCTGGAGTTATTAGTCCGTCACCAAGACGGACTATTGCGATGGGCTGGTTTGTATTTTTTCTTCTTTTTTTCTTCTTTTTTTTCCCTATCTGTCCCAAGGATATCTCCCGAACCGCTTGACCGAATCGCGTCAAATTTTGTGTGAAGGTGTGCCTCCTTAATAGGAAGAGATCGGCACAACCATTTTGCCGTCGTGACCTTGACCTTGACGTACGACCTTGAAAACCGAAAATCTATTTTTAGCCATATCTCGGGCACCGATCAACATAGGATGTTGAAACTTGGTATGAAGGTGGTTTGGCTTATGCCCGTTCTGATGATGGCATACCGATCAAGGTCAAGATCAAGGTCAAAAAGATCGCTGGAGCCTGAAAATCGGAGGGTCATTTTTTTCTCCTTCTGTCTGTCCCAAGGATATCTTTCGAACGGGTTGACAGAATCACGTCAAATTGTGTGTGCTGGTGTGTCACCATGAGAGGAAGGCATCCGCGCAAACCATATTGCCGTCGTGACCTTGACCTTGGCGTACGACCTTGAAAACCGAAAATCTTTCAGGGGCCATAACTCCCACACCGTTAGTGTTAGAGTCTTCAAATTTGGCATGAAGGTACTTTGGCTTATGCCCGTTCTGATGGTGGCATACCGATCAAGGTCAAGGTCACGGTCCGGGCGATCCGTAGGCCTTGAAAGTGGTAGGGGTCTACACATTGGGTTTTAAGCCATATTTTCCACATTGGTACTTGACAGAAGCGCTTCAGATTGTGTGTGGTACTGTATACCCTAGAGAAGAAAACATCCGAGCATAAATTATCACCATGCTGACCTTGACCTTGAAGTGTGACCTTGAAAACCGAAATTTCCTTCTTTGCGCTATATGTTTCTTCTTCAAGCTGTATCTCGTGAACTAGAAGACAGAATCCCTTCCAATTTTGTGTCAGGATGTGACACTCTACGGGGTGTCGCAAGTGCGTGGCATTGCTGGTGACGGACATGTCTGCCGCTCGGCGACAACCTTGTTGTTCTTTGCGTTTTTCTATAGTTTCTCCAGAGTTATAATTGTCCTTTGAAATTGGTCTGTGTTGTTGTTCTTATGAAGACGCAAAGGACGTGATAACAGGTGTATGTCGTCAGGTGTGGGAGGGCATGTCATAGTATGTGCATGAAAACACAGTTGTGATCATCGGATGGTGTATCTTAACAGTTTGGGAAACGAAAGAGTGACAAAGTTTATGCCGACAAATCTCACGTGCCTGCGAACGCTTACCTTAAAACAAAAGAGTCCAGATCAAATTTCACCATAAACCGCGTGAGACTATCAGGTTTGAGTGCCCCCAATAGGGGAAGACGGGGTAAAAAGCGCATGGGCGGGTAAGAAGCCCACCCCAATTATCTCATGAAATAAAGAAAATTTCAGTCAAATTTGCCCATGAGACGAATGCTAGACATTAACGCTCGTCTCATAGGCAAAATGAGACTGAAATTTGCTTCATTTCATGAGATATTTGGGGTGGGCTTCTTACCCGCCCAAGCGCTTTTTACCCCGTCTTCCCCTACGAGTTTTGTTTTTTGACGACAGAAATGACGACGTGGCGATACAAAGACCACAGAGCATATTATTATGGTGTCTAATTACCAGACAAGAGCGCAGTAAGAACTAAAACACAATTACTAAACAATAAGAAGAAAACTGTATTCCACCAAAATTAGGCATACCTTCAAGAAACGTAGTGAACGTCAGACTTACACGCTATCACATCTATAAATGCAGAGACGTATATTCAAATTCAATGAAACATTTAAAAAAATAAAAGCAAGAAAAAAACCTAGCTTACAAATACATTTTCAAAGATTATATTTGAGAAAGAGGGTACAAAAAGAAAACCGCATGAAGAGGAAAGAAATAAAATTAATGTTTCGGATATGAGAGATTTGAAGCACTGAATTTGGATATAGTCGTAGTTAGGGCCGCTACAAAAATCACCGTAAACACCTTTGTCTAAACCGACCTTTTTTTTACACATACGAATACAGAGAGGGAAAGAAGGAGGAGAAGCAACAGAAGAGAGAGAGAGAGAGAGAGAGAGAGAGAGAGAGAGAGAGAGAGAGAGAGAGAGAGAGAGAGAGAGAGAGAGAGAGAGAGAGAGAGAGAGAGAGCAAATGGCACAAACTATAAGCGTTCAGATAGACAAGCAAACGCAAGAATACATGAAAAAAGAAGCTCTAACCACCAGATAAGCTCAAAACAGAGCAAGAATCTCACAGTTCCTAACAAGAAATCAACACCAACAGCCTCACCCCCTTCTTTTTCTCGTTTTTGTGTGTGCAATGCATATCCCTCCCTCCCCCTGCTAACTTCTTTAACACACAAACCATTTGATACCTCACACCTTATAGCCAACATACACAAAAAGCCTACAGTCTGTAATATAATGTGCGTATATGTTATTTTATTTTCCACACCTGTATTTTTACTACCCTCCTCCCCCAACACCCAGCACACCCATGCCTAAGTTGGTATTGTTAGGCGCCGTACCACACCCTGACCTCTATTATTACATGGAGTCACAGAACGGGCTGTTCTACCGTTTGAAGGCCGATATCAATTACGTTATGTTTACATATAACGCAACGTGTGTGGATTATATTAGCTCTTTTAAAAGGTTGTTACCACGGAAAATGATAAACAAATGCTGAACAAACGAGAAAACACAAACAGTCCACAACAAACAGAATATTGTAAATATTATACACCGAGCTAATTAAATAATACTACAATAAAACCATTGTTTAATCACATACATGTAAATTGCATAGAGCAAAGCATAGATGATCCTGAAAATGAAAAAAAGAGAAAAATGTAAAAGGAGAAAAAGTGGCATTATATTTCACATCACCAGGGTCACCCTTCGTCCCACACAGTACACTATTCCTCGCATAAATCGACCGTGAAAAAAGGTAGAGTTATCCGAGGGTCGACCTTTTCTGCTAAAGGGTCGATTTATCCGAGGAACAGATGACCTACAGGAAACCGACGTTTAAGAGAGTATTAAGAAAGCAATGCAGAGGATGAAATTATTATTTATTGAAAGGGTGGGGGGAGAAGAACAATGACTCCAAAGAAACAAGACTTGATGACAGAAAAAGGGTGAGGACAATCAGAAACGACATGCTTTGGGGAATCAAGTCAAAGCAGGCAGAAAGAAGACACGGACATTAAGTGTTCCCTTTTGACACCCCTCCGCGTAATGAAAGCCCCAAGACAACAACAAAGTAATGAAGCAGACAGGTAACACATTAACTCCCTGTTTTCACGTTCACTGTTCAGTCTTCACTGATCTTAAAGCCTAACCTCCATTCACGTCCTCTGTTCAGTCTTCACTGATCTTAAAGCCCAACCTCCATTCACGTCCTCTGTTCAGTCTTCACTGATCTTAAAGCCCAACCTCCATTCACGTCCTCTGTTCAGTCTTCACTGATCTTAAAGCCCAACCTCCATTCACGTCCACTGTTCAGTCTTCACTGATCTTAAAGCCCAACCTCCATTCACGTCCTCTGTTCAGTCTTCACTGATCTTAAAGCCTAACCTCCATTCACGTCCTCTGTTCAGTCTTCACTGATCTTAAAGCCCAACCTCCATTCACGTCCTCTGTTCAGTCTTCACTGATCTTAAAGCCCAACCTCCATTCACGTCCTCTGTTCAGTCTTCACTGATCTTAAAGCCCAACCTCCATTCACGTCCTCTGTTCAGTCTTCACTGATCTTAAAGCCCAACCTCCATTCACGTCTCTGTTCAGTCTTCACTGATCTTAAAGCCCAACCTCCATTCACGTCCTCTGTTCAGTCTTCACTGATCTTAAAGCCCAACCTCCATTCACAGGCCTCTTCTATCCATCGATGACAGGTATTGATCAGCAAGCCAAGGTAATTACCGTTTCGATCACAGCACGACGGAAATTCAATTACTACTCTTCATTCATTTACTGCAGGCCCACCATGTTCTTCTCTTTGATCTCGTCATGCACACCACCATAATCTTATTTTTGTTCCCTGACTCCCCTCCCTTCCTGTCTCTCCTATCTCCACAGGGCTGGGTCCAAAAAGCATGTATCTTGCTTATCATGCTCCATGGTTAAATTAAATTTATTTTTATTTTCTCTTTTTTCTTGCAAAATCGATGAAAAGTTTTACCACCCCCGTCCGAAAACAAAACAAAACAACAACAGAAAAAACGGAAAGCCAACCTGAACGACAAACGACCCAACAACAACATCCAAAGCAACCAATCGCCACCAAGACACTGAATATACAGCGGTAGAACACCATGTCCGAACGTTCGATTCATCTTTTTTTTCTCTGGCTTTGGTTGGTAAAGTTGGTAAAGTGGAACCTTTCGTCCCCCAACATCTGTGTACTCTTCTTAGCTTAGTCGATGGATATGTTGGGGCAGTGGGTGGATGCCTCGTGCCTCCATACAGGGAGCTGGACCCCCCTCCACGAGTCTCTCCCCGTGGGGATACCGGGGAGGGGGGGGGGGTCTTTCGTTAAAAAAGTTCCCCCACCTTCTGGAAGTTCTGTGCTTGTAACTTATTCTAATCTGTCACTCTTTGACTCTGCCTTTTCCCTTTGCTTTCTACCATCCACAGTATCTTTCTGACTTATTGGCTCATTCTCCTGCCTTTTAAAAACAAAATCTTCAAAATATTTTTTCTCCTTTGAGCTCCTCCGAAATCGGAATGTGGCGGCTGTACGCAACGGGGAGACCAGTGAACACTGAAAACCGGACATATATGTACCTTTCCCATTATGGCCATATGGCCTGGGAACGCAGAAGAAAAAGATGGACATGTAGTTTCATTGAGGCATTTCCATTCCACCACTACAAACAAAATTCATGTCTGCCTAGTTTTCCAGAGCATCACTTGCCTCCTCTGCTTCCTGCTTATAGAAGGACACGACTTGCGCGGGCACACACGCACACGCACGCACACGCACGCACGCACACGCATACACACACACACACACACACACACACACACACACACACACACACACACACACACACACACACACACACACACACACACACACACACACACATAACTAGAGCGTGAAAACGCTAGATCAACCAGCCGCGCGACAGCATTTTTGGCTCCAGTGACCTTGACCTTTGACCAAATACCTTCATGTTCGAACAGGGCCTATATATCCTAATTACATATCCGCATGCAATTTTTTTTACGTGCCTCCGTTCAAACGCTATCGTAGATAGATAGAGAAATAGAGAGAGAGAGATAGCCAGCCATCCAGGAACAAACAGACAGACACCACTGAAAACAATAACCAGTTTTCACTTAGCGGCTGGCCAGAAGTCGCACTAACTTCCCCTTCAAATAGGCAATGCCAAACCTGTTTATATAGCAGGAAAAAGGATTGTCGAGTAACTGAGAATTACCTAGACTAACATAATAGGACTCGTAGACACCCCAAACAGGTGGTGATTAGTTTCACCCCTCTTCTGCCAACCATTGTCTGGACCCTCCTCGAAGACAAAGCCAGTACTTGTCAAGGTCTTATAAAATATGTTACTTCCTTGACCTTTTCCCTTCAACTGCGTGCTATCAGTCTTCTTGCCTTTCATCCAGCTCATCTCTGTCTTTTATTCTCTTGTTTTTTCTCTCTCTCACACACATCTCTCTCTCTCTCTGTTTGTAAAAACCTTGCCCAGGGAACGCCCCCAGTCTGTCGTCCCCAAAGGCCAACCAATCCCCAAGGCTGCATCCAGCGTCAGAGGCAGCCTACCTCCTAGCTTGACAGTCTTAGTCATTCACAGAACAACAACCTGTACAACGAGTTTCTATCACTGCAGAAAATCATTGATCATACACTTCTCACTATGCCATTGGCGATAATTATCTTCACGATACGCGATAAGCATTAAATATATTGAAACGCATAAAGTATCAAAACAAAACTAATAAAAAAAGTCAAAGGAGATGAACAGCCAACAGACACAAGGAAACCAAGAGACACAAGGAAACCAAGAGACACAAGGAAACCAACAGACACAAGGAAACCAACAGACACAAGGAAACCAACAGACACAAGGAAACCAAGAAAGATTAACTGCAATGATCAAACAAGGGCGTCGCCGAGCGGCAGACATGTCCGTCACCAGCAATGCCACGCACTTGCGACACCCCGTAGAGTGTCACATCCTGACACAAAATTGGAAGGGATTCTGTCTTCTAGTTCACAAGGTACAGCTTGAAGAAGAAACATATAGCACAAAGAAGGAAATTTCGGTTTTCAAGGTCAAGGTCAGCATGGCGATAATTTATGCTCGGATGCTTTTTTCTCTAGGATATACAGTACCTTGAGAGAGAGAGATATATATATCATAGCATTATTTTTAAACTAGAAGTATATTTTAACATTGAGGGTCATAAACACAGAGGGGCGACATGTACAATACTTTTTCTTATTTTTCTGCTTTGTGATTTTTTTTTCTTCGATAGCTTAGACAGTTTCTTCTTAATTATGAGCGCATATGCGTCATGCTGCCGTTATGCGCTTAAGTAAGAAATAATTAGGCCCAGCATGTTCGACTTCGGCTGAAGGAAATCTTTTTTAAATTGATTCTTGAACAAAAGGCAGGAGAATGGACTGGACAGGCAGAAAGATAGATAACAGCAAGCAAAGAGAGTCAAAGACAGCGACAGAAAGTTACGGGAACTATTTGTACAAAGACCCCCGGTATCCCCACGGGGGAGGGGGGAGGGGGCGGCGGGGATATTAGTCATTTTATGTTCTTTTACTGTCCCCACTCCTTTCTTTGCATCAAATTAGTAGACATTTTTAGAACGTTTGGAGATATTCCACGCGAATGTGATCACCTAATAAAAACAAATTGTTTGGTGGATAAATACTCATTAACATAGAAAGTTTGGGGATGTTCAATGCTTTGTCTGCAAATCTTGTTTTATTGTCTTTAATATATATCAGGCATAGGAATTGTCAGTGTTTTGGCTGATTTCAGCTTGTTTAATGGTCTTCTTCCGTCTTTTTATGCAAGTTTCAGCTTTTTTGAGGGTCCAAGAGGACATTTACGAGATAATAAAAGAAGCCCAATGAGTAGTGGTTATAAATGAATGCAAAAGAACTAAATATATCAGTCTTATCTCTAATACTGTTTTTAAGGCTTAGATAACAGAAGAAGCTCCATTTTGGGGGATCTGTATCCCAACACACACGAGTTTCAGGTTTTTTTTAAAAATTCCTTGTTCTTATGCTGCTTCCAGACCCCAATTTTCACTCTTTTTTGTCTTCTCTAATTCCCATGCCTGATATATAAAGTATAACTGTGTAGTAATTAATGCATTTTGTTCATTCCCCCTTCAATTCGCCAAAAAAAAGACAAAACAAGAATATTTGTTTTAATGAGAAAGGAAGAGTGACGAAGAGTTTGTTAATAAAGCAGTTTTTTCATGTGTTGATGTGTGTAATACGTAATTGAAGCAAACTGTGTGTGTGTGTGTGTGTGTGTGTGTGTGTGTGTGTGTGTGTGTGTGTGTGTGTGTGTGTGTGTGTGTGTGTGTGTGTGCGTGTGTGCGTGTGCGTGCGTGCGCGCCTATTGTTATAATGGATCTAAATTTCGATTATGTGTTTGATTTGTTCCTATGTTTTTACTATTTAGTCGTTGTTGGTACTATGTGCCTACATTTTACCAAAGAAGATATATGATCATTAAGTCATGTGTGTTATTGCTAATTAAAATGACTGTATTGAAAACATTGTACAACATTTATAAATAATAAAAAATGCATAGTTTTGCTAATTGTGATTTGCGTACATTTACTGAATCAGCATATTGTCATTTGTTCGTTTGTGTAACTGTTTTTGTGTTTGTGTTTGTTTATTTGTCTGGCTCTTTATCTCATTGTGTGTGTTTGTGTCTTCTTCTGCTTCTTCTTCTTCTTCTTCTTCTTCTACGTTCTTTTCCTTCTTCGGTCGTTCAGCTTCGGTCATTCAGGCATGCTCCTGTCAATTATGAACGTAGATGCATCATGCTGCTGTTCTGCGCCTAAGTAGGAATAATTACGCCCAGCATGTCTGACTTCGGCTAGAGGAAATCATTTTGAAAGTATTTCTTGAAAAAAGGCAGGAGAATGGACCAGAAAGGCAGAACAATAGTAGATAACAGCATGCAAAGGGATGACCTTGATCGGTATGCCATCATCAGAACGGGCATAAGCCAAACCACCTTCATACCAAGTTTCCACATCCTATGTTGATCGGTGCCCAAGATATGGCTAAAAATAGATTTTCGGTTTTCAAGGTCATACGTCAAGGTCAAGGTCACCACGGCAAAATGGTTTGCGCGGATCTCTTCCTATTAAGGTGGCACACCTCCACACAAAATGTGAAGCGATTCTGCCAACCTATTCGAAAGATATCCTTGGGACAGACAGAAGGAGAAAAAATGACCCTCAGATTTTCAGGCCGCAGAGATCTTTTTTACCTTGACCTTCACCTTGATCGGTATGACATCATCAGAACAGGCATAAGCCAAACCACCTTCATGCCAAGTTTCAACATCCTATGTCGATCGGTGCCCGAGATATGGCTAAAAATAGATTTTCGGTTTTCAAGGTCGTACGTCAAGGTCAAGGTCACGACGGCAAAATGGTTTGCGCGGATCTCTTCCTATTAAGGACGCACACCTCCACAGAAAATTTGACGTGATTCGGTCCAGCGGTTCGGGAGATATCCTTGGGACAGACAGACAAAAAAACCAAAAAAAACAAGGCTTACCTATCTCCCGGACCGTGAACTTGACCTTGATCGGTATGCCACTATCAGAACGGGCATAAGCCAAAGTACCTACATGCCAAATTTGAAGATTCTAACACTAACGGTGTGGGAGTTATGGCCCCTGAAAGATTTTCGGTTTTCAAGGTCGTACGTCAAGGTCAAGGTCACGACGGCAAAATGGTTTGTGCGGATGCCTTCCTCTCATAGTGACACACCAGCACACAAAAATTGACGTGATTCGGTCAACCCGTTCGAAAGATATCCTTGGGACAGACAGAAGGAGAAAAAAATGACCCTCCGATTTTCAGGCTCCAGCGATCTTTTTGACCTTGACCTTGACCTTGATCGGTATGCCATCATCAGAACGGGCATAAACCAAACCACCTTCACACCAAGTTTCAACATCCTATGTCGATCGGTGCCCGAGATATGGCTAAAAATAGATTTTCGGTTTTCAAGGTCGTGCGTCAAGGTCAAGGTCACGACGGCAAAATGGTTTGTGGCGATCTCTTCCTATTAAGGAGGCACACCTTCACACAAAAGGTGACGCGATTCGGTCAAGCGGTTCGGGAGATATCCTTGGGACAGGCAGGGGAAAACCCCCACAAAAAAACAAAACAACAACAACAAACAAACAGACAAACCAGCCCATCGCAAAGTCCGTTACCTTCGGTGACGGACAACAAGAAAGAAACAGACGAATAGCAGAAAAGAAAAAGCGATGGGCATTTTAAATTGACGAGAAACGGACAAACATACAACTGATTTAATATAAGTAGTTTAAGTGCACAACCAACGGAGTAGGCCTACATACGGTCCAAGAGAGCTGAACACGACTGCTGAACCATTACACTACTTGCACCAATTTCACAGGCAATTTCCCACACACAGAGTGAACGTTTGTCTTGTAAGATATTGACAGACTTCATGATCACACGTTGGCATATTACATTTACAACCGAATTTAAAAGACATGTGTCTAGTTGGTAGAATATTTGGTTCTGAAGTCGCATTGAGCAAAGCTTTTTGCGATACATTGGCCTTGGTCTATCACGAACATTTTCGACTAATACCTTTTTCACTAATAAGAAATGTTTCGTTTTTGATTCAAATTTTGTTTCATACATTCATATAAAAAATAAAAATCTAGGTTTCCCCCAAAGTCTTAATTCTAGCATAATGCTCCCTCTTTTCAGAAAATGTCAATACAATCTTTCACATATTTTGGTAGCATACACACAATTTCATAAAAACATCATTCATATTTTTTTCTCCAGTAAATTTGTAAACAGATAAGCACCGATTCATTCATAACATTCATTCATATCCATCCATCCATCCATCCATCCTACATACATACATGCATACTTACATTCACGCATAAATACACACGTATAGACAGATAAACAGACAGAAACACAATGATAGACATAGAAAGAAAGAAAGAAAGAAAGAAAGCGACGGGGAAAACCCACTGATTGTTAAAAAATGCAGGACCATGGACACACAATGGAGCAGAACAAAGTGGCCCGCTAATTGGCTGACCTAGCGGCACACGTCACCAGACCTTTGTGTCTCTGGAAGAGCCTCCTGTACCTCTAGAAGACCTTTGTTGCCTTTCTTCTCTTTTTCCTTTGTCCACGCTGTTTTAACTCCCCAACCTTTCTTCTCCCTTTTTCCTTTGTCCACGCTGTTTTAACTCCCCAACCTTTCTTCTCCCTTTTTCCTTTGTCCACGCTGTTTTAACTCCCCAACCTTTCTTCTCCCTTTTTCCTTTGTCCACGCTGTTTTAACTCCCCAACCTTTCTTCTCCCTTTTTCCTTTGTCCACGCTGTTTTAACTCCCCAACCTTTCTTCTCCCTTTTTCCTTTGTCCACGCTGTTTTAACTCCCCAACCTTTCTTCTCTCTTTTTCCTTTGTCCACGCTGTTTTAACTCCCCAACCTTTCTTCTCTCTTTTTCCTTTGTCCACGCTGTTTTAACTCCCCAACCTTTCTTCTCTCTTTTTCCTTTGTCCACGCTGTTTTAACTCCCCAACCTTTCTTCTCCCTTTTTCCTTTGTCCACGCTGTTTTAACTCCCCAACCTTTCTTCTCCCTTTTTCCTTTGTCCACGCTGTTTTAACTCCCCAACCTTTCTTCTCTCTTTGTCCTTTGTCCACGCTGTTTTAACTCCCCAACCTTTCTTCTCCCTTTGTCCTTTGTCCACGCTGTTTTAACTCCCCAACCTTTCTTCTCTCTTTTTCCTTTGTCCACGCTGTTTTAACTCCCCAACCTTTCTTCTCTCTTTTTCCTTTGTCCACGCTGTTTTAACTCCCCAACCTTTCTTGTCTTTTTCCTTTGTCCATGCTGTTTTAACTCCCCAACCCTTCTTCTCCCTTTTCCCTTTGTCCACGCTGTTTTAACTCCCCAACCCTTCTTCTCATTCTTACCTTCTTTCCTATCCCTTCTTTGCCAACTACAGTGAACATTTCTAACAAGATTTCCCTTGGCACCTTCTCCATTCCTGACCCCTTTCCTTGAGTTAAGGAGAAAATCGAGGTGGTGACGCTGAGCTTGTTGTTGTTTCAGTGTTGTTACTTTGTGTGTTTATGTCATGACAATAAAACTTTTAAACCAGAGAGCGATAGAAAGAGAGAGAGAGAGAGAGAGAGAGAGAGAGAGAGAGAGAGAGAGAGAGAGAGAGAGAGAGAGAGAGAGAGAGAGAGAGAGAGAGAGAGAGAGAGAGAGAGAGAGAGAGAGAGAGAGAGAGAGAGAGAGAGAGAGGGAAAAAGAGGGGAAAGAAAAGTGGAAACAGGGAGTGAACAGAAAAGTGAGAGGAGGAATGGAAAGCGGGAGGAATGTGACAGAGCGCAAGAAACAAGACCCATACCTGTGTCTGCTTTTAGTTAGTCTGAGCGACTAACTGGAGCCAAGTACTCCCTTTTTTGTCTTTTTGATCTGTTTTCCTTTTTATCATATTCAGTGATTTCAGTGTTGTACTTTTTGGCCTTTACTGTTTGACCGTCTTAGACAGTCAACACGGGTATGTAAATTAGGCTAAACAGCTAATCGTTTTGGGAGTTTAGTCTTTACACACCGTGTTGAGTGTCTAACACACACTCATGATTTCGAAGTTTATTCTTTCTTCGGCAGTTCGAAAACTCCTCAGGTCAGAATTTTCTCTTCGGGTTTTTTTTCATCACCTTCATACAAGACCTGTCAGTCACCGTCTTCAACTTCTCCCGTTTTTGATGTTTCCTTTTGTCCCCTTTCTCACACTTTTCGTAAAGCTCACTTTCACTCTCGCTGTTTCTTTATTTTTCACCCTCCCTCTTGCCCTATGCGTCTCATTTCCATACTCTGAAAAGTTATACCGCCCCCTCCCCCCCAAAGAATATGCTCGGACAAGAGACCTAGATTACATTACATTATAATTACACCCTAATGATCATGCTCATCAGTTTGAGAAAACATGATAAAAATTCCCCAGATCTTTTATTTCTTCCCTCCACACTTCTGGGACACATATAATACACACGCTTCCTTCCCACACACCTCTGCCTTTCATCCTCTAGGTGGTCACGTTTCGCCTTTCAATAGGAATATCTACCGCTAGCTTTTTTTCTACATTTTCTCTACCCGCAGAAGCGGTAGCGCTATTAATATATTGTTATAGCACATATTGTTTGGAACACTATAATTATGTCAATCAATGTCAGCGAAGTATGGAGAAACAGAGATTAGGCACATACAGAAAGATCAAATGTTCTGCACGATATCGAGGACTTAATGTCAAAAGGTACCATCATTGTTGTAGGGTAAAAGCCAAAAGGTACCATCATTGTTGTAGGGTAAAAGCCAAAAGATGCCATCATTGTTGTAGGGTAAAAGCCAAAAGATGCCATCATTGATGTAGGGTAAAAGCCAAAAGGTACCATCATTGTTGTAGGGTAAAAGCCAAAAGATACCATCATTGTTGTAGGGTAAAAGCCAAAAGGTACCATCATTGTTGTAGGGTAAAAGCCAAAAGATGCCATCATTGTTGTAGGGTAAAAGCCAAAAGATGCCATCATTGATGTAGGGTAAAAGCCAAAAGGTACCATCATTGTTGTAGGGTAAAAGCCAAAAGGTACCATCATTGTTGTAGGGTAAAAGCCAAAAGGTACCATCATTGTTGTAGGGTAAAAGCCAAAAGGTACCATCATTGTTGTAGGGTAAAAGCCAAAAGGTACCATCATTGTTGTAGGGTAAATGTCAAAAGGTACCATCATTGTTGTAGGGTAAAAGCCAAAAGGTACCATCATTGTTGTAGGGTAAATGTCAAAAGGTACCATCATTGTTGTAGGGTAAAAGCCAAAAGGTACCATCATTGTTGTAGGGTAAATGTCAAAAGGTACCATCATTGTTGTAGGGTAAAAGCCAAAAGGTACCATCATTGTTGTAGGGTAAAAGCCAAAAGGTACCATCATTGTTGTAGGGTAAATGTCAAAAGGTACCATCATTGTTGTAGGGTAAAAGTCAAAAGGTACCATCATTGTTGTAGGGTAAAAGCCAAAAGGTACCATCATTGTTGTAGGGTAAATGTCAAAAGGTACCATCATTGTTGTAGGGTAAATGTCAAAAGGTACCATCATTGTTGTAGGGTAAAAGCCAAAAGGTACCATCATTGTTGTAGGGTAAATGTCAAAAGGTACCATCATTGTTGTAGGGTAAATGTCAAAAGGTACCATCATTGTTGTAGGGTAAAAGCCAAAAGGTACTATCATTGTTGTAGGGTAAATGTCAAAAGGTACCATCATTGTTGTAGGGTAAAAGCCAAAAGGTACCATCATTGTTGTAGGGTAAAAGCCAAAAGGTACTATCATTGTTGTAGGGTAAATGTCAAAAGGTACCATCATTGTTGTAGGGTAAAAGCCAAAAGGTACTATCATTGTTGTAGGGTAAATGTCAAAAGGTACCATCATTGTTGTAGGGTAAAAGCCAAAAGGTACTATCATTGTTGTAGGGTAAAAGCCAGAATGTACTATCCGCCTTCTTTATGCGTTTTGTGATAGTACCTTTAGGCCTTTACCCAAGAAGAGTGAAAGTACCTTTAGGCCTTTACCCAAGAAGAGTGATAGTACCTTGAGGCCTTTACCCAAGAAGAGTGATGGTACCTTCAGGCCTTTACCCAAGAAGAGTGATAGTACCGTTAGGCCTTTACCCAAGAAGAGTGATAGTACCTTCAGGCCTTTACCCAAGAAGAGTGATAGTACCTTCAGGCCTTTACCCTACAACAATGATAGTACGTTCAGGCCTTTACCCAAGAAGAGTGATAGTACCTTTAGGCCTTTACCCAAGAAGAGTGATAGTACGTTCAGGCCTTTACCCAAGAAGAGTGATGGTACCTTTAGGCCTTTACCCAAGAAGAGTGATAGTACCTTCAGGCCTTTACCCAAGAAGAGTGATGGTACCTTCAGGCCTTTACCCAAGAAGAGTGATAGTACCTTCAGGCCTTTACCCAAGAAGAGTGATAGTACCTTCAGGCCTTTACCCAAGAAGAGTGATAGTACCTTCAGGCCTTTACCCAAGAAGAGTGATAGTACCTTCAGGCCTTTACCCAAGAAGAGTGATAGTACCTTTAGGGCTTTACCCAAGAAGAGTGATGGTACCTTCAGGCCTTTACCCAAGAAGAGTGATAGTACCTTTAGGCCTTTACCCAAGAAGAGTGATGGTACCTTTAGGCCTTTACCCAAGAAGAGTGATGGTACCTTTAGGCCTTTACCCAAGAAGAGTGATGGTACCTTTAGACCTTTAGGCCTTTGGCATGGGCTTTTACCCCGTCTTACCCTACTGGAGAACAGTTGCACACAGACTCGTTGTGTCATTCGTGCTTGGAATATCACAATGCGTTACTTCCAAAGCTTGGATTCACTGCCATGAACTTTGTACTGCTGATACACGTCGTGAAGGTGGCAGATTTTGGGCAACTAGTAATAACGATGGCCGTTTTCCGCTTTTATCAGGCCTGCCATATCACACACGCTGACTGGCAGGAATTTCTGAATGCCCCAGTGCAGACCATTTCCACCCAAACTGAGGAACAGACTCCATGATGATGCATTCACTCTCCTGGGCATTTTGGGGTATCCTGCTCATTCCAGCTCATGAGCAGCGCTGTCTTTTGAGAGCCCAGAACCACGCCATCTGGACATTATGAGACTGGACATGAATTCTCTTCACCAACGAGTTCAGGATCAGTCTTAATTTCATGGATGGTCTTCCCAGGGTGTAAAGGTTCTCAGGAGAGCATTACCAGGAAATGTGAGTCGCAGAGCATGACAAATCTTGGGGTGGATCCTTGACGAGTTGGGTCTGTATCAATGTTACAAATTCTTCAAATGGAATCCATGATAGCTGTCCAATATAGGGATGAGTTACTCGATGTCCACATCAAACCTTCTGCTGGTACGATCCAGGATGATGTAATTGTGACGGAGTGTGTAACGCGCGTCCCACTTTCTCCTTCTCCCCCCACCCCCCTCCCGCCACTTAGTATCGCCTGCCTTCCTGGGACATCACAGGATTCTCGATTCAAGCAGCGTTTCTTTGTTCCCCGATCATGCGGTTGTGACGCGGACATCACAGAACTCCCCGCTCGCAATCGGTGCCTTTTCAAGTAATTTTGACACCGACATTGTAGTACGAGGCGTGTGATGCTGACACCGACATTGTAGTATGAGGCATGTGATGCTGACACCGACAGACATGTGACGTCACTGTAATCATGGGATGGCTGTTCATGCTAAGACGCGTAATTTGTAGCATCCTCTCTTGTCGTCGACTGCTACTAACCAATGAAACGACCTCGGGTATTTGAAATCAATTGGGGAAATAAATAGGGGGAGGCAAAACTTATAACCTTCTCTTAGTCACAAGCTAACTAAAACCTGGCTGAGTCAACGCTGTAGGAACAAACCCTCTGCTGTTACCTGCCAGTACTATTATTAGCCCAACTCGGCATTGTGGTCAGGAAGAGTAATCCCTGCCTCACAAGCAAGAAGACAAGTCGCCACCGCACCCATAGCCCGTGAGGAGACCACGCCTGTGCCGTGCCATCCCGCGATGCCTCATCCAGAACTACTGGGAACTACTCTCCTCGGAAGAGCCAGCCTGGTCAACCCCACGCTCACCAAATCCCGACAGAGGAAACAATTCAGCTAAGTCCACAAGACAGTGCAAATCATTCGAACTCCCCAGGACACTTGATAATACTAGTGACCCTTCCGGCTTGGGGCTTAACTTTTTAGACCGACAAAAGTCTTGTATAATCCTTTCGGATTTCATTTTTCATACATATTTTGTTTGGGCGCCATTGAGCTGCTTTTCTTATTGCTGCATAAGCTGTTATGCAGATTTGTGAGTAAATAAAATACAAGTGTACAAATAATTCTGAACCCTTTGGTCAGACTGATGAGAGTGGAAGTTTTGTCATTTTCATGTAAAAACCTACTTCTCTCTGTGTGTCATTTAGAGCAAATCTATCACTTGTACTTCATTCAATCATACGAGCCAGAACCCGGGCAAAAATATAAATTTATTAGATTAAAAGGGGTTGGGAAAGTTGCTCACCTCCCACACCCTAGAGAAGTGGGCTAAAGGAAAATTTTCTCATTGAACATCTAACGCTCTAAAAGTCTGTTCCTAGAGACTTCTCCTTTAGCTCTTTCTCTCGTCACAGTAATCTTCATGGATAATAATGCACCTTTTCATCGAGCAAGGGTTGTCTACGCGTACCTGGAGCAAGAGATCATCGTCCAAATGAGGTAGGTTACCCGATCCAGAGACCTCAGTCTGATAGAACAATGTTGAAACATGCTCCAGGCAGCTGTTAGCAGCCGTTCACAGCAGCTGAGTAGTCTACATGACCCGGAACAGTGCCTGGTGGAAGGAACACCCTGTATCAGCAGGAGCGTCAAAAGCTCCCCAAGAATACAAAACGGCGTTTCCAAGCTGGAATTGCAGTGAAGGGGTCTCGCACATGCTTACCCATAACTTTCTTGCCATAAAAAGCAAAACATTTGAAAAAGAAAAAACATAGTTCCAATTGGTTGTTTTATGCATTTTGAGAGGGTATTACAAACGTTTCGGGGTAAGCCAATCAAATCATTTTCGAACCTAATTTATGATCAAAATGTGAAGATTATATGTTGATTAAACTAAACAAGAAAATAAAATGGCTTTATGTTTATCTTTGACAATTTTGCACGTTTAAGATAATATTCTTAGCAAATTTTGAGCAGTATACTGTTAATGCATGTCCAGTTCAACGTTCTTTTAACTCATATTCATAACCAGACTACACACATATAAACAATCATTACTTACAACTCACAGAAACATACATACGCATATAGAAAGAAAGAACAACAAACAATTGTCCGGATAAAGTATTCCACTTGGTATTTAGTTCCATTGTAAGTTGATGTTTTGAATACAGGTTTTCTTCGGTCGCTATGCTTTATTATTCATTGGTAAGCACCGTAAAGAACAACAAGTGCAACAAAGGCAGCACCAACAACAACTAAACCGCGCACACACGTTCACGCACGCACACGCACACGCACGCACGCACACGCACGCACGCACACGCACACGCACACGCACACGCACACACACACACACACACACTCTCTCTCTCTCTCTCTCTCTCTCTCTCTCTCTCTCTCTCTCTCTCTCTCTCTCTCTCTCTCTCTCTCTCTCTCTCTCTCCACACGGCAAATGATTACAAAAGTATATATGCTCATAAACAAAGCTTAGAAATCAATGTCGTGTTGAAATGCAAGCTACATGAGGTATTTGTTTATTCGTGTTGTTATGGGCCAGAGGCCTAAACATTAAAATATTTTTGACTTTGGCTCTCTCCACACCACATTGTTATGCATTCCCCCACCATGACCATCAGTTTATGTTGTGCTTACCCACGCATCGACCCCTTTCTCTTAAGTTTACAGTCGATATAAAAGTCGATCATCAAACTCTGATCGGTGGGCAGAGATCGATAAATTGCCCATTAAAACGCCCGCAGACTGCCTTGCGACAGGAGAGCGACAGGAAACAGGAAACGGATGTTCAAGGGACTTGGCAAAGGATTGTGGAAAGGTTTTTTTGGACGCGCTGGCCGGGAGAAATTTAACGATTAAGGAGACATTACTTCAAGGGATGGGGCCTACCAAAAAAGAAAGAAAAGACATTAGGAGGAGACAGAGATGAGAAAGAAAGAACGGAAGGGAAAAAGATGTTGAGAGTAGAAAATAACAAAGGGTACATTATGAAAACGTGAATTTAGGCTATGTAATGGTCGAAGTTTTAAAAGTGCGATAGGGTGTCAGTCAAAAGCGCTTGTGTTCGACTGTAATTTTATTACTACAACTACCATAAAGATGATGACGAAGACGACTACTATTGCTACTACTATTACAACAACAAAAACTACTACTATCACTACTACTACTACTACTACTACTACTACTACTACTACTACTACTACTACTACTACTACTACTACTACTACTACTACTACTACTACTACTACTACTACTACTACTACTACTACTACTACTATCAAGGGTCCTCCTCCTTGTACTATTACTACCACCTAGTCCTTCATTCCCTGCCTTTTCATCTTTACCCTAATCATGATCACGATTGAGTTTTTGTCAGAATTAAACTGTTAGATATTTTAAAGTCATTAATCGCATGGGTAGTAAGAACAGATAATGATATTGTCAGGAGTGAACCAGGAACTAACAGTAACATTTTCACATGTTTTATGGATGGTGAGAATTAACATTTTTGTCAAAGACAATAGCCCCGGGAGGAGAAGGCAAAAAGGGAGCAGTTTATTTATATCTGTCATAAATAAATCATGATAATGATCTAGCCTTACATAAAAACATGACACATAAACTATGTTTCTCTCTCTTTTTCTTTCTCATACACACACACACATATATGTACACGCTTGAATTTGTTTTAGAATTGTCTCTCCTGGCAAACGTTTGCACAGTGCACTTCAGACTTTAATACGTTTATGGGACTTATTAAAAACAAAATTGCAAGGCTGAAAACCCCTGTAAAAACTCTGCATTGAATATAGCAATCATGACAGCAGCTTATATTCTATATTTAAAAGAAACAATATCAAGAAATCTACAATGGGGAACTAAAATGAAGGCATTAGAAGTCACGAACCAGTACCTCTGGCAAAGTTGCACACTGCATCACTGTCTTTGGTGTAGATAATCAGGCGTTAAGACTTTTTTTTTTAATGCT
Source organism: Phymorhynchus buccinoides (assembly GCA_017654935.2). Taxonomy (NCBI): domain Eukaryota; kingdom Metazoa; phylum Mollusca; class Gastropoda; order Neogastropoda; family Raphitomidae; genus Phymorhynchus; species Phymorhynchus buccinoides. The sequence goes on along the minus strand of CM065685.1, from coordinate 34,624,106 downwards.
CATATTGCACAGTGGTCGTCTTCTCAAGAAACAAATCAATAAGCAATACTGCCATTGTTCATCGTCGTATGCACTGACAATGGTTGTATTTATCCATTGCTACACACACTGTTTTTGGTCACCACATATTGATTTGTCTTTCTGCTTTCTATACTTAAAACATGCAAGTAATGCGCACTAGCAGGCAACAGCAGCTTCCGAACGGAAACCCAAACCTAAACACTGGTGATGTCTTGGTGACCCAGGGGGTAAACAGGTCAATAACAGTTACCGCCCTTTTTCGGTGCTTTCCTTTAATTAAGATCAGCCGTGTGTCTCTGTGTCTGTCTGGGTGTGTCGGCCATTCATGCAATATTCATGCGGCGTGTCAGGGGATCGCGTGATGGGTCTGCACCGAGAAAGAACGTCAGTCGCTCAATGTTTGTTTTGTCCCTGTCAAGAAAGTGATTCATGTCTTTTTTGCCTCTGTTGATTTGACTGTTATCTGTTTGTAAACAATGTTAATAAAAATGTTTTTAAACGGCATTTTATGCAGAGCTGCATTAAAATCAGTACAATTATAAGCTTTATAATTGCAAAACTGTTATCAGACAAAGCAGAGAAACAGACGAATTCCAAATGGCAAGGCACTGTTGGGTGGGGGAGGGTGGGGTAGTAAGTAGTGCTCCTCCAAATTATCTCAACATCATATCTTTGTTTTTGTGACTATATATTATGTGTACACGCCACATCAAAGCAGGGAAGGAGCACTGTCTATTGACAGTAATCACCAATCAGCCGTCTCATTAGCCATCGTTGTCAGTACAAAAATAAACACTAAATTTTTTCTCTCTCGAGAAAACAGAACATAGATATGCA
>CM065685.1:34600748-34613248 GCA_017654935.2 Phymorhynchus buccinoides | reverse complement strand
CGTAATAAGGAAAAAAACAAGGTCAAGGAAAAGAAAGTATAAATCACCACAGTATTTTGGTTGAAAGTAAATTGTTTGTGTAGGAAATTACGAGGTAAAATGTTTTTAGGAATAAAATACTCGTATGAATAAAAACTTTTTAACGCACCTCGGCCTTTAACAGGTACATATGGGACATCAATAACTATAAAGATAGTGGGACGATCCTGGAGGTACTGCAATACCAGGAAAGTCCTGAATGTTCCCGAACAATGATCAAGATAGTTAGCACAGCACAGACTAGCGCTAAAGATGACAAACAAATTATTTTAAGATAAATTCTGTATTGTGAGGAAAATGAGGTAAGTGCGGTGTGTGTGTGTGTGTGTGTGTGTGTGTGTGTATGTGTGCGTATGTGCGTGTGCGTGTGCGCGCGCACAGTTTTTAAAGGAGTTTCATCTAAATACACACACACACACACACACACACACACACACACACACACACACACACACATATATATATATATATATACATACACAACACGGCCTTCAATGATGAAATAAACAAACAAACAAACAAACCTGCATTCTTATGTGAACCCATTCATTTGGTTTTCTTCTTTACAGAATCATAATGAATAGCAGACGGTTAACGGACGGACGGGCAAATAGACAAACAGATGACATAGGCAAGATCAAGCCTGAGCTAGGGTAACACGAAGTTGGGGCGCTAATCAAAGAGAGGCTACTCGTCAATGATTTGTTTGATTTCTGATATTTTCCTGATTATATAGTTGTTTCCCCTGGACCGTTGGGGCAGTGCAGTACTGAAATACATGTTTAACTAGAAAGAAGAAAAAAGAGCAGATATGTGTGTGTGTGTGTGTGTGTGTGTGTGTGTGTGTGTGTGTGTGTGTGTGTGTGTGTGTGTGTGTGTCTGATAAAACACATACGAACACAGTGTCTGTCTGTCTGTCTGTCTGTCTGTCTGTCTTACCCCTAACCCTAGGCCATTGTCTAATAGGACCCCCCTAGCTAGGGCTAGGGCTAGGGATAGGGATAGTATTCCAAAAAGGTTATTAGCTAAAAAGGTTAATAAAATACAGCTTTATGTTTGGTAAGAAAGGCAAAAACGGAAAATTGCAATTAACCGAGAAATGCAGGGTACATACACACACACACACACACACACACACACACACACACACACACACACACACACACACACACACACACACACACACACACACCACCACCACCACCACCACCACCCAACCTTCCTTTTAATTGCACGATTTGCTGGGCCAATTCTGACTGACCACTTCGCTATTGACAGTTGTCTGAACCACTAAAGTCACTACAGGACCATTTAAAAGAAATATAATTATGCATATGAATCTCTTCAACTGATATATACCCCTTGGGCCATCCCAGCCAGTCATTCAGCCAAATACTGTTCACTAAGGTGTAAAGATAACAGATCTCCTGGGCTATCCCAGCCAGTCATTAAGCCAAATACTGTTCACTAAGGTGTAAAGATAACAGATCTCCTGGGCTATCCCAGCCAGTCATTCAGCCAAATACTGTTCACTAAGGTGTAAAGATAACGGATCTCCTGGGCTATCCCAGCCAGTCATTAAGCCAAACACTGTTCACTAAGGTGTAAAGATAACGGATCTCCTGGGCTATCCCAGCCAGTCATTAAGCCAAACACTGTTCACTAAGGTGTAAAGATAACAGATCTCATTAAGCCAAACACTGTTCACTAAGGTGTACAGATAACAGATCTCCTGGGCCATCCCAGCCAGTCATTAAGCCAAACACTGTTCACTAAGGTGTACAGATAACAGATCTCCTGGGCCATCCCAGCCAGTCATTCAGCCAAATACTGTTCACTAAGGTGTAAAGATAACAGATCTCCTGGGCTATCCCAGCCAGTCATTAAGCCAAATACTGTTCACTAAGGTGTACAGATAACAGATCTCCTGGGCCATCCCAGCCAGTCATTCAGCCAAATACTGTTCACTAAGGTGTACAGATAACAGATCTCCTGGGCTATCCCAGCCAGTCATTAAGCCAAATACTGTTCACTAAGGTGTACAGATAACAGATCTCCTGGGCTATCCCAGCCAGTCATTCAGCCAAATACTGTTCACTAAGGTGTACAGATAACAGATCTCCTGGGCCATCCCAGCCAGTCATTCAGCCAAATACTGTTCACTAAGGTGTACAGATAACAGATCTCCTGGGCCATCCCAGCCAGTCATTCAGCCAAATACTGTTCACTAAGGTGTACAGATAACAGATCTCCTGGGCTATCCCAGCCAGTCATTAAGCCAAACACTGTTCACTAAGGTGTACAGATAACAGATCTCCTGGGCTATCCCAGCCAGTCATTAAGCCAAATACTGTTCACTAAGGTGTACAGATAACAGATCTCCTGGGCTATCCCAGCCAGTCATTAAGCCAAACACTGTTCACTAAGGTGTACAGATAACAGATCTCCTGGGCTATCGCGCGCTTTAGTCACACCCTCCCCCTAAAATGTTCCCATGGAAAACGGATTTTTATTAAGAAGCAACATTCTTACATCTTTCGTAAAAAGGGTATGCATTGCTAGAATCAACTTAGAATTATTATAAAAATTTGAAACCTGAAAGAAGTAGACTTTGAAAGATTGGCCAGATCTCCATCACACACCCCACCCAACCCTGTATTTCTACCCCCACCCCTCGCAGAACTGTTCTTCTATTTCTCTATCACTGCTAGTAAACCTGCCAGCAGAGCGGCCATGTTGGCAGCAATATAGCTAAAGAGAATCAAGGTCGGGACAGAGAAAACAACGAACGAACGATCGAACATTATTATTTTATTATAGCTAACTATAGAGAGTCAAGATCGGGACAAAGAAAACGAACGAACGAAAATGTATTTACTCAGGGTTATAAAATTCAAGTTTTACAAGCCTTTATTACAGTTAGCAGCCCTGAGACAAACAACATAGTAAAAAAAAAAGAGCAAAAAACAGGGCAAGCAAATTGATCAAAACCAATGAACAAACGAGACATTTTCTTTACTCAGGGTTATGAGATAAGCTACTAACAAGCTTTTTTACACTAGCCCTGAGGGAAACCACATAGCAATACAAAAAAATGCAATAAAGAAGGGCAAGCAAACTGATCAAAACCAAAGAAAATAGTAAGCAACCTATCAAAACACATTATATAGTGTTTACATGTGTATGTACATAATCAAGAAGAGAAGGGGGAGTTGGGGCTGGGTACGTTAGAGAGGGAGACAGTACAAATGTGGCTACTCATGAAGACAGGTGGATTATTATGGAGAACATGATTATGACAAAACAGATTACACATTTTGATTCAAACAACGAGAGAGAGAGAGAGAGAGAGAGAGAGAGAGAGAGAGAGAGAGAGAGAGAGAGAGAGAGAGAGAGAGAGAGAGAGAGAGAGAGAGAGAGAGAGAGAGAGAGAGAGAGAGAGAGAGAGTGGGGGGGGGGGGTAGTACAGACACGGTCGAGGTCTTTTTTATTTTTTTATTTATTGATTGGCTGTTTTGCTAAATCCCAGAGGGTGTTATCATTCTTCTACGGTAGAGCCAACAAGTACCATTAACCTTCTTTATTTCTATTATGATAGCTTTTGGCTTTAACTCAACTAGAATGACAATACATTGATTCCGACATTAACTCTATTCATTATAGTATAGTCATATTTACAAGCTGCCAGTCAGTAACTTATGCCTATTTTTAGATCAAAGTCTCTCTTTGCAGTTTTGGGATGTTGGTGTATTTATCTAGGAGGTTTTTTAATTGTGTTAGATTTTGTGCTCGTTTAATATGTGCAGGAAGCGTATTCCAAAACTTTGTTACTCTGCTAGAAAATACATTGTTTCTAATATTAGTTCGGCTATGCTGGGTTAGTATTTTTAAATCACTGTTACGGGTTCTTGATTTAGTATTGTTATTAATGTGAAAACATTTGTATGTGTTTATTAGATCCCCACGAATTCTTCTATATTTCAGAGATGATAATTTCAACTTCCTTAGTCTATGTTCGTAATCAGGGTGACTAACGCCTTTAACTAATTTTGTTGCTCGTCTTTGGACCCTTTCTAATGCTGCTGATTGCCTTTTTAAAAACGGACTCCAGACCTGATTTCCATATTCTAGATGAAGTCTGTGTGACGAGGTAATGGGTTAAAAGGCTAAGCCTCTAGGGAAGACTTTTAGTGTGTTAAATTTTCAAGTGGAAAATTTGCCTTTAACCCACTTCTCTAGGGTATGGGAGATGAGCAACTTTCCCGGCCCCTTTTCATCTAATAAATTTATATTTGTGCCCGGGTTCTGGCTCGTATGATTGTAAGAAATACAAGTGGTTGATTTGCTCTTAATGGCAGACAGAGAGAAGTAGGGTTTTACATGAAATTACAAGACTCCCACTCTCATCAGTCTGACCAAAGGGTTCAGGATTATTTGACACTTGTATTTTATTTACTCACAAAATCTGCATAAGATTATGCAACAATAATAATAAAGCAGCTCAATGGCGCCAAAACAAAATATGGATAAAAAAAACAATGGAATCCGAAAGGATTTACAAGACTTTTGTCTTTCTAAAAGGTTAGCCCCAAACAGGAAGGGTCACTAATCTTCATTGTCCGGAGGAAAGTTCAAATGATTGGCGCGGTCCGGTGGACTTAGCTGTTGTCAAGTTCCTCCGTAGTGATCGGCGAGTGCTGGGTTGTCTGGGCTTGCTCGTCAGGTGAGAGTAGCTCCCAGTCGTTCCGGTTACGGCTTCGCGGGATGGCACGGTTCAAGCGTGGTCTCCTCGCGGATTCTGGGTGCGGGTCGTCTTGGCGGCGTTCCCGTCTTGGTGCTTGTGAGTCCGGGATGATCGTCCGGCCCACGATGCCCTGCTGATAATCACAGGAGAAGGTGGATGTAGGTCTCTATGGCTTAGAGACAAGGGGCTTCAGTCGGCAGGGAATTAGTGAATCCCAACCGGCTAGAAGGCTTCCCTTGTACAATAGCACTAAGAACACATAATCTGAATTTCAGTTAACAAACTGAGATCAGTAAAACATAAAAGGTGATCAAGCCAACATCACTCTCCATCCAACACCTGGAAAGGAATGGTATCATAAAGTGCAAGATTGCAACCCACAGGTTTCCTACTAAAAATAGACAAAAGGGTTAGTAGGCATAAAATCCGGTTCTGGTACCAAAAGTGTTAAAGTCAAAAACACACACACACAAATAATCAGTGCACATAAATAGAATAGAATGTTTACCACTTCTTTTCAATAACATATCTATCTACTCCTTATTCATCATTGAACATAGGATCTAGATCAAAACTAGGATCAAACAAAAACAAGTCTCAATCACCAGCCATCAATAATACTCACTAGTTGGGCTTATTAAGACTGGCTGGGAGAGAGGTTGAGTCTGCAATGTTGCTCCAGCTAGGTTTCAGCGTCTTGTGTGAAAACTTTTTCTCACTACTCCAATTATAGCCTTCACTTTCAAACAATGAAAGCCTGTGGTTGGTTTATAGCAATTGACACGTCACAAGATGATGCTATAATTTTATGCATACTAGTACCGAACAATCACGCGCCGGTTACATTGTTATCACGTCATTCCTATCCTTCTCGTGCTCGGAAGGGAAAATCGTCTTCAAAGGACACCGACTGTTGCTATCACTTTCTCGTGATGGGGAACGGAGATAAGGGGGGGGGGGGGGGTTAAAGGGAGATAACCTCTGTAGGTGGTACATGCTGACAGGGGAGTTAAGTCGGGATTCAAAGAGACAAATGCCTTAATCGGCGTTCTTTTGATGGTGGATGGCAATTAAAGTGGCGGCCGGACAGAGACATGAAAAGGAGAGGGGGGGGGGGGGGGGGGGTGTAGATAAAGAAAGAGGGGTCGCGCGGGACACTTACGTCACAGTCTGACCAAACTTTTATATAGTTTTAAAAATACTATATTATCTAACCCAATAAAACCGCTTCTTCTAATAATTATTCCCAGCAATGTACTAAAGACTTGCAGAACAGTACTTAGATTAACCATTTGTGATTCCTCTAAAGGTAAAACTCACTCTTTTTTAAATTACAACTCTGTTACCATTAATGAGACTTTATAACTAGCTTTGGCTGGAAAGTAGGCCTACACGCCAGTCTCTCGCGGCCTTTTACTTTACTGTGCTGTGGAATATCCTTAGAGAGATCAAGGTCTGGATATTCCCAAGCTTTATTGTATTTCTCAAGGGAGAGCGCATTCAGATACCAGGAAGCCATCTTCCCAGTACCAAAATGAAACGGTGGCCCCTACTACTGGCACTGTTAACCGCCGTTTTGTCCAAATTCCGCCGTTTTGTCTATAGACTTTAACTCAACTAGAATGACAATACATTGTCTATAGACAAAACGGCGGGGCTAGAACCGCCGTTTTGTCCAAATTTTCTATTATGATTTGGACAAAACAGCGGTTCAACAATCCGCCGTTTTGTCTATAAACAAAACGGCGCCTGATTTTGAACCGCCGTTTTGTCCAAATGAAAGTTGGAGTTATAAAGACTAATTCTTGACAAGTTCTCATTAAAAAAAAAATCTGTTAAATAAAATGAATAACAAGCTGACCACTGACACTGGTCACTTTGGCCTAATTTTACCGTTTGAATGCTAATTAGTGTATTAGGAGATCATATGAACAATTGTTGATGTGGTTGACCAGTGGTCAGTGTCACTGACCAGTGGTCACTTTGGCCTATTTTCACTGTTTGACTGCAAATTAGTGTATTAGGAGTTCAAATGAACAATTTTTTATGTGGTTGTCTCATGGATTGACTATTGCTCAGGGAAGGACAATTTCTCCAAAAGTGTGCTCGCAGTTTTACGCAGAGCTCCACAAGTGAGAAAGGTTCTGAGGAGGTAGACTGTGATCTGAGATTCGAGGAACTCTCAGGAAGGAACTCACACCAGACCACTCCAGTCAAAATTACAATACAAAAGGGACATTTATTTTGCAAACAGACAATACCAATCAAAACAATACAAAAAACACCCAGTTATATTCAAATATCAAACGCAATAACTAACACTTGGGCTTTAACTAACGCTCAAGGCAACTTAGATTAAGTTGTCTTACTTCTTCTTTTCGTGATCAAGACAAGCACTTGTATGCACCACTAGAAGAATGAACACTAACTTAAGTAGTAAAAGAAACGAATTAAGAAAATTTAATTTTGTCTCTAAATTTTCCTTGGTAGCATAAAAGGATGTTGCTGGCAGTGTCTCTCCTTGTTCTGGGATTCTCAGAATCCTGATGTATCTACCTTTAGCAGTCCGGTAGAAAAGGTTCTTTACATGAGTTCTCTTTTTCAGAATAATTGTCACATTCCTTAATTTTTTGACACAGCGCACAACGAAGAAGCTGATCCCCTGAAGAAAGAAGTAGAGGACTGAACCAAGAAGTCCGCTCAGGGGTCGTCTTCAGACTGCAACCGGCAGCTCTCTTGGGCCGCCCAGGCCACTCCTCAATCCCTCAGCGAAGAGTGGGGTTAGCGTTGAGCCACAGGTCACACACATCGTCCAGGCGAAGCCATCCATGAAACGCCACCGAAAAGACGAAGAAAAAGAAGAGAAAAAGAAGGCCTGGACCCAACCAGGATCAGTCAACTATTCGCCACGGCGGCAAACAATTGTGTTTACATGTCCCTCAAGGCACCAAGGAAATTTGAATGCCAAAAAGGCATAGAAGAAAAAGTAATGAATTTGAAAAGTGAAATTTCGAAAAATTAAAGTGTTCAAACTAACAATTTCACTACTGAAAAATTTATGAACATGAAGTCAATTTGTCTTGACTTTGTGAATAAATGTACAAATTAAAATGCTTATAGTAAATTTCGACTGGAATTATATTTTCTTAAAATTGGGAACAAAATTGGTCCTTTGCTCACAATTCATTATTCTGGACCAAACCTGAAAGTACATGCAACACAATCATTTTACTAAAGCCAATCCTAACAAATATATTCACACGCAAGCATACGCACTCACGACGCTTGCATCACTCACCCTTCAATGTGCACGCAACCATATCATTCAATGCGCACGCAACCATATCATGCCACACAAAATATTCAGCTACAAGCAAAAGTGATTAAACACAAACGCGATATGCACAAGCACAGAATATTATTGCATTACGAAATACATTAAAACATCTTTTACACAAAACACAAATTGTGGACCAGAACAGGGCGAGACAAGATAGCGTATAGCTGCAGTATGGGCAAGAAATTATTCCCCTTTGGAGTAAATAAAAGTGAAGTAGGAAAGTGGAAAACAAAAAGCGAGAACGATAACTCCATTCTGTTAATCTATAAATTCAAACAAGTAAATTAAACAAATTTACAATACGATACTAACCACTACCCCAGTGAAGACGCTATTTACAACAACGGCCCAGCGTAACTTCAGCGAAGAAGGACAAGCTGGAACCGCGTTCCTTGAGCACCCAGAACGACTCAGGGTCTCCTTGCTGTACGACAGCACTAGTGACTAAAGCAGGCGGGGCTGCTACTAACGTGGAGGCGATCCACCATACATGTAAGGGTGCGACCCTCACAGGAGAAAAACCAACAGCTTTCTGTCAAACAATTCCAATCCAACAAGCGACACACAGCACAAATTGAAACAGTGTTCACAAATTTATTATAAAGAAAAAGGAAGAAAAATATTTAAAGAAAAAGAAATCGGGTAGCACGACATACACGTACAGAGCACACGCATGCACACGAGAATATTCTGTCGCACACTATCAATCTAAAGCAGGAAACTGACACGCATAGATCACGCATAGATCACGCATAGATCACACATTTCGTGCAGAAGAGAAAGTGACAACAGGCGAAGAGCTGGTTTCTGCGGCCATAACGTTGCAGAGCGTTAGCTTTGCTCGCTATAGCGTCTGCCACGTGACAGTCAGTGTCACTGACCAGTGGTCACTTTGGCCTATTTTCACTGTTTGACTGCAAATTAGTGTATTATGAGTTCAAATGAACAAATTTGTATGTGGTTGACGAGTGGTCAGTGTCACTGACCAGTGGTCACTTTGGCCTATTTTCACTGTTTGACTGCAAATTAGTGTATTAGGAGTTCAAATGAACAAGGTTTGATGTGGTTGACCAGTGGTCAGTGACACTGACCAATGGTCAACCACATAAAAAAAAATAGGCCAAAGTGACCACTGGTCGGTGACACTGACCACTGGTCAACGACATCAAAATTTGTTCATTTGAACTCCTAATACACTAATTTGCAGTCAAACAGTGAAAATAGGCCAAAGTGACCACTGGTCAGTGACACTGACCAGGTCAGTGACACTGACCACTGGTCAACCACATCAACAATTGTTTATATGATCTCCTAATACACTAATTAGCATTCAAACGGTAAAATTAGGCCAAAGTGACCAGTGTCAGTGGTCAGCTTGTTATTCATTTTATTTAACAAAGATTTTTTTTTAATGAGAACTTGTCAAGAATTAGTTTTTATAACTCCAACTTTCATTTGGACAAAACGGCGGTTCAAAATCAGGCGCCGTTTTGTCCAAACAACGGCGGATTGTTGAACCGCCGTTTGTCCAAATCATAATAGAAAATTTGGACAAAACGGCGGTTCTAGCCCCGCCATTTTGTCTATAGACAAAACGGCGGAATTTGGACAAAACGGCGGGCAACAGCACCACTGACTTGTGTGATGTTTCTAGAACCCGCTTTTGTTGTCTCAACCACTCTTGCTTACCAACCACTTTTATCAGCCCCCCCCACTTTTTTTTGCCACTTTCATCGAACCAAGGATGGTATTCCTGGTCGAACTTATTAACCTCTTTTGACGACCCACCACTTATGTCGCTCACTTTTGTCGCCACTTTTAAGTGGTTGGTTCGACAAAAGTGGTTGAGGCGGCAAAATGGGCTCTACGTGTGAAGAGAGGAAGACCGAGGAAGAAAATGCAGTGATAGACCTTACTTAGGGTAAGGTCTCAACGTTGACCAGTCACGCCTTATAAACCCCACACCAGTAAGGACCAACAGTGAAAGGATAATGATTGACACGATTATATTTAGTTAGCACATAATTATTGTCAACATTCAGTAACTTTTAGTCCAACTGATCAATGATTGTTCTTGATGGCTCAAGATTGAAAACGAAACACCCGGAGGTGCTGATGAGACCCAGAGACACACTGACTGGCCTCGCCTGCCTTACCAACACGAGAACAGCTCTACTCCAGCTCTGGAACCCGTGTCGTGCTACAGGGGAAGCATTATGCCACTGGGTTTTCGTTTTGTAGGACCCCAGTCCTACTGATGATGCATCTGAAGGTGATTTTCACCGGTTTGTTTGGGTTGTAGTGTGCAAGAATGGGTGCTTTTGTCAACATTTCTTTTGTTTTCTGAAATGCTTCTTCCTGTTCATGATTCCACTGCCAGTCTGCATCCAATGGATCCTACATACCAGTTACACAAAATTAAATCCATAACAAAAAGGTACATTTCATAAGCCTTATGCTGTAAAAAGTACTTTAATTTGATCCATTCCCCCATCGGAGGCGGCCATATTGTATTTAGGAAAAAATAGGGTAAAGGTCAAGATCTGCCCCCCCCCCCCCCCCCCCCCCCCCCCCCCCCCCCCCCCCCCCCCCCCTACCTATCTGGGTTAATTGTATTTTTCCGTTATTGCCTTTCTTACCATACATAACGCTGTATTTTAGGAACATTTTTAGCTAATAACCTTTTTGGAATACTAACCCTAACCCTAACCCTAGCCCTAACCCTAACCCTACCCCCCACCGTATAAGACTGAAAAACGCAACGAACCACAACTGTGACAAATCGCGGTGTACTGCAGTACATAGTGGGGGGTAGGGTTAGGTTTAGGGCTAGGGTTAGGGTTAGGGTTAGTATTCCAAAAAGGTAATTAGCTAAAAATGTTCCTAAAATACAGCTTTGTGTATGGTAAGAAAGGCAAAAACGGAAAAATACAATTAACCGAGAAATGCATGGGGGGTGGCACAATTGTCTCAAATTTCCTCCCAGCTATGCTGCACAATTCGTCACTATCACGGTATGATCGAGTAGAAATAAAAAGAACGTGGTATGGGTATCTCTCTCTCTCTCTCTCTCTCTCTCTCTCTCTCTCTCTCTCTCTCTCTCTCTCTCTCTCTCTCTCTCTCTCTCTCTCTCTCTCTCTCTCTCTCTCTCTCTCTCTCTCTCTCTCTCTCTCTCTCTCTCTCTCTCTCTCTCTCTCTCTCTCTCTCTCTCTCTCTCTCTCAGGGCTGAGTGATAAAAAGCTGTATCTTATCTCATTACCCTGAATAAATAACATTTCGTTCGTTCGTTCGTTCTAAGACCTAAGACATGTACGTCCAAAGCCTGGCATCGATTTTGGTAATGTCGTTCAAGAATTTTAAAAAGTGGAAATGAATTTAGAATAAGACACGTACATACACATGCCCATCCTTATTTTTGAGAGGGGGCTATGGAGAGGACGGGAAGGGTAAGGGTAAGCTACTGATGTTGAGATTGGCAGGTGACGATAATAGGTGGGGAAGGGAGGGACGGGAAGGGTAAAGGTAAGCTACTGATGTTGAGATTGGCGGGTGACGATAATAGGTGGGGAAGGGAGGGACGGGAAGGGTAAAAGGTAAGCTACTGATGTTGAGATTGGCGGGTGACGATAATAGGTGGGGAAGGGAGGGACGGGAAGGGTAAAGGTAAGCTACTGATGTTGAGATTGGCGGGTGACGATAATAGGTGGGGAAGGGAGGGACGGGAAGGGTAAAGGTAAGCTACTGATGTTGAGATTGGCGGGTGACGATAATAGGTGGGGTAGGGTGGCTGGATGGACGTGGGGGGAAGGGCTGAAGTGACCGACCAGACTGTCGTCAGTGTTCAGCGAAGTGACTGAAGTGACAGAGCCCTCGGACCAACCATCTGGTGTGGCAGATTTGAGCGGGTGGGCTATTTGGAGGGGTGCCACAAGATAGTATCATTATTCTCCAGTGAAAACCACAATATAATATCATTATTCTCCAGTGAAAACCACAAGATGATATCTTTATTCTCCAGTGAAAGCCACAAGATAGGATCATTATTCTCCAGTGAAAGACACAAGATAGTAGCATTATTCTCCTATGAAAGCCCAAGATAGGATCATTATTCTCCTATGAAAGCCACAAGATACGATCATTATTCTCCTATGAAAGCCACAAGATAGTATCATTATTCTCCTATGAAAGCCACAAGATAGGATCATTAGTCCCCAGTGAAAGCCACAAGATAGGATCATTATTCCCCAGTGAAAGCCACAAGATAGGATCATTATTCCCCAGTGAAAGCCACAAGATAGGATCATTATTCCCCAGTGAAAGCCACAAGATAGGATCATTATTCCCCAGTGAAAGCCACAAGATAGGATCATTATTCTC
>CM065685.1:34588248-34598248 GCA_017654935.2 Phymorhynchus buccinoides | reverse complement strand
GACTGGTGGAAGCGGCAGGTCCTTGTTGACAGGCTCCTCAACCTCTCTGAAGTCCCGAGGGTCGCTCTCTGGGCCGTCAGCACACTGTGCAGTGGGTGGGATTGGTCAGCGAGGATGGCCCGGATCCGCCTGACTGCTTTCCTGTCATGGTGGGCCTGCAGGTCAGTCACTGGACGCCCGATGATGTTGCTGGCGGTTCTGGTCAGCTTGTGCAGTCTGGAGGCGTCTGCTGCACGCAGGTTCCGAAAGAAGCAAAGGGTGTTGTAGGTCAGGATGCTCTCCACCATGGTCTGGTAAAACTTCATCAGGATGGCAGAGGCGTTCCTGGACCAGTCCAGCTTGGAGTCCAGAGACGTGCCCAGGTACTTATATTCCTGGACACTCTCAACCTGGTCGCCATTGATCTACAGAGGAAGAGGAGCAGGAGAGTTCCTCCGGAAGTCAATAATGACTTCCTTTGTCTTGCCGACGTTCAGAAGCAGATGGTTCTCCTGGCACCAGGCAGCCATGTCAGCAACAGTAGATCTGTAGGCTGTCTCGTCCCCCTGCGTCACCATGCCGGCAATGGAGGTGTCGTCGGAGAATTTGATCTGTAGGACTCCGGGCTCCCCACACCTGCAGTCAGCCGTGTATAGAGTATATAGGGCAGGCGAAAGGAGGCACCCCTGAGGAGCACCCGTGTTGGTGACCGTCTGATCCGACCAGACGTCGGTGGGATCGGCGATGCATACCCTCTGCCGTCTGTCAGTGAGGAAGCTGACCCATTGGATGATCAGCGGGTTGACCTCCATCCTCAGCAGCTTGGACATCATGAAGTGCGGCTGGATGGTGTTAAATGCCGAGCTGAAGTCCAGGAACAGCAACCGAACGTATGACTTGGGTATCTCTAAGTGCTCATACGTCTGGTGGAGGAGAAGGTTGACTGCATCCTCGCAGCTGCGGTTTGCCGAGTAGGCAAACTGATGGGGGTCTTGGTGCTCTTTCGTCTCTGCGATAAGACGATGCAGGACCAGTCTCTCTAGGCACTGACACTGACGTGAGCGTCACAGGCCTGTAGTCATATAGCACTGCAGGCGTTGACTTCTTGGGGACAGGGACAATTGTGGCCATCTTCCAGAGAGGAGGCACCTGACCAGAGTCCATGGACCACTGGAAGAGCCGCGTGAAGACAGGCGCCAGGGAGTCTCCACACCACTTGAGAATGGCGCCGGTGATGGAGTCAGGGCCAGGAGTGCTGCGAGTGTTCAGACGCTTGAAGCAGTTCCTGACCTCAGATTCGCCCAAAAGTAATGGCAAGCTGTCTTTCTCTGCCACTTCTCCCAACACCTTCGTCTGCTCAGTGCGGAAGTCATGTTGATGAAACCTGGCGTAAAAGGTGCTGAGCTGGTTGGCCAGGGCCTGGCTGTCCTGGGTGCTGATGGCTTTCTTGGATGGTCTGATGCCAGTCATGGTGCGCACGCCCTGCCACAGCCGCTTGGAGTTGCCTGAGCTGAAGGAGTCCTCCACCTTCTCCTTGTAGCGCTGCCGACTCTCAGCGATCTTGTCTTTCAGCTCCTTCTGTTTGTTTCTGGTTCCCTGTTCGTCACCTTCGTAGAACAGTCTCTGCCTGTCTTCTACAAGGCCTCTGATGTCCTTGGAGACCCAGGGTTTGCTGTTTGCATATACTTTCAAAGTTGACATAAGCTGTCACCACATCAATGGCCTCCTCAAGGGACTCACTGGAGTCGAAGAACAGGTCGCAGTCGGTGCAGTCAAAGCAGGCGCTGAGTGTGGCCGAGGCATCTGGGGTCCATTTCCTGACAGCTTGGACGCGTGGCTTGTTGGATTTCAGCACAACCCTATCCCTTTTCTGATCTTCAGTAAACTAGTGGGGAAATAACGGTTATAACGCTTCTGCATACCCAGGAGTTTATCCAGGCTTCCTGATGAAAAGTTCATTAAGTTTTGCATCTCATCAGCACTTATCCAGAGATCATTTCAGACAAGAGTTTGTACACTGGCTATGGTTTTAACAGTCACAAATGTCACTTGACAATTTAAACGGTCACTTTCTTCTAATGTTCTTCTGCTTTCTTCTAATGTTCTTCTGCCAAACTGAAAGCCCTTAAGCCATTTATGAATTTTTGATTCTGAGCGAGCAATGTCTAAAGAACAATTTATTGAAGTCTAATATCTTAGTTTGAATGTCTTTCCTTGAGTAAAAGCATCTAAATTCCCTGCGGTTTTGAGATTGTCACAGCTTGAGGTCAACGTTCACTTTGGTGGACATTTTGCTTTGCTCAACGGTTATGGAGCGGTCAAAAGTAATGAAATTTTGCGACGTAAGTATTATGATAATGGTCAGCTAGGCACTTTTGACACCATTTACATGTTTCTGATGTTGCCTGAATCTTCACATTGCAAAATATATGGAGCGCCCCTCGTATAAACTACTACTACTACTACTACTACTACTACTACTACTACTACTACTACTAC
Source organism: Phymorhynchus buccinoides (assembly GCA_017654935.2). Taxonomy (NCBI): domain Eukaryota; kingdom Metazoa; phylum Mollusca; class Gastropoda; order Neogastropoda; family Raphitomidae; genus Phymorhynchus; species Phymorhynchus buccinoides. The sequence continues at coordinate 34,595,770 of CM065685.1, read as the reverse complement.
TACTACTACTACTACTACTACTACTACTACTACTACTACTACTACTACTACTACTACTGCTGCTGCTGCTGCTGCTGCTGCTGCTGCTACTACTACCACCACTACTACTACGACTACTGCTGCTGCTGCTACTACTACTACTACTACTACTACTACTACTACTACTACTACTACTACTACTACTACTACTACTACTACTACTACTACTACTACTACTACTGCTGCTGCTGCTGCTGCTGCTGCTGCTGCTGCTACTACTACTACCACTACTACATGTACTACTGCGACAACTGTGGTCATGTTTGCTGCTTTCGTATTATCATACTAAAATGGTGAATGGTACAGGTGTTGATACCATGCTGCTGCTGCTGGCAACGAAGGCGACCATGTTGCTGTCCAATAACGGTTAATCTAAGGTAACTTAATTAAAATTAACCCGATGCCAATAATGATGGTTGGCGACACATTCGACGACGACGATAACAACAACGATGATGACAATGACGGTAATGTTCATTATGATGTTGTTGATAGTGATACTAGTGATGGAGATGTTGTTGATGATGATGATGATGATGATGATGATGAGGGTGATTGTGACGATGATGGTGGCGATGTTGGTGAACATGATGATGAACATGATGAACATGATGATGATGATGATGAACATGATGATGAAGACAACGAAGAAGATAACAATGGTGATGACAATAACGAAGGCTAAGGTGATGTATATTATGCATAAATAGGACCTTTATTACGGAATAAATGTCTTTGACGCGTTGATGAATGACCCCACAACCGTAGCGAAAACATCAGAAATGAAGCTTGGTTTTCTGTTTCCATTTAAGAGGATTGCGTGTGGTTCGTCATTTCTGCCCATTGAGACACCGAATGATACAAAATATTGTTGCATTGATAATTATTGAGGTCTTTGATGTTCTTATTTAAAATTTGTGTTTGTTTCAATTGTGCAATTTTGCATATGTCTGCGCTCGCTCGCGCGCGTTTTTTGTGTGGGTGTGTGAGTGTATATCCACGTATGTGCACGAGCGTATATTATGAGTACAATAGATACAATAGATAAATAGATACACAAATGCTTAAATATGCATGCGTGCGCGCGCACCCACACACACGCGCGCGCGCGCGCGCGCGCACATAAACACACATACCTGCACGCTCAAACAAACACACACTCACATGGACGCACGCACACGCACGCGCGCGCGCACGCACGCACACGCGCGCACGCACACGCACGCACACACACACACACACACACACACACACACACACACACACACACATCTGCATTTGGGTCTGTGTCTCTATCTATCTGTCTGTTTCTGGCTCTGTGTCTCTGTCTCTATCTCTGTCTCTGTCTGACTGTCTGTCTCCTCACCATCCAACCGACATCGTATCCTCTGGCACTAACAACCAGCTCCTTGTCTTTCTACATAAGCCTTAATCAACCTTGATCCAAACCACGTGGCCCCCTCCACCGACCAATCAAAATCCCCAAGAGGATAGAAGAAGAAGACTGGTGTCCAGTATCTTTATCCCGCCTCTCACTGGCAGGCGAACAGTGACCATCTTGCCATTGAGACGCTTAGTGGTGGTTTAACTCACTACCGATCTGTTTGGCTTCAAAAGGGGTGTGTTTGTAGAGTGGGGACTTACGTATCTTGGCTTGTATGGCTGGTTGATATTAGCCCATAGCATAGGGGCCAATAGTATGCATAAATGAGAGCGGCACAAGACGTGATTTTCAACAGTGTTGGAACATTAGTCTGTTTGTGGAAGACTGACTCTCAACTTAAAACTAGGAGGCTCTAGTGCTGCAGCCAAAGGGATTGGTGGTGATGCTGATTATGTGCGCGCGCTTGTGTGTGTATGTATGTGTGTGTGTGCGTGTGTGTGCGCGCGCGCACTTATATGTCTTCATTTGTGTGCCGCTTTGTGAGCTATGGGTGTGTGTGTATGTGTGCGCGTGCGCGCGTGTACGTATGTGTGTGTGAGTACGATCCACAGTACACGAATTCCCCTCATTCTAGCTCCTTTCAGTTTTCCACAGAGAGCTATTTGTTTCAAGTTATTTCTTTTAACAGCGGCAAATATTCTTATCATTGATTGTGGCTAGGGATAGGAAAAAAACTTACAAGTGGTATGCCACCATAAAACAATGTAAGCCTAATGGATAAAACAGTTTAAATTGGTTTATGCAGGTGACGAGCGTTAGCAAAAGGCATGAACTGAAAGGAGCTGAGAAAAGCTACTGTGGATCGCGCGCGCGCGCATGTGTGTGTATGTGTGCGTGCGTGTTGGCGCAAGTGCGACTGCGTGCGTGTTATAAACAGGATAAGGAAGAAAAATGAATGGACGTTGATGAGGAGATACCCAAAGGAGGAAAGAAAGGGTGGAGGTTATGTCACATACGTATCGACGAGCTGCCAATAACACTGGCCAGGGATTAGGTGGAACTCTTACGTGGTTGCTCTGGCACTACTAATGGGAAGGGGAAGAAAAGTGTTTGGGGTGAAGAGAGAAAAAAGACAGGGATGTGTTGGGGATGAGGGTTCAAAGCTGACTGGCCAGGCAATTTAGCTTACCAATCCCAGTTTGGCTCAGTAGTCAAAGGGCATCGTTTGAGCCGTATTCACCCAGCATTCAGCCAGTCCAAGACCAATGAGTGATTGGGTTTGGTTGGTTTGTGTGTGTGTGTGTGTGTGTGTGTGTGTGTGTGTGTGTGTGTGTGTGTGTGTGTGTGTGTGTGTGTGCGCGTGCGCGTGTGCGTGTGCGTGCGTGCGTGTGCGTGTGCGTGTGCGTGTGCGCGTGTGTGTGCGTGCGTGCGCGTGTATGTGCTTGTGTTGTGTGTATATGCATGCGTATTTGTGTGTGTGTGTGTGTGTGTGTGTGTGTGTGCGTGCGTGTGCGTGTGTGTATGTGCGCGTGCGCGTGCGCGTGCGTGTGTGTGTGTGTGTTCGATTCAGATACATCCCCCCTCCCCTTCCCAATCTGGATATCTTTTTTTTTTTTTTTCAAAATAAAGAAAGATCAACAATTTGTGATGGATCACTTTTCAAGCAAGGGAAAAAAACAACTTTTTCAGAACGAAATACTGCCAAACTTTGCAAATAAAGAGTGCTTTCTTTTGTTTGTTCCTCCGTGCGTATAACATTATGCGTAAGTGTGCCTGGGTGCATAATTAGTATAATCTGTGATAATATTTTTTCCCAACACATGTATGAATGTATGTATGTATGTATGTATGTATGTATGTATGTATGTATGTATGTATGTATGTATGTATGTATGTATGTATGTATGTATGTATGTATGTATGTATGTATGTATGTATGTATGTATGTATGTATGTATGTATGTATGTATGTATGTATGTATGTATGTATGTATGTATGTATGTATGTATGTATGTATGTATGTATGTATGTATGTATGTATGTATGTATGTATGTATGTATGTATGCATGCATGCATGCATGTATGTATGTATGTATGTATGTATGTATGTATGTATGTATGTATGTATGTATGTATGTATGTATCTATCTATCTATCTATCTATCTATCTATCTATCTATCTATCTATCTATCTATCTATCTATCTCTCTATCTATCTATCTATCTATCTATCTATCTATCTATCTATCTATCTATCTATCTGTCTTTCTATCTATGTATCTATGTAGGCCTGTCTATGTATGATTGTGTATGCATGTAGAATGTATGATAGACTAAGATATTTGTATAATATATAAATTGTGAATGAAGTTGTATGTTTGTATGTATGTGTAAGCATATGTGTATGTATGTATAAGTTAGATGGATGGATAGATAAATGGTTGTATGCGTGCGCATGATGTGTGTGTGTATATGTGTGCGTGTGTGTGTATGTGTGTGTGGTTGTGGGTGTGTGTGACCAAGTATTGTATGTGCGCACGGTGTTTAAAATAGTCGCATATTTTATTTTTTGGCTTTTCTACATACTATGTCTTGTTGTGTTGTTTTGCTGATTGTTTTACATACATACAAAGAATTTCCTGTAAAATGGACAATAAAAATATTGATTGATTGATTAATTGATTGATTCAGTTATTAGTCAGAGTTGTAATGAGTGTCTCCTTTCCACCCCTCCTTTCCCCCAGCCATCCCCACATTCTCTGCGCTCTGTCTCTTTCTCTAAAGCACACATAAGCGTTATGTGTAGCGATACTAAGAATCATCATTAAAAAACAGAAAAACGTGACAGATACACGAGCTTAAAAAACGAAACTACAGGACTTTGCTATGTTTTTAAATAAATTAAAGGCGACCTTACCCGTCATGTGGCTTTATGTTTAATCCAATGCTATATTTCCTTTCCAGTTCCACTTCCGCTCTAGGAAGGACACCCAACAAATTATTATCACAGTAGCCTACATGACGAGGGACCTCCGTAATTGAAACTCAGCTATTTTTGCTCCAGACTATTTCCAATCTCCATGGAGTGCTCCTTCAAACGTGCTTTGCTCTTTCTTTCTTTTTGACGGGGTAGTAGGATTGGTCTTTTTTATATTGTATAACTCATTTGCTTTTTTGGCTCACTCGTGTGAGTGTATCAGTGTTCGGTTGTGTGTGTGTGTGTGTGTGTGTGTGTGTGTGTGTGTGTGTGTGTGTGTGTGTGTGTGTGTGTGTGTGTGTGTGTGTGTGTGTGTGTGTGTGTCTTACAGCCTGGGTTTTTTTATATAACAGTATCAAGGTCAAATGGCTTAAAATGTCTCCCACTGCATTCCTTAGGTCCTGCTGATCAAGAATATATAATGGTTAAATCAAAGTCAAGTCAAAGTCAAAAGTCAAAAATACTTTATACGTTAGGTGACATTACAGCGTTGTCTCGAACAAGCACAATGCAATCAAAGAAACACATTTGCATGCATAAAAAATGGAAACAAAACTAAGGAAAAATGAATGACAAATCATGCTTTGCAAAAATTTTTGAACATAGTTAGGGTCGATAGAAGCGACTATCAAAACATTAAGAACTGCCCTGTTTCCCACCATTTCTATTATCGCATTCATTTGTTCACCCCCACCCTACCCTCTCCAAGTCACCCCGAGCTTTCACATATTTTTGGTCCCTTCCCGTTCCCAACATTTCATGCGCCTCCCTCTTCTCTCTGTCTCTGTCTCTGTCTCTGTCTCTGTCTCTCTCTCTCTCTCTCTCTCTCTCTCTCTCTCTCTCTCTCTCTCTCTCTCTCTCTCTCTCTCTCTCTCTCTCTCTCTCTCTCTCTCTCTCACGTACACACATACACACAGAGACATAGAGACATACAGACAGACACACACACACACACGCACGCACGCACGCACATACACACACGCACGTACGCACGCACGCACGCTCACACACATACACACATACATACACACATTACTGTACAGATTGGCCAAAGCTAATACATAATTCCTCATTATTTGGTCTTAGCAGAGATCTTGTTCAGAAGTTCGACTGACTTACGGACTGAATTTATAATTGTTCTACAACGAATAGTGCGGAACCGTCTATCAGATGGCAATAGTTCATAGCAATGCGATAGAACGTGACTTTGATCATTAGCGATCTCCCTGTCTTTTTGAACTACACGTTTTTCATACAACAAATACAAGCTGTCTTGTTTTCTAAAAAGATCTTGCTACCAACATTCACAATCTTATTCAAAACACCCTTGGGTTTTACATTCAAGCCACCGTACCAACACATGAACGAAAATGTTATAATAGATTCAAGAAAACAACGATAAAAGCTTTGGAGAAGATCTGTGCTAACATTGAAAGATCTGAGCTTTCTCAGGCAGTACATCCTTGTCTGGCATTTCTTGGAAACATGATCAACATGAGAACTAAGTCACGGGACAGCCCTATGTTATGTTTTCTTTTACGGGTTTGCACTGACTAACCAGATATACAGGATAATTATGTTTATCGTTTGCTATGGGGAAGAAAGTTATTGCAGCGGACAGTATGGAAATGTACGATAACTGTTGTTATCAGTACTGGGAAAGAAAGCGGGGACTGAGAAAAAAACATACTGACGCGGGAAGCCATCGAGTCTTGGGTGGTCTGCGCTGACCCTGGGAAGGGAGGGAGATTTCTGGAACCGGTACTACGTTTGTAATACGTAAAATAGTTCAATGTTTTATGTTGTTATTTTACCTATATTAAGCCTGCTACGTTGTTATAAAACTGAGAGTGAATGCAAGTGAGGATTTAGGATAATGCTGCATGCATATGCAATGTAGAGACTTGTATATTAAAGTTTGACATACTTTATGAATATTAATGAGTGTAGGAATACAGGGGCACAAGGCGTTTGGGGGATTTTGCCGCGAAATAGGGACTCTGGGTGAAGCTATGGGAGAGAGAGGACAGAAAAATGGGATAAGAAGCTTTTGGACATGGAATGAGGAGGGGGCGAAATTGTGAGAAGAAATTGGGAAAGAAGCCGTGATGTTGGTATAGCCACACTCTCTGCAGGGATTTGTGTGGATAAGGCAGGGAATGTACCTCCATGATCTACACCTGTGAGCTGGACTCTGTTCCCAGATTGTTGCTACAGTGCCAGTAGGGAATGTACCTCCAGGATCTACACCTGTGAGCTGGACTCTGTTCCCAGATTGTTGCTACAGTACCAGTTGCCAGTAGGGAATGTACCTCCAGGATCTACAAGTTAATAAGGATCACCAAGAGACTGTGCCGTGGTGTACACAGTGAAGTGAATATTGTGTAAGTGCAACTGGAGTCTGTCAATCCTACTCCATTCCGGAGCCAAGGACCGAGGGAGATGACTCCATCTCTAGACCTCCGTTCCAGGGCCGAGGACTGAGGGAGATAATTATATCTCTAGACCTCCGCACTAGAGCCAGGGACTGAGGGAGGTGATTCTCTCTCTAAACCTCCGTTCACGAGCCAGGGGAAGGCGACTCTAACTCCAGATCTCCGTTCCAGAGCCGAGGACTGAGGGAGGTAACTCTATCTCTAGACCTCTGTGCCAGAGCCAGGGACTGAGGGAGTTGACTCCAACTTCAGATGGCCGCCGCTGTCATCTGAGTGGAAATTCATACCAGCATCAAGAGTGTGTGTAGAATAGAATAGGATTAATGTGAAAGGAACGAACATTGGGGGAAGACAAGGTGTGTATGTGTGTGTGAGGACAATCCTGGCCAGGTGAGGAACATTACAATAATACCCGGGTTAGTTAAGTGAATATTAATTAGAAAGCGCGCAGACTAGTGGTGTGTATTATGTAAACAAATGTAATCTGAAGTTTGCACGTTTTATCTTTAGTCTGATTTTTTGTAGATTATAGTTATGAAATATGATTAATGTAGTTTGAGTCTTACTGAGATTGAATGGGTATTCTCCAATCCCGGATGAATGGGTGATTGACATGAGCGTCTGAGACGTGTGGGTGGACATCTGTGCATGAGGTGTCAAGGATGCAAGAGCATGAGCCCAGTTG
>CM065685.1:34578248-34583248 GCA_017654935.2 Phymorhynchus buccinoides | reverse complement strand
CACTATGTACTGCAGTACACCGCGATTTGTCACAGTTGTGGTTCGTTGCGTTTTTCCGTCTTATACGGGGGGGTAGGGTTAGGGTTAGGGCTAGGGTTAGGGTTAGGGTTAGTATTCCAAAAAGGTTATTAGCTAAAAATGTTCCTAAAAGTATGGTAAGAAAGGCAATAACGGAAAAATACAATTAACCGAGATAGGTAGGGGGGGTGGCACATCTTGACCTTTACCAAAACTGAATACATCAGTGGATAGCTTGCATGTTGGTAAACTAGTATACCAAATTTGATGATGATAGACTGAATAGTTTTTGAGAAAAACGGACGAAAGGACGGACGGACGGACACCGGACGGACCAGACAGAAACAATAGTTCCCCGAACCTTTGGCTCGGGGACTAAAAACATTGACAGAGAAACGAAGAGAGAGAGAGAAAGAAAGAAAGAAAAAGAGAGAGAGAGAGCGAGTGAGAGAGAGAGAGAGAGAGAGAGAGAGAGAGAGAGAGAGAGAGAGAGAGAGAGAGAGAGAGAGAGAGAGAGAGAGAGAGAGAGAGAGAGAGAGAGTTATGATAAGGAAGCCCATGAAGTTTTGTATTAAGTAAGGCAGCGACTGGCGACCATTCGGGCTTCAAAGGTAGACCCAAATGGTCGCCGGCGACCATTCGGGCAGGCGTCCATTTGGACATCTATATTGCTGCCCGAATAGTCGCAGGCGTCCATTCGGGCCGGCGTCCATTTGGACATCAACAAGGCCCCAACCAGGTGAGTCATATGCCCAGTTCGGAGTGCGACTCGAGCACTACTTCGATCGATGGGTTGACAGCTGGGGCGGCTGGGACAGGTCAGGATTATGATAAGCTAAAAGGGGTCTCACTTCGTGAACAGTTCATAAATACTTGTACCCCTGACCTCACTGTCCATCTTCGTGAAAGGTGTTTGTCATCGTTCGATGATCTGCTGAAAGCCGCGGATACCTATCGGGAGGCCCGAAAGGACCGTCCTGTTCCGCGCAGGGTTGAAGAAGAAGGAGAGGAAAGGCGGGTGCAACAGTCTAACAATGTTGGGGAGAAAAAGGGGGCCCTGTTAAAGCCCAATTTGTAACAATTGCCCAAAATGTAACAATGTTACATTTTGGACTGTCAAGGCTGACCCAAAATGTAACAATTGTTACAATTTGGGCAAATTGTTATATTTTGGGCAGGGAAGTGGCATCAATATAGAATAAAGAAGGAAAAAAGACAAATCTGAATTTGAGATGGAACAGAGTTTGATGTTGACGATTGAGATGCAGTCTGATTGACAAAACTACGACAACCTGTGATGATGTTTGTAACTTGTTTTATGTAGATAGCCAGTGGTCAGTGACAATGAACAGTGGTCACTTTGACGTTAATTACCCGGGAGAGGCCGGGATATTGCGGTCGGTGTGTGTGTGTGTGTGTGTGTGTGTGTGTGTGTGTGTGTGTGTGTGTGTGTGTGTGTGTGTCCGTGTATCGATTATCTTAAAAACTACTGTTTGGATTTTGATTAAATTTGGCAGAGGGGTAGACAGCTTGAAAAAGGAAGCTTCCTTTCGATAATTAGTACCATGCTGACCTTGACCTTGACGTTTGACCGTGACAACCGGAATTTCCTTCTTTGGGCTATGCATTTCTTTTTCCAGCTGTATCTCGTGAACTAGTCAACAGAATCGCTTTAAATTTTGTGTGGTGGTGTATGTGCAAGGATGATTCTATAAAAGGTCAAGGTCAGCTGTCTCTTGAACTAGTGAACAGAATCGCTTCAAATTTTGTGTTGTGGTGTATCATGGTGCAACTATGTTCAAATAAAAGTTTTCTGGATCGACCTTCTGTTGACCTTGAAAACCAAAATTTATTTCTTTGGGCTATGTATTTCTTTTTCCAGCTGTATCTCATGAACTAGTCAACAGAATCACTTTAAATTATGTGTGGTGGTGTATCATGTTGCAAGGATGTTTATATAAAAGGTCAGCTGAACTAGTGAACAGAATTGTGTGGTGGTGTATCACGGTATTTCTTGAACTCGTGGACAGAATCGCTTTAAATTTTGTGTGGTGGCGTATCATGGTGCAACTATGTTCATATAAAAGTTTTCTGGGTCGACCTTCTGTTGACCTTGAAACCCAAAATTTACTTCTTTGGGCTATGTGTTTCCTTTTACTACTATCACTACTACTGCTACTGCTACTACTACTACTACTTCTACTACTACATACTACTACTACTACTACTACTACTACTACTACTACTACTACTACTACTACTACTACTACTACTACTACTACTACTACTTCCACAACTACTACTTTACTACTTCCACAACTACGTCCACTACTACTTCCACAACTACGTCCACTACTACTACGACTACTACTACTACTACTACTACTACTACTACTACTACTACTACTACTACTACTACTACTACTACTACTACTACTACTACTACTACTACTACTACTGCGACTACAACTACTACTACTACTACTACTACTACTACTACTACTACTACTACTACTACTACTACTACTACTACTACTACTACTACTACTACTACTATTACTACTACTACTACTACTACTACTACTACTACTACTACTACTACTACTACTGCTGCTGCTGCTGCTGCTACTACTACTACTACTACTACTACTACTACTACTACTACTACCACCACCACCTCTAGTACTAGTCCTACAACTTGAAATAAAAAAAGGAGAGATGTTGCATTTTGGGCAATTGTTACAAATTGGGCTTTAACACGGCCCCACCATCCAAACAGGACTCTAGCAGAGTTTCCACTCAGGCGGGAATGTTATCTCTGTCGTAAGGTCGGGCACTTGGCCAGGGACTGTAGGTCAAGGCCAGGGAAGATTGGTGGGTAGGTTATTGTTGGTGAGGACCAGGAGTAGTTGACACGAGACCAGAGAAAGTTAGAGTCAGCTCTGGAGAGACAGAGAGCAGTTCTGCCAATGGTAGAAGGTTTTGTTGAGAATGTGCGTGGTGCACAAGGTTTCTTTTGGGGACGCTGCCCCAGCATATTTGGTAGCAGTTGTCGAGCTTGAGAGTGTTGAGACACGAGCAAGGATTGTTCGTGGGATAGAGTTTGGGGTAGAAAGTCCAGGTGTCATGGTTGACACAGTGTCTGTCCCTGCAGGGAGAGTGCCAGGATAAAAGTGCACAGAGGCAGCATGGTTAGTGGCTGCAATTATAGAGTGGTTGTTGTATCCACGTGTAGTGGAAAGTTGGGAGAAATGGCACACAGTGTGGAGGTGCCTATGTTGGTCGATTTGATCGAACAAGGAGTTGTCTCTGCTGAGATAGGGAGTGTAGATGGGGCTGAGACGGTTGGCAGTTTAGTGTCGCACCCCGTCCCAGGCTTACTTCCTTCGATCGGAGAACAGATTCCGATTTAAAGGGAATGGATGAGGCCATCCTCATAGCAAAGTGACTCATCAGGCAGGTGGTGAGTGGGAAGCAAGGTTGCTTCAACAAGCAATGTGCAGGTTGCTTGTGTACTTCAGGTGGGGACAATGTGGGAGCAGGTTTCTGAGCCGTAGAGTTGGTCCCCGAAGTGTTGTCATTGGTTCTTTGTGTGATTTATTTTGGCTGATAACAGGTTTTCAGGTTTTGCATGGTTTGACAACAGTTATTTTGACGTCATGCATTGATGTATTTTCAGTTGTTGTATGGGTTTATTGGAGATGGTGGTTGCAGTGCATAATTTCTGCTTTTGCTTGCATTGTGGTTTATGCAGAGGAGGTGTGGCCTTTGCAGGCTGTCTTTTTGCATGCTTTAGTAAGCATGCAAAAAGACAAATTGGCTGTAATCTGGTCGAGTGTGGACCTAAAAAGTCAAGGTCAAGGTCATTAGGATAATCAATGCTTTGCACCACACATGATGTACCTTGAGACAGTCTACTAACCTGCCAACTTTGAAGCCTGTAACTGAAAACATTTGAAAGATTGGCCACAACACCAATTTGACACCTCCAAAGCCTATGTCATTGACCTTGACCTTCATTGGTACCCACTATTCAGAATCACCATGAGCTCCCCAATGCTAAGTTTGAACATTGTAAGTCCAACGATATGAAAAGAATTTCAGTTTCCAAGGTCAATGTTCAAAGTCAAGGTCAGCATGTTTATGCTTTTTCTACGGGACCATCATTACACCGTGAAGCCATACAAATTTGAAGCCATTCTGTCCATTGGTGCATGAGATACAGCTTGGATAATGAAATATATAACACAGAGAAGGAACATTCGGTTTTATGTGTCTCCCTTGGCAGAGGTTTGCACTGAAAATTCAAAATTCAGGATCTGAATAGGTTGCATGATGTGATCAAGAATATATAGGTTATATGGGGTCTACGGCCAGCGGTTTGGGCTCAATCGCCTGGAAAGACAGACAGACACACGCACACACCACATACACACATACACACACACACACACACACACACACACACACACACACACACACACACACACACACACACACACACACACACACACACACACACACACACACACACACACACACACACACACACACACACACACACACACACACACACACACACACACACACATACACACACACACGCACACGCACTTATACCAACAGGCACATCTTGACGCGCACTCACGTCTGTAGCTATGCATGCATATGAGATTGACAGAACCATCTGAAAGTCGTTTTCATGAAACTAGCATTTATGTCTGAAAACAATAAAAACACTCTAAAACCGTATTATCATGTGTCTGACTGGTTGGAAGCGACATAAAGCACGTAAATCGTTTAGAAAATCTTTCATTTAAAAATCAAGTTTGATTGATTACATTGTTATCCCAGGCTATAACATAATCCATCATCAACAATTGATGACAGCACATTAAAACACCCCATTGCAAACAAAGCATCATTTTGATACTGTTTTTACTCAAGAGTATCATCGTTGTTCTTGCTTGTCATCTTCGATT
>CM065685.1:34550748-34570748 GCA_017654935.2 Phymorhynchus buccinoides | reverse complement strand
AGGCTTAGTGTAAATGCACGTCAGAAAAAGGTGTAAGAATACACCGTTGCTAAGAAACCTGAAGTCACAGTTATTTATCTTCACATAACATTATTAGCATTATCAGGCATCAAGGTACACTCGCATGTGACTATCTGCAGTGCTCAAACCATATTTGCATTATTTGCACCAAACAAAAAGCCCAAACATACTCCTAACCCTATGCCTTAATTTCTCATTTGTATTGTAAGTAGTATTGTAAGTTTGTGGTGGTCAGTATATATTTATAAATAGATTTCAAATATACCCCCCTCCCTCTCCCGCACACATACAACGCACATGCACGCACGCACACATGCACCCACCCGCGCACGCAAACACACACGCACACACAGAGAAGCGTGAGCGCACCGAATCTATTTACTGGACAAGGCATTCAGGTTCATTTTTCAACATCTACTCTGCTTTCATGGTGGTTTAATCGAACAACCATTGTGGTTTTAGTTCAAGAGAGATAATCAGAACACACGTATTGCTAAGGTCAAATAAAATGTAACTTCCTGTGGGTCTTTCCTGCAAGGGTGAGTCCATTTCTCACGGGTTACTTGGTTGCAAAGGTGCAGTGTGTCATGCCATCCTCCCTGTGCAGGATAACCAGGGGACTTCCACAGCTGAAGAGCCTGTGTGCCGCCCACAGGTCAGCATTGGAAACTGATAGTGATACCCTCATAATAGTACTGTAGTGTTGGTCTGAGTGATGGCTGGCATGCTTACAGTCAACCAGTTGGTGATATTATCAGTTATTAGGATTTTGGAGTTAGATATTGCTTTATAAATATTAACCCCTGCTAAGCAATATCTAACTCCAAAATCCTAATAACAGATATATACCGATATGTATCAACAGAAAAGCAAGAAAAAGAAACAGGCTCAGATCTGCAGCGAAATGAAAACGCACCCATTTTTCACAACAGTGGTCGCACCACACACACTGTAACACGCATTCTTGCGCAAAGAATATAGTTCGACAAAATAGAACATTTTAACACAAATGTACTTCATAAGATGTGGTGACAAAATGTAACGTTTAAAGATAAACACAAACAGAAGCAACGAACTGAAACACTAACGACAATTGCTGTTATTTTGACTTGTAAACACCAACAATAAAACGTACACACTTAACGAGAGCGAGTCAATTTCAACACACCGTGAAAAAGAGGGGAGTCAGCTTTGACAAGAACGATCACAGGCCCCGAAAATACGCTTCTTTTTTCTTTCTTTTTTTAACGTAGGTGCGGTAGCTCTTCACACAGGTTCAGTCGGCTCATTTTTATTTCCGGACTGAAGATGAATTCGAGCTGTTTTGCGACAGTACTGCGTCTACATTATCAACATGGACTCTCCCTGTGCCAAAATTGCATAGCTAGAATCGTCAGCTAATATCGACGGACATGGAGTTGAGTAGCCTAGGTCTAGATCCACGGCTAGACGTGTCAAGTGGCACGCACAGAATGGTTTGTGTAGATCTGTGACAGCTGGTACTGTTGATTGAGTCGAACCATGAATCTTCGTTGTGTACCAGCATTAAATGTTGTCGTCAGTGCTGAGTGAATCCTAGAGGTAACACTGCACAGCTTGTCAAATTCTGGGTTTGGTAGGAACAGCTCGCGTTCACAAGACGGTAATGATATGTCAAGATATATAACTGTGAGTCAAGTTTCTAATAGCAACGGTGTATTCTTACACCTTTTCTCACGCGAGTTTACACTAAGCCTATGGGTTAATATACGCAAATGATATGTCAAGATATTGTTTTATATCCCACGCTTGCAGGCCTCTTTAGCACTACTTGTACATCAGTATATACATGCATATCATTCATTTGGGAAAAAGATCATTGTTCTGAAGCTCTATTTTTTTAAGTTGAGGGCATTTGTGTTTTATGGACAAGTGTTATTTTTATTGGAGATTTCCTTCAAACAAATATTTTTTCACTTGTTTGGTGCACGGTATAAAGCATAGTATCACGGCCTTCAATCTCTTTAAAAGACATCATTGTAACACATTCTGTTAACATCTACATTCCTTGTCTGTTGATAAGGTTTATCTCAGTTGATCATGCACTACTTTGAACTGCAATGGTTTTTTCCCCAGTATTTTGATATATGCCTGCAAAAACTGGATGGAAGCAAGCAACCGTGGATAAAGCCGACAAACGTCAACTTTGGTGACATAAAGGTTTGAATGAAGTTATTGGAAACCTTGTTTTAAAATGTGTGCGCGCGTACGTGTGTATATGTGCACGTGCAGCTTGTGTGTGTGTGTGTGTGTGTGTGTGTGTGTGTGTGTGTGTGTGTGTGTGTGTGTGTGTGTGTGTGTGTGTGTGTGTGTGTGAATGCACGCACGTGCTTGCATGATTGTGTCCACATATTAATACTTTCATGTAAACCCGACGCCTTGTTTTTCTTTTAGGTTTAGGCCAATCCCTTAATACTCAACCACAAAGTACCAAAACGTAATAAAATATTTATGTATTTTTTGAGAAATACAAATGTAGCTAGAAACCAGTTAAGTATTCTATGGGGGCGGGTCCAAATGTGATGTGCTGTTGCTTTGTTGATGTGCTTAGGGTAGTGAAAGTGTTGTCCAGTTTGATTATTTGTGTGCAAACATGTGCTGCTCCATGCATCACATAAAACAGAGGAAGAAAATGTGCATACATATTAACGTATTTCTTCATACAGACATTGCCACACACGCGCGCACGCACGCACACACACGTACACACACACACCAGAACATAACAGGGGTTAATATTTATTGTTCAACATCTTGATTATTTAAAAAAAAGTTGAAATCACCCACCCACCCCAACAACAACAAAAGTTACAGCTCTGCCAAGTTACATCCACACAGATCTATAGAAAATATTTTCCTAAGGAAAATGTTAAAGTCAATTTCACTCTTTCTACCTGTGTCCCTCACTCAACGTATCCCAATACAAAGTAATCAATTTATTATGCAATTCGGAAGTATTTCCATTTCTTTTTTGTTGCTTGAAACTAAAGATTTCTTTTGAATGTTGCATGATTCTTCACGTGCCGACTGGTGTTTCAGGCCCTGGGACTTACTCAGAAGACACACTGATTTCCAGCCCACCTCATTGAAAAGGGCAAGGTGACCAGCCGCATGGAGCTTCTATCATGGAGGACTGGCAGAACGTTGAATCTTGGCTTCAAAAGCAATTCTGAACAAATACATAGTATAATTAATAGTTTTCTTTAAATAAAAAGAAAGAAAGAACACATTTCATTACGCATTAGTCTATGCACATGCGCTATTATATGCCAATATTGATTGCTTAATCCATATATGAATACAACACATAACATTGCTTATGCAGATGAACACATCCGCCGGAAAACACACACACACACACACACACACACACACACACACACACGGAAATAACAGGGCAAAAATACACCAAGACAAATCGAAAATCATTTGATGTTACACACACACACACGGAAATAACAGGGCAAAAATACACCAAGACAAATCGAAAATCATTTGATGTTATTACTTCTAAAGATGCACAAAACATTTATCAGTTCAGAAAAAGTTTGAATTCTCTCATTCTTTTAGATAATTTTTCATCACTTCTTGTTTCTTCGATATTCTATGATAGCCTATGACCAACTATCAAGTACCAATCATCATAATAAAATGTAACTGAAAAACTTGTCCTTAATGTCTAAACAACTGGAGAGTTAAGACGCTAGATCACCAGCCGCGCGGCAGCATTTTCGGGTCCAGTGACCTTGACCTTTGACATATGACCTTGATTTTCAAACTTGGTCTATATATCCTTAGTACCTATCCACAAGCAAAATTTGAGTGTCCTAGGTCCCTGCATTCAAACGTTATTGTGTCAGGTGCTCGGCAGCATTTTTGGCTACAGTAACCTTCACTTTTGACCTATGACTTTCATTTTTAATATATTCTTAGTATCTAACCGCATGCAAAATTTGAGCGTCCTAGGTCCCTCCGTTCAATCATCGTGCCAGGTGCTCGGCAGCATTTTCGGCGCCAGTGACCTTGACCTTTGACCTTCATTTTTTATCATGACCTAGTCCCTCCGTTGTCGTGCCAGGTGTTCGGCAGCATTTTCGGCTCCAATGACCTTGATCTTTGACCTATGACATTCATTTTCGAACTTGGCCTATATTTTCTTAGTACCTATCCGCATGCAAAATTTGAGCGTCCTAGGTCACTCCGTGTTACGGTTGCAGGATCGTATAGAGTTGTAGTGAACCGACTTGGCTAAGTAACCTTTTCTGACAGTCTTTCACGACCTATGATACTCTGGTAGACAGTGGGTTATGTAGACTTTCTCTCCAAAACTTTCCTCCGCAGTTCAAACGAAGATTCTTCTTTTATTCAGCTCTCAATGTTGCCACTAACAACAATGTTCTGAATACAATTACACTGAATCAATCACAAACTGCTAAGAAATCTAACACCTCTGTGTCTCTCTCAACAGAAACTCACTGACTGATTAATTTGTATAAGTTCTCAGCTAAATATATATGGTAACTTTGCACAAATAGAGATTTTGTTTTCAATATATGCTTGTTTTGGCTTTATATAACATTTGATAGCAGTATGCTTCATTATTGCTTTCATAAATCTCACACTGAATAAAGAAATTTCACTCTGTTTTTAGTGTTGTAGTTTCAAAATGATTAAATAAATTAAAATGTTGACTTGACATTTTGCATCTGGGTAATTTATAAATAAACTTAAAATGCTCTTAATTGAAACTTGACAATTTTAGGGTGAATTATTTGTTTCCTCTTTTGATAAACAAATATGCTGTGTGACTTATGTAGTTTTCTCCTGCACCATCGCCACACATTGATATCTTGCATGGGCCAGTGCTCTGATATTGCCAATACTTTGGGTCATATTAGCAGAGTTTGTGTGAAGCATTTTTTGGTTTAATAGGTATACTGCATACAGAAAAGTCTTGCAATAGCACGGTGAATGGCAGAAAGAACAAGATGACAGAGACATATAAACTGTACTCTATACTGCATACATAAAGGTATTGCAATAGCACGGTGAATGGCAGAAAGAACAAGATGACAGACATATAAACTGTACTCTACGTTAAAGCAGACATGTATCAGCATGGCTGTACCTAGAATTTACTGTTGTACAAAAACAAAGAAAACCTAACATCTAAGACGCTTTTAAACCATGGTTGAAATCCAACCATCATATTTTGTATGATCAGTGTTTTGTGATATCCATATCATATTCACCCTAGGATTAATTACTAGAGGTGGGGAAAAAACCGGTTTGAACCGAAAAACCGGTGCTAAACTTTCGCGGTTCCAAAAACCGGTTCCAGTTGCTGTTAACCGGTTTTGTAACTGCAAACTGAAAGTAAGTTTTTCTTAGAATAACGCATTCTTTTCAAAGAGCAACACTGATTCTCAGCGCAGATTGGGTGTTTGCAAACCAAGAGTAGCTGTTTCTAGTTTGTGGTTGTGTATGGCTTTGACTTTGACTGAGTGTTGAGCTGAGTGTGTGTGTGTGTCATATGTTTCTTTATTGTGTGTGTGTGTGTGTGTGTGTGTGTGTGTGTGTGTGTGTGTGTGTGTGTGTGTGTGTGTGTGTGTGTGTGTGTATGTGTGCGCGTGCGTGCGTGTGTGTGTGTGAATATTCTGACAAATAAATATGTGTTTGCATAAGTGAAACTAGTGATGCGAATACTGGTTAAAAAAACCGGTTCAGTAAAACCGGTTCGAAGAGGGAAAACCGGTCATCAACTCTATTCTCCTACTCCTTGATCTTTCGGCTGCCTTCGATGCAATCGATCATGACATGCTTATTTCTCGTCTCGAACAAAATTTTGGAATAACTGAAAATGCCCTCAAATGGTTTCGTTCCTATCTTCATGAAAGAAAACAAATAGTTGTAGTAAACGAAAACAAATCTCTGAGTCAGTTCTTGATTTTGGCGTCCCACAAGGCTCCGTGTTAGGACCAATTTTGTTCATTCTTTATACCACCCCATTGACCCCTCTCATAGCGAAACACTCTGTCCGTCATGAAATGTATGCCGATGATACTCAACTCAATCATCGTGCTTCACCGCTAGCTCACGACCAGCTTATTCACACTCTTCAAGACTGTGTCACTGAAGTGAAAACATGGATGTCAAACAATAAGCTTAAACTAAACGATGACAAGACTGAAGCACTCAGAGTGCTTCCCCCATCTGTTGACTCTAGCTATCTGCCCTCCACCATTGCCCTTGGAGATTCCAACATCAAATTTTCTGAACATGTTTGCAACCTTGGCGCTTTCTTGGATGAAGACCTTTCCATGCAACATCATATCACTAAGATCTGCCAGGCTGCATACATCGAACTCAGACGAATCAGCTCTATACGCCCCATTCTCACGACCGAGGCAACCAAAACGCTAGTCAGTTCATACATTTTGTCTAGATTAGATTACTGCAACTCCCTTCTACTTGGTTGCCCACAGGCGCTTCTCAAACCCTTACAACAACTCCAAAACTCTGCTGCTAGAATGGTCTACAAAGCCAAGCGTCTTCAACACACATCACCTCTACTTAAAGAGTTACATTGGCTACCCGTTCAACAAAGAATAAACTAC
The DNA here is from genome assembly GCA_017654935.2 of Phymorhynchus buccinoides. NCBI lineage: Eukaryota > Metazoa > Mollusca > Gastropoda > Neogastropoda > Raphitomidae > Phymorhynchus > Phymorhynchus buccinoides. The sequence goes on along the minus strand of CM065685.1, from coordinate 34,564,071 downwards.
AAAGCTGCCTGTCTCTGCTATCAGATCATATCGGGAACAGCACCGCAATACCTCTCTGAGCTTCTTGAAATTTACGTTCCATCTCGATCTCTCCGCTCAGCAAATGACAATAGGATTTTTCGAATACAAAAATTTAAACGTGATAGGCACGGTGGTAGAGCTTTTACATCATCAGCAGTCAAACTCTGGAATTCATTGCCTTCTGCTGTCAGACATAGTCAATCTTTAGCATCGTTCAAAACAAACCTGAAAACCCATCTGTTCCAGCAGTCTTTCCAATAACACCCCCATCTCCATGTGCACGTGTGCGTGTGTGTGTGTGTGTGTGTGTACACACGCGCGTATGCGTGTGTTTGTGTGCATGCGTGCGTACGTGTGTGTGTGTGTGTGTGTGTGTGTGTGTGTGTGTGTGTGTGTGTGTGATTGTGCGATGTGAGGTGTGTGTGCGTGTGTGTGTGTGTGCGTGCGTGCGCGCGCGCGCGCGCGCGCGCGTGTGTGTGTGTGTGTGTGTGTGTGTGTGTGTGTGTGTGTGTGTGTGTGTGTGTGTGTGTGTGTGTGTGTGTGTGTGTGATTGTGCGATGCATGTCCGTATGTTTGTATGTATGTATGTAATTTGTGTATGTGTATGTAGGCCTATGTAATTTGTGAGCGTGTGTGCGAATGTGAGTGTGCGTGCGTCCACGGCCGCGCTTCCAAGCATGTGTCTGTGAGTGTGAGTACACGTGAGTGTCTTTGTGTATGTGAGTGCGCGTGTGTGTGTGCATGTGTGTGTGTGTGTGTGTGTGTGTGTGTGTGTGTGTGTGTGTGTGTGTATGTGTGTGTGTGCGTGCGTGCGTGTGCGCGTGTTTGTACATGACTGTACAAGACTGCGGACTGAAAAACTTTGTTTGACAAGGAATTACATTCTTAGGTCAAGCTTATTCTTCCAATCTCCAAAATGTTAAGATTGAATTAAGAGCATTGAGAGAGGGGGGGGGAGAGAGAGAGAGGGGGGGAGAGAGAGAGAGAGAGAGAGAGAGAGAGAGAGAGAGAGAGAGAGAGAGAGAGAGAGAGAGAGAGAGAGAGAGAGAGAGAGAGAGAGAGAGAGAGAGAGAGAGAGAGAGACGCTGTCCTTGACGAATTCATGTTCTAGCAAAACTGGGTGTAAAAAGTAAACTTTCAAAGAGAAATTCCTGCGTCCAAGAAAGATCTCTATTACTATATTAGCTCCTGATTTATGGATGGCTATTTTGAACAAGGCACCTGTCGACAAACTGTTTCCAAAGTCAATTAAAATTGTTTCAGTATTCTTTTAAACGAATCTTAGCTCATTCTAAGCTAATACCGACCACTATTCCATCATTATCATCATCATCACCATCGCCTACGTCATAAAAAACCATAACACTACAGTCTTTAAAATTTAATAATAATAAAGGTACATGCATGAGCGCACGCACACACTCACAGACACACACACCATCTTTCTCTTCTCACTGGTAGAAGCTCCCAGTCAGTAGTCCCTGCAAACAGACATGAAGGTTGCAGCCTGAGAAAACACTCAGACAATATCTGCCCACGAAACTAACAAAGATGGGTGAAAACACACCTAAATAAGAAGCATTGGCATAATTATGTAAAGCGAGTACATTTCCAAATGCGCGCATACACACAAACACACACGCGCGTGCATATACACAATCACACACACGCGCGCATGCACGTAAAAATACACATACAAGCGCGAACACACACACGCGCGCGCGCACTAACCCCCCCTTCCCCCCTACAATTATCTGGCTGTAGCCTGTATTCTACTTGGGGGGGGGGGGGGGGGGGGGGGGGGGGGGGCTTGGACCTTTCTTCTTCTTCTCTCCGGGGCCTACGATCATTATGCTTCTTCATTCTTCTTCTAGGCATACTTTGCAACTATAAGGCTTGAATGAAAAATGGTGTTTTACGTCCTCTCGGTCATAGACACATATGGGACATTTGTAAATACAAAGATGGTGGGAACAATACTGGCTGCAATGCCCAGAGGCAGTGCAACACCAGTAAAGTCCCGAGTTGTTAAAACTATAAGGCTTGCTGTTGTAGACTTATCTCATTATGTTAGCTAACATCTAGATCTACGACTGTTTTCTGTGTCAACACTTCAAATGACTTTTTTTCTCTCTACTTCTTATGAATTTAACGTCACATTCTAGCATAAACATAACTTACGTCATGATCTATGCTTAGTATATACGTCTGACGAAACTGTTCTGGTACTATCAAAGAATGAAATAGTGAGGCCAAGAGAGGAGATGACGAAATTGAACAAAGGGTAAATACTCTCTTTTTCTAATTAACACCCCTCCACCAAAGTTGATTACGATACCATTCACCTAGCAGTGCGTGGGTCAGAACCAAAGTGAGACAAGCAAAGCATCATTCTTAAAAAAGAATGTGCCAAGCTCGCCTTTATGACCCTCACCCACACAGTACACATCAACAATGGTGGAGAGGACAACATACTTTTGATACAAACAAATCAACACATGTCCAAGAGTGGCATAGCCTTCTAACCTTGAATATGTTACACATAAACAACATACAACACAGAACAAACTGGTAAGCCTCGAAAGAAAGTCTGGTTAATCAAAGAATGAAATAGTGAGGCCAAGAGAGGAGATGACGAAATTGAACAAAGGGTAAATACTCTCTTTTTCTAATTAACTCCCCTCCACCAAAGTTGATTACGATGCCATTCACCTAGCAGTGCGTGGGTCAGAACCAAAGTGGGACAAGCAAAGCATCATTCTTAAAAAAGAATGTGTTCTGGTACTGGTTCTGGTTCGAAGGAGTTGTTATGAACTCGAGTATGTTGTTGGTCAGCCCTATGCTAGGCCCAGTAGCCTTGTAAACATTTTGTGAAAAACAATCCAGCCAGTGTCTTCAAGGGAGCGTACCTTCAATATCGCCTTCTCTTTTGATGTATTTCGTGGGGGAAAAGTTAGCCGGACCGGGAGTCGAACCCGAGACCTCCCGAACACCAGACGGGTGCTCTACCCACTGGCCAACAACCCAGGCCGACAACCCGGTCCCTGATATTAATCCTAATATTAGTCACTATACACTTTGGATGAAAACATTTGGCGTCCGGTACCTCTGCTAAGGAATAATCGCAAATTTGACGGTTTGATTTCTAGGAAACTAGACCACAGTGAGTGTTGTGATCTTTGTAAAGGGTGTTTTTCTGATGACCTCGACATGTTTCTTGCATAAAACGATCCATTTGGGTGCCCCTTTAAGTATATTTTGTTTCGTTGTCTTTATTTACTGTTCTTGAGCCCATAGTTTTTAAGATGATTTTACGACATAATAAAAAAAGTTTGAACTTGTGTTTTAGTTTTTATATATTGGCCTTATCCAAGTGACGTCATTGTCCTTATGACCTAAATTTAGGCTATGGAGGCGAATGTGAAAACAAGCCATGGTACCTACAAAGATCACTTTCTACTGAAAGATGCCCACTATTTTAAACTTGGCCTCCGACGGATTTGAAACAAGGACATATTAAAGATTTAAAATCCGTTGAAAAACTTAATATATATTTTAAAAAAACCTCCTTCCATTTTTACAAATGTTATCGCCCAGACTATTGCATTATTGTCATTATCATGCATCGAGATACACTCGCATGCAACTAACTTCAGTGTTCAAACCATAGACTAGAGTAGCAAAGGGGGTTGCGTACCCCTCAAAATGACGCAAGCATTTCTACGATTTCAAGTTGGGGTACGCGCGTACCAGACACTCCAGGCAGTGTGACTGCTAATAGAGTAGCAAATACTACCTGGTGTATCTGGCATCCCACCAACGCGCAGACCTGTTGGTACTCTAGACCCTTTTCTATATGGGGACATCGAAAAACGTCATCTTTCTGAAAGTACGCAAACACTGAAATTACGTCATCACTGACATTTTGTCAGTGGAACATTATGGCAAATAGGTGGTTGCAGTTTGATAAGAAAAGTTCATTTTCAGCCCAAGAAACAAGCTGGTACCTATGAATCTGAGAATGTGTGCAATGATATTTTCAAAAACTATGTAGGCCTATCATTTTGGAAATAACACAATTATTATTGCGAAAAATTATGAAAGTTACTTACTGTTATAAAAGATCACTCCCTTCTTTTGTTATCATAGACTTGCCCAATCTAAATTTGGACCTGATGATTTTTGCTACTGGTGTGTCGATTTCATTGTAAAGTCTGTTTTTTGTATGCAGTTAAGGCCAGTACGGTTCATGTTTCTATTAATAATCAGTTTCCTTTCATAACCTATCGCTTGTGCAAGATCAAAATAGCTCACGACTTTCTAACTTGGATAACTATATTGTGGATGAGTGGGATTTTCTTGCTACGGTGAAGTGGTTAGTATTATTTAGATCTGCATGCATTAGATATGTGCAATTTATTATCTCCCTTGAATGTTACTTAATGAATTATTAATTATTTCGGCAACACCTCAAAAATTAAAATGTCCGTGCTCCCATGGCGGTCACTTTGAAATAAAGACGATTTCTTTCTGCTTGTGCAAAGAAAATTAAATTACTAGGTACTCACCGACTGAGTGAAGGAATCATTTTGATTGCTAGCTGGGCGGACAGGTAAATCGTTCTAATCTACGGTAATTCAAGAGAGGCAACTCATCGGTAAACTGAGCGTTCACTTTGAAAGCTGTCAGCTCAGAATTTAAGCCTTCAGCAATGTTTATATGAAGGGATGGAAATTGGTCAATCCTTTTTGTAAATCTTGTTGTTACGTACGGAAAATTTCCGCTGCTCAGTTGTCTGCTGTCATCAAAGCTTGACAGCTACCGATCACAAAAAATGGCTTCACTTTGGGCAGCGTTTTTTTTACATTTTCATAAGAAGAGTGACTTCCCTTTCTTAACGGAGACGTCGATTGGAAATGGCTGCCCAGGCCTAGCTGCATGACTCATCGGTAAACTGGCATCATTTGCTGAATTTAGCGTTTATTCCAAGCATTATTTTGCTTCACAGGAATAATCTTATACTTACGTTTGCTTCAACGCTATAAACGTAAGTATATCATAACGCACAATGTATCCGATCATGTGTTTTTGAAACTTTATTTTAGTCCGTTCGAAAGATCTGCAGAGGGCAATCTCATTCTCTCGTTCGCGACGTGATGTGACGTGGAAGAAGCCATTCCTAAAGAGGAAATAGATTTTTTGCTCGATTCATAGATCATTTTTAATGCAGAAACCAATATTAAAGTAGTTCTTTTCTCAAATCTGCTACACATAATTTCCACAACCCGCACTCTATCTGTGAATGCTCACTTTTTGTAAATCAATTGAGTTCTGTCGAACTTTCAATCGCCTTGATTCTTGGAAGAAAGCAGTGTCACAAACTTTTCTATATGAGTCATGAATGAAAAAATAATGCAATACTTCCAAAAATCACGCCTCCTTTTGCAAATTATTGACAGACAACACATCTTTACTCCAAGTTAACTATTTTTCTCCAATTTTATTAGCATTACAATGGGAATCGCTTAAAAAAAATTTTTAATGCACATCCCTACATGCTTCTCGATTCTTTGTTACGTGCTTGATAGGATGAAAGCAATATCCCATTGCAAAGTCATAATAACGATTATATACCGATATTTTACCTTTCGACCGAATAGGATAAACACCAAGTCTCTTGGGATAGGATAAAAGCAATATCCCACTGCAAAGTCATAATAACTGATAATACTAGCAGTAGATGTAGTAGTAGTAGTAGTAGTAGTAGTAATAGTAGTAGTAGTAGTAGTAGTAGTAGTAGTAGTAGTAGTAGTAGTAGTAGTAGTAGTAGTAGTAGTAGTAGTAGTAGTAGTAGTAGTAGTAGCAGCAGCAGCAGCAGTTGTAGTGGTAGTAGAGTAGTAGTAGTAGAGTAGTGGTAGTAGAGTAGTAGTAGTAGAGTAGTAGTAGCAGAGTAGTAGTAGTAGTGGTAGTAGCAGCAGCAGCAGCAGCAGTAGTAGTAGTAGTAGTAGTAGTAGTAGTAGTAGTAGTAGTAGTAGTAGTAGTAGTAGTAGTAGTAGTAGTAGTAGTAGTAGTAGTAGTAGTAGTAGTAGCAGCAGCAGCAGCAGCAGTAGTAGTAGTAGTAGTAGTAGTAGTAGTAGTAGTAGTAGTAGTAGTAGTAGTAGTAGTAGTAGTAGTAGTAGTAGTAGCAGCAGCAGCAGCAGTAGCAGTAGTAGTAGTAGTAGTAGTAGTAGTAGTAGTAGTAGTAGTAATAGTGGTGTAGTTGTAGACGAAGAAGAGGAAATTTGACAATTGTGAAGAAAATATAACGATGACGACGAACATGATGGCGACGAGTCACGGCGACGACGACGACGACAACAGCAATTACAACGACGACGCGACGACGAGGACGAGACAAAGAAGAAGAAGAAGCACAGCCCTTTAAGACATTTACAGACGAGATTGTGTAGAAATGGTGCAATGAAACTTCAGTCAGCTTGATGCAGCTAGCCCTCGATGTGATACCATTGCTAGACCCACACAGTTATCCAAGCGTTCTTCCTAGACACTGTAATGAATCGAAAGTAAACTGAAGGGAAACTGGAAATGGAGAAGTTACATGGTGGAATAATTGGGTAAGGATTTAGCATAGCATGGACTGGAAGGGGGGGATTAGGACATGGAAATGCTGCTGTCTGTCTAAATTCGTCCTACAATGTTATTAAGAGAGAGAGAGAGAGAGAGAGAGAGAGAGAGAGAGAGAGAGAGAGAGAGAGAGAGAGAGAGAGAGAGAGAGAGAGAACAATTGAACACAATTTTAATTTTTCAGGCCCACACAATATGTAGAAAATAAACGAAAAGGCATGGATATGTTGCATAAAAGTTAAGAACATTTAAATAAAAACAAAATCATCATTATTCTTTTATGAGCTAGGTCTTGATGAGCTCTTCTCTTTTCTGCAAAGCATATTAAACATACATGGCTACATTTCTGGTTATATATAGGTTTTCATTGGCTAGAAATTGTTTAAGTTCGGTATAAGTCATATTGGAAAACTCTTTGTGTTTTAATATATATTTTTCTCTGGGGGAAATACGTCTTGCATCTCAACAGAAGTTGAAACTCATCTTCAAGTTGATTACAGAAAGGGCATGTTTGTACATTTTCCTTGTATCTAGTGTTGATTTTTAAGTCGTTTATACCTAGCCGGAATCTAACAAAATGCATTCTGAATTTATTTATTGTTAGGTGTGTCAAGTAGGGTTCAAGTTGCAACAACGTTTCGAAAGAACAATAGGTTTTGAAACGATCACTAGAATTCAGCTTCCAGTCTAGTTGGTAGCAATCGATCATTCTTTTGTGATGGAATGTGTCACGCATGCCCCACTTTCTCCTCTAACCCTTTACTATTTCATCCCTCCACCGTCTACCATCCTGTGACATCACAGAATTCCCTGCCACCAATCGATGCCTTTTGATCGTCCGTCTACCGACAATCATGTGATGTTGACACCGACACGGCAGTACGAAGCGCATGACGTCATTGAAAGCGCATGATCTGTAGCTGTCTGTCGTGTCTACTACCCAGCCATTGAAAGTACACTATAGATTTGAAATCAAGTGGGAAATTCATAGTGGGAGACACACCTCATAATATTCACTTAGTCTAGTCACAAGCAAACTAAAACCTGGCTGAGTCAACACTGTAGGAACAAACCATCTGCTGTTACCTGCCAGTAATACTATTAGCCCAACTCGTAAGTAATATTGAACGTGGTTGGGTGTAAAATAGTTGTGTGAGATTTAGATTTGTTTGATTCGGTTTTCGATCCAGATCCTATGTTCCAGGTTGAGTAAGTAGTAGAGGTGTCAGTGAAAATAATTGGTAAATATGCAGGTCTAACTCTGTGTACATATTCATTCTTTTGTTTGATTTTGACTTTAACTCTTTTGGTGCAAGAACCTGATTCTATGTCTAATTTTATTTATCTTTCACATACATGTGTATGTGTGAAACTACTTGGTTGCAAACTTGCAGTATTTGGCTTGTTCACTTTACATTCCTTTCCAAGTGTTGGACTGAGAATGATACTTGTTACTGAATCATAACAGTTGATTCCAGTACATCTTTCATGTTTTATTTCAGATTGACAACTGAAATTCATATTATTTTTCATAGTGCTGTTGTACAATAGCTGGTTGGGATTCACTAATCTCCCACTGGCTGAAGCCCATATCTCTAATCCATAGAGATTTACACCGAAATTCTCAGGACTGTGATTCTCAGCAGGGCATCGTGGTCAGGAAGCTTAATCCATGACTCACAAGCAAAAAGACGGTGACGCCGCCAAGTCGCCACCGCACCCAGAACCCGTGAGGAGACCATGCCTGTGCCGTGCCATCCCACGACGCCTCATCCAGAACTACTGGGTGACCTCTCCCCTGAAGAGCCAGCCTAGCCACCCCAGCACTCACCGATCCCGACAGAGGAAACTTACTTCAGCTAAATCCTTGGGACAGTGCAAATCATTCTAACTCCCCAGGACACTTGATAATAGTTATTATAAGTGACCCTTCTGGCTTGGGGCTAATCTTTTCAGACAGACAAAAGTCTTGTATAATCCTTTCAGATTTCATTTATCTTCATACATATTTTGCTTTGGCGCCATTGAGCTGCTTTTGTATTGCTTCATAACCTGCTATGCAGATTTGTGAGTAAATAAAATACAAGTGTACAAATAATTCTGAACCCTTTGGTCAGACTGATGAGAGTGGAAGTTTTGTAATTTTCATGTAAAAATCTACTTCTCTCTGTCTGTCATTTAGAGCAAATCTACCACTTATATTTCCTTCAATCATACGAGCCAGAACCCAGGCAAAAATATAAATTTATTAGATAAAAAGGGGCCGGGAAGTTGCTCATCTCCCACACCCTAGAGAAGTGGGCTAAAGGAAAATTTTCTGATTAAAAATTTAACACTTTAAAAGTCTTCCCCTAGAGACTTCACCTTTAGCCCATTCCCTCGTCACATCTTTGTCTAAAGAATTTTTTGCATTAGCTACACCACCTGCTAACCAAACCTCAGAAAACCCATACCAATCTAAACTTTTTTTTTATGCCATACGCCCAATTATTTTTAAACATTCCGTCATCAGTGGTGTTCATAAGTTCGTCTGTTGAAGCAACAAAAGCTTGTTTAGGAACCCTTTTAATGTCCATTTCTTGCAGAGATAACCAATAACCAAGTGCCCTTAGAGTACTATCAATATAAAGATTATATCGGCCTATCTCCCCATAGACCATAGTATTCGGTGTTTTAGGGCTAACTTTTAACAACTTTTTACAAACTGGACTGCTTCTATAGGAGAGAGAGAGAGAGAGAGAGAGAGAGAGAGAGAGAGAGAGAGAGAGAGAGAGAGAGAAAAGATCCGAACATGAATTATCAAGGTCAAAGTCATGTCCTTGATGCATGACATTGAAACCCGAAACGTCTTTTTTTAGCCATATATCGGGCACTGGTCAACATGGGATGTTGAAACTTGGTATATAGGTAGTTCAGCTTATAGTGTATTGCGTACCCTGAATATAGGAGGGTCGGTGAATTGTCTGTCCCTAGGATATCTTCTAAACGGTTTGACGCAGAGGGGCGTAACGGGCAAAGGATATATCTGCCACTCGGCGTTGCTGCCGCCCGGCGATGCCCTTGTTTCATATTTTCAAGCATTGGGGGGGGGGGGGGGATTGTTTTGCACAGTTTTTGCCTCAATATGTTTTACGGTATTGCAGGTTAGCGACAAATTGTGCGGCAGACAAAAGAAGGTAACACCGCGGCACAATTTGTCGTAATTACGACAAATTGTACCGTTACGACAAATTGTACCGTGAGATGCGGTACAATTTGTCGTAATTTTACGACAAATTGTGAGATGCGGTACAATTTGTCGTAATTTTACGACAAATTGTACCGTTACGACAAATTGTACCGTGAAGTAAGACGACAAATTGTACCGTTACGACAAATTGTACCGTAACAGGCCCCTCTCATGGTGGATACTCAAATACAGTAAACATAAGAAATGACGCACGTACATGAACACATTCAAGTGGAATACCAATATTCAAATGAGAAGACGAAAAACAAAGTTTACAGACATATGTAAAAATAGAAATACACATAAAAAAACACAAATAAGATTATCCATTGTAACTACCTGCAGCACTTTCAATAAATCAATATCTTATCTTGAAAGCTGCCAGTAAATATTTAGCTACGTTAACTTTACAGATGCTTTACATATGACCATAAACACACGCATCAAAGCATGCGCCCTATCCCCCGGCATTCTCATCTTGATTAGCCAAGCAGATTGTCTCGTCGAAGGCGAGAAGAAAGAGAAACGGCCTTCAGCGTTAAAAGATCCATTTACATTTTAACGAAAGCAATATTATTTCAATAAACGATGTCTTATGACAAAAGTTCCTTCCAGGCAACAAAAAGGGAACAAGTTGGAAGAAAATTATTATAATTCCAAGGGAGTTTATCAGCCAGCTGGAAGATGACATACTTTCAAACGTGATAATGTATTGTTACCCCTGAGGGCTATATTGGTTTTTGATTCATAGAGGGAAGGAACAACGTTCATGGAGGTTCAGTCTTCATCTTACTAAAGAGTCCGCTACACTGCATACGATTCAACCCAAATGCGATCCGATTGTGACGATGTCTGTGAGTCATGATTCACGTGAAATACTTCCGTCTAAAAATAATTCTACTATTTTCGTTCACTATACTCAATCATATATACGAATCACTATGCGAATCAAATCAAATGTCTGATACAAAAATACAAATTATTTAATCAGATTCGTGTACGTGGGACTACAGATATAATGAACATCAGATTCACTCAGACAGTAGAATTTCAGGTGAATCGTGCCTCACAAATGTCACAATCGGATCGCAGGGATAACACGAATCGCATGACACTGAATATTGATAGATTTTTGTTTTATTAAAGTCTGTTCACACATTAGTGATATTAAACACTTGGGAAAAGTTGTAGCTTAGACACCCCCATCAAATGTTCAAAATGAAGATTTTCAATGAGAAGCAACATTATGCCTTTCTCATGAAAGGGATAGGGTTAAGATCAGCCTTGGGTTATTGTCATGAAACTGAAACAACCAGGCTTTTAGGTTGAGGGTCGTAAACCTGCGGGTGTGGCTAAACTACAAGTTTGTCATTATTCATTTTAAAACCACAATCGTGATTCTTTCTTTTTCCAACTACGCAAGTGTTTATGAGCAAACCCCGACTGTAGACACTTGGCACTGATATCAAATCTACACGTAAACTTTTTTTTAACCGATGGATCTTATACAATGACAAGAATGTTCAATGCTGTAAGCTTACAAAGAAAAACATTTCTTTAAATAAAGAAAGAAAAGAACAGGCTAAAAGTTTGTTTAGGGCATGTGAAGGAAGCACATTGAAGCACATTTACACGCACGCACGCACGCACGCACGCACGCGCACACACACGCACGCACGCACGCACGCACGCACGCACACACACACACACACACACACACACACACACACACACACACACACACACACACGCACACACACACCTTTTTATTTAACACTTTGAAGTACCAGCGGGGCAATGAAAATACTACTAGTGCAATAATCTTTAACAACATTGTGCGTTGATGCCATTTTGGAAGACACTAAAGCTATTGAAGCATTTGGTCTAGACACCTGGAGCCCAATCTAAAAGCTAACAACAATTGGAAATGGAAACGAGGGATTAACCTTCAGGGAAGTCTGACTAGGAATATGTTGGAAGAATCCAAATGATGAAGAAATAGATTGACCAATGCTTTCCTAAAAATCGTAAGTAAATGTAGAGAGAATTTTGTCCATAAAGTATCCTGGAGTATGTTTTATTTTAGGTAAAAGGTATGAAGAAAACCTTTGTGTAGGAAAGCGTAACTAAGTTAGTAAATGTAAGGCACAAGTATAGATCTATGAGCAGGAATATGTTTTATTTTAGGTAAAAGGTATGAAGAAAACCTTTGTGTAGGAAAGCGTAACTAAGTTAGTAAATGTAAGGCACAAGTATAGATCTATGAGCAGATTTCCACATCTGTTGCAAAGTGATCTTTGTATTATGCGTGCATGCATGCTATTTTACACACATGTGTTAGGCTAGTCCTTTAAAGTTCCACCAACCTTTTGCATTGTGTGTCTTGTGCCAATGAGCGCTTCTGGCCGCCCTAATGGATATCACTCTACCGGCCTATATTACTCCCATGTGTCATATAAGAGGCTAAGTCTATTTATTTTGGGCGCGCACGAGCGAAAGAGAACGAGACTGAGAGAGAGAGAGAGAGAGAGAGAGAGAGAGAGAGAGAGAGAGAGAGAGAGAGAGAGAGAGAGAGAGACACACAGAGAGAGAGAGAGAGAGAGAGAGAGAGAGAGAGAGAGGGGGTTTCACGTTGCTAGCCTCTAAATGAAACGCCACCTGGTTTTAAGAGCAAAGGAAGATAACTTCACCCAAGCAACCCATTAGGCCCATTTATGTGGGCTAATCAATCTTATTCAACTATGACTACCTGACAGCAGAGAAGGCAACTGCTGTTCTGGATAGTTGGGCGTGGATTTGTGTACAGTGGAGATGCCTTGCCCAGGAATCATCCTCACTTTCTAAAAGATGGGGATTTTGCAAGTTCAGCATCGGAAATGGTTTCAAAGAATGGATAATTTCTAAGGTTTTAGCACTAAGAGTCAATGAAATACCTCCCAAAGAATGTCAAATTAGACAAAAATGCACTGAGTTCCACTGGGGCATTATACTGCGTCTTGGTGACGCGCAAAGGCATTATGACCTATGGCTTGTGCATATTTACGAAATATTCCGTACAAACAGCCGCAATCTGCAAACAAAGTAAAAGAAAGTCGGAAACGACAGACATGCACACTTGCTCAATCGGTGGATCCAGGGGCTATACTCTAAACAAAACAAAACAAAAAATAAAAAGCATGAAAACAATTATGCACTCATTGAGTTTAAAGGGGCACCCTGACGGATGAATTTTTGCAAGAAACACGTCAACATCACCAGAAAAACACCCTTTGCAGAGATCGCAACACTTACTTTGCTCTGGTTCCCTAGAAATCAAACCGTCAAATCGTCGATTCCTCCTTGGAAGTCAAATTATTTTAGGCATGTGCTTTGTCTTTTCTAATGGCCGCCTGAGTTTATACAAAATCGTTTGTACGATTTGTTTTTTACGATACAAGCCTTTTTTAAAT
>CM065685.1:34543248-34548248 GCA_017654935.2 Phymorhynchus buccinoides | reverse complement strand
ACACATGATAACATTGTAATGCAACATGTATTTTCTCTATGGCATGTTAACATTAGGCCTACTTTTAGGATCAACGCCAACGTCAAAGTATAGGCCTACCATGGACATGCGCGCGCGCGCGCAAAAATAAAAAGATAAAGACAAGATATCTCTCTGTACTGTTTGTTGCCATTTGAGTGCTGTTAACCGCCGTTTTGTCCAAATTCCGCCGTTTTGTCTATAGACAAAATAGCGGGGTTAAATCCGCCGTTTTGTCGAAATTTTCTATTATGATTCGGACAAAACGGCGGTTCAAAATCCGCCGTTTTATCTATAGACAGAACGGCGCCCGATTTTGAACCGCTGTTTTGTCCAAATGAAAGTTGGAATTATAAAAACTTATTCCTTTTTTTTAATTTTTGTTAAATAAAATGAATAACTAGCTGTCTTTAATTTTTAACAGAGCGCAATCTGATAAGAAAAGAAATGTGATTTGTATCGACTTTGTGTCCACATGTTAGTGGCACTGATCTCTGATAGTTTGCCTTGTGCAGAATGCAGTTGTGGAACTGACCAGTGGTCGTCTGATTTGAGAGTGCACCGTTTTTGCCCAGGCCGTTCTAGCCCAGGCCTGTTTTTGCCCAGGACAGTTAGACAGCTTAACTGCTAATTAGTGTATTAGGATTTCAAACAGTGAAAATAGGCCAAAGTGACCACTGGCCAGTAACACTGACCACTGGTCAACCACATTAAAAATTGTTCATTTGAACTCCTAATGCACTAATTAGCAGTCAAACAGTGAAAATAGGCCAAAGTGACAACTGGTCAGTAACACTGACCACTGGTCAAACACATAAACAATTGTTCATTTCAACTCCTAATACACGAATTTGCAGTCAAACAGTGAAAATAGGCCAAAGTGACCACTGGTCAGTGACACTGACCACTGGTCAACCACATCAACATTTGTTCATTTGAACTCCTAATACACTAATTTGCAGTCAAACAGTGAAAATAGGCCAAAGTGACTGGTCAGTGACACAGACCACTGGTCAACCACATCAAACCTTGTTCATTTGAACTCCTAATACACTAATTTGCAGTCAAACAGTGAAAATAGGCCAAAATGACCACTGGTCAGTGACACTGACCACTGGTCAGCCACATCAACAATTGTTCATATTGTTCATAGTGCCTCTGTTAACCGCCGTTTTGTCCAAATTCCGCCGTTTTGTCTATAGACAAAACGGCGGGTTAAGATCCGCCGTTTTGTCAAAATTTTGTATTAACCGCCGTTTTGTCTAAATGTTCTTTTGGACAAAACGGCGGTTCAACAATCCGCCGTTTTGTCTATAGACAAAACGGCGCCCGATTTTGAATCGTGTTTTGTCCAAATGAAAGTTGGAGTTATAAAAACTCATTCTTGACAAGTTCTCAAATTCTTTTATAATCTTTGTTAAATAAAATGAATAACTAGCTGACCACTGACACTGGTCACTTTGGCATAATTTTACCGTTTGAATGCTTATTAGTGTATTAGGAGATCATATGAACAATTGTTGATGTGGTTGACCCAAAATGACCACTGGTCAGTGTCACTATTTTCGCTGTTTGACTGCAAATTAGTGTATTAGGAGTTCAAATGAACAAGGTTTGATGTGGTTGACCAGTGGTCAGTGTCACTGACCAGTGGGCACTTTGGCCTATTTTCACTGTTTGACACTGACCACTGGTCAAACACATAAAAAAATTGTTCATATGAAATCCTAATACACTAATTTCTCAAACTGTCTAACTGTCCTGGGCAAAAACAGGCCTGGGCAAAAACGGCCTGGGCAATAACGGTGCACTCTCAAATCAGACGGCCACTGGTCGGTTCCACAACTGCATTCTGCACAAGGCAAACTATCAGTGATCATTGCCACTAAAGGGCTCGGCACACGCTGCAACAAATTAGTTGCTACAACTAGTGTTATACCACAAGTTGCAGTAAAAATTGCAGAGCTCGCGGCACACGCTGCAACTTTGGTACGACGTCCTTGTTGAACCGACCACAGGTAGACTCAGAAATACTGTTCTAAAATGTATGCAGACTACTCAAATGTAAACTAAAATGTGAAAGCTGACAGTACCAGAGTCCGATTTCGAGTAGTTCTAAAACCTCGAACTGACAAAGAATACTAGGCCTACACATTGTTTTGATCTACATCGATTGAAAAAGAAAACATGCTGATGACGATGGTCAGTACCCGCCAGAGTCCTGTTTCGAGTAGGTGTTCTAAAAACTCGAACTGACAAATAGGCCTAGGGCCTACTAGTAGTAGGCCTAGCCTATTTCTATTTTTACACACTGTTTTGATCTACATCGATTGAAAAAGAAAACATGCCGTGCAAGTACTCATCATTCATGATGCCGCCCATTTCACGGCTTATTTGAATTCTGGCCTCTTGTACCTGTCCCGACTTTTTTTTAATCGGGACACCCGGTTCCCAAATGCAGGGAAAATTACGAATTAACTCGATCAGTTTGCATGTTACAGTCCAACGGCTTCACTCCGCCATTGAGACATAAAAATCACGTGATACCAAACGACGCTCTGATTGGCTGCAACCTACAACTTGTTGCAAGTGGGGGCTCAGAGATAGGATCGTTTTCTATCGCCTACAACCCACAGCTGCAACCCTACAACCTTGTTGTATGTTGCATACAACTGTTGCAACCACAAAGTTGCAGGTACAACTAGCAAAAGTTGCAGCGTGTGCCGAGCCCTTTACATGTGTGTGTAAATCTTTGTTAAATAAAATGAATAACAAGCTGACCACTGACACTAATAACTTTGGCCTAATTTTGCCGTTTGAATGCTAATTAGTGTATTAGGAGATCATATGAACAATTGTTGATGTGGTTGACCAGTGGTCAGTGGTCACTTTGCCCTATTTTCACTGTTTGACTGCAAATTAGTGTATTAGGAGTTCAAATGAACAAATTTTGATGTCGTTGACCAGTGGTCAGTGTCACTAACCACTGGTCATTTTGGCCTATTTTCACTGTTTGACTGCAAATTAGTGTATTAGGAGTTCAAATGAACAAGGTTTGATGTGGTTGACCAGTGGTCAGTTGATTATTTCACTGAACATGTTTTTACTGCACTGGAACGGTGAAAACTGCAATAATCTTTTGTCTGAAAACATGCCATGTTCATAGCAACAATGTGGATCACTGTAGGCCATATTCAATGTCATATTTGAAGTTGAGGCCATCATAAATTACTGTACATAATGATGAAAGAAAAGAAAGTAGATAAACACATACATCAACCGCCACTCTCTCTCTCTCTCTCTCTCTCTCTCTCTCTCTCTCTCTCTCTCTCTCTCTCTCTCTCTCTCTCTCTGTTGTTGATTCTAATATGTTTATTTGGTTGTTGGGGGTTGTGTATGTTTGATTTTCTTCTTCTTTAATATATTTAGCAATGTTGTTTGTTTGTTTTCTGCAAAATTGTAAACTGTAAAAAAAAGTTCAATAAAACAAAAAGAAGAAAAAAAGAAAATCGAACTGAACGTTGAGTCCTTCGGATGGGGACTTAAAGCTAGTCTGATCCGTGTGCTTAGTGCACGCAAAAAATCTAAAAATCCCACAACAGTTAACATAAATCCGCAGGGAGAAATCCCGCTGCCTGGTATGACCAAATTGATAGCTAGGTTTCCCAAGTCCGCCCCCCCCCCCCCCCCCCCCCAAAATGGCGGCGCTGCACTTGTGGCGCACTCTCCGGATAGAAGCAGCCCCAAATTCACAGAGATAAGTCTTTGTGACTAGAATGATTGTATTATACCAAATGCCAACACCAAAATACTATCTTCCCCCTTTCTATGTGCGTGTATGTAGATATAATTTGCATGATTATGATTGTGCATGGTTAATAACAAGATTTTTGACTTACACGTAAGACACACTTATTTATTGCTCCCTCTTTAAATTAAAATGCTATCAAAACGGCCAGATAAAAAACAACAAATGAACACTGGTCATCATTTTCATATTGAACACTCACCTCTCCCGTACACTGCACATTCATTAACCCCCTCTCCCCACATCAACTCATATAGTAACTCACAAATAATAAAAACAAGGATAAAGCAACAACTAGACAACAGAAAATAAGCCATCAAATAGCTTCACACCACCCCATCTCCCGTTTTTATTAAACATTAAACATATCCTCACGCCTGGCTGCTTCCTGGACATGACGTGGGCCCAACCAAGCGTGTCTCTTTTCTCTCTGGCACTGTTTGTACACGCTCCAGTTAACTGACCCCCTTCTGAATAATTCTATGATTCCCCCGCGTGTGTTTTCACAACACAGCCCGCCGCCATAACTTGTTTGTTTAATCTCGTTCACACATGCTTGGCCTCCGATTGATCTGCCGCTTTTGCGATTTAATATCTTTTTCGTTCTTTTTCTCTTTTATGTTCCGGTTTTTTTTGTGGTCTCTCATACTGTGGAATAAAGTTACTCCGGAAGCTGCTCTCAGAGTGATCTCCCTGAGCGGTGCGTGGTTGAAGTGGGTTTCCGATTAACTCAGTGGTAGAGTTGTGACTGTAATTTGCGGTGAATTCGAATGGTTGATCTGTTGACAAGGGATAACGTTACGTTGCGCTCGCTCGCTCAAATCGGCGAAAACGGTATAAGAAACACCCTTCGTTTGCCGATAGTTCGGGTGGCGTCTTGTTCTTAACAAACACCGAGCAAGCGGCGAACTATCCGGAACTAGTAGGGGGTGAATACTTTTCTTGTTGTTGATTGGTCCATTAAAATTTGTTTAAAATACACACAAAAATTGACCAATCAGACAAGAGCTTGTAATATTCTTCCGCAAACGTTTTCTAAAGTAGAATTTGAAGAAACGAAGATGTCTGCTGGGTTCTATAAAATGCACAACAAATTAAAACAGAGTCGAAATTGAAACCCAAAATAAAAGGTTTAATAAAACAAAACACAGAGCAAAACAAATCACGACGTTTC
>CM065685.1:34515748-34538248 GCA_017654935.2 Phymorhynchus buccinoides | reverse complement strand
TATAATATGGCATAGAAGATGGCATGCATTATCATATTTACAAGCACAATTTAAAATGCAAAGAAATGTATGATATCTAATTGAACAAAGACCAAAATCACAGTCATAAACGTATTGCACACCTTCAGGGTACACACTCTATTTCGTCCCCCCCCCCCCCCCCTCCCCTCCCATACACTCACACTTTACTTAAACACACATGCTGGCGATCAGTAAGAGCCAACAATTTTGAAAGATTCATGATGGGTTTAAGAAATGGATAGAGGAAGGGATAAAAGATTTCTGGGCCCTGGATTTCAGTTTAAAAGTTCTGTAGCGGCGTCCTGATGGTAAAAGATCATAGTGTTTGTTTAAAACATGAGAAGTATCAATTGCAATCTGCCTGGCCTTTTGCTTTGCGCGTCTTTCATACAACTTTTGCATTCCAGTCTCTCTCATCCCAACAACCTTGCTGCACACATTCACTACATCGTTCAACACTTTCTTGCTCCCCACATTCAAACTCCCGAACCAACAAATAAAAGACACAGTGAGTAAGGACTCAATGCAAGAGCGATAATATGTGTGCAAAATACCAGAATCAATGCCAATATTCCTAAGACCAGCAACATCAACAACAACAACAATAACGATAACGATAGCAGCAGCATTAACAACCCAGCAGCAGCAAGACCAGCAGCATCAACAACAACAACGATAGCAGCAGCCTTAACAACTCAGCAGCAGCAAGACCAGCAGCATCAACAACAACAACGATAGCAGCAGCATTAACAACCCAGCAGCAGCAGCAGCAAGACCAGCAACATCAACAACAACGATATCAGCAGCATCCAGAACACAGCAGCAGCAGCAGCAAGACCAGCAACATCAACAACAACAACGATAGCAGCAGCATCCAGAACACAGCAGCAGCAGCAAGACCAACAACGATAGCAGCAGTATTAACAACCCAGCAGCAGCAGCAGCAAGACCAGCAGCATCAACAACAACAACGATAGCAGCAGCAGAAACAAGAACAACGTAGCAGCAGTAACAACAAGTACAGTTGCAACAGCAACAACAATGATAGCAGTGGTAGTAGGATCATCATCATCATCATCATCATCATCATCAACAACAGCAACGACGACGACGACGACAACTATGAAGACGACAACAAAAGTTTTTCCAGTGATTCAGCCTAATATTATTATCTTCCACCTACCCCCCTACCCCGCCCCCTTCCCCACCTACCTCCCCCCCCCCCTCCCCTGCTAGTCCATATCTTCATGTATGATGAGCTACGAAGGTTATTTTCTTGCCAGTTCCTAAAATGGATCCATGCTGGTCTTAAGATGAGTTTACACTGCAATGATTTCTGTGGCCATTTTGACACGGTCTGGCGAAGTGAAGACGATGATACACTGTGACTGAATTTGATTGGATGTAACCTTCTGTGAAGAGTCTTCTGATTGGAAGCTGGAGTCTTTACTGCCGATCTTTCTGATTAAATTTGGTTCACGGCTGCATACTCACTTTAATTAACCCACTGAAATTGAAAAGCGAATTGAAATGAAAGAAATAAGGAAAAAAAGTAAGTAAAAAAGAAAATGTTGAAAAGATGTTTAGGAAGAGGGATATAAAGAAAGGAAAAAACACCGAAAAAACAAAAAGATGACAGTGCCAAAAACGTAATAGAAAGAAATATAATGGACAAAAGTAGAAAAGAAGGGAAACAAAACAAGACAAAAAAAATACTCGAGCACAATAAAGAAGCAAATGGGAATGAAAGAAAAAAACCCAATGAAAAACCCCCACCAAAAACATGGAAACTAAAGAAGAAAAAGAAAAGATTGTAGCATTTTATTTTTCCTCACTGTTCGTGTGCCAAGGCCGCCTACAGAAAATCGTGAAGAATCAACCAAATACATTAATAGAAACTATGCGCACTTTAAAAAAAAATGATATTGTTTAATGCAATTCGCCTCAGAAATATCTTCAAAATATGAATTCAGAGAGCGGGATACCTCAGATGAATAAATACTTATTTGAAGGAAAGTGACAGCAGCATGCTTATCTAGCACGAAAAAGAAACATGAATGTAAAAGTTTTTTGTTTCAGACTGCATGCATTCCCGACACATTCTCATTTTAATCTCTTTCTGTCTCTTAATTTCTTTTACACAAACTCACACACACACGCGCATGCGCGAACGCAGAGAGAGAGAGAGAGGGGGGGGGGGAGAGAGAGAGAGAGAGAGAGAGAGAGAGAGAGAGAGAGAGAGAGAGAGAGAGAGAGAGAGAGAGACGGACGGATAAACAGACAGACAGATAGACCGAGACAGAGACAAAGATTTACTCTCTCCTTTACCTGCCCATACTCTCCCTCCCGCATTCCCTCCCTCTCCCCCCCCCCTTCCATTAACATGTTTTGTTTTGCTCTCCTCAGCAGTCATTCTAGCATGTCTGAGATGCAATCTTTTCTTTTTTTATTGGACTTTTTAAAACATTTTTTGTCAATGCGTACAACAACTCATAGAAACACATAAAATAAGGAGAAGAAGCTTGCAATTAAGCTTGTTACATATCAAGTTAACATGTGGAAAACAAAATGAACAAAAACGGATAAAACTACGAACAGAGTGTTGCCTACACAAACAACAAAGCATAAAGTACACTGTCAAACATAGGTAAAGCCATACAATAACACACATAGGCTGTCTCACTAGTAATAACAACCATCAAAGTAATGCGGTAGTTGTGTACTGACAGTGCTCACTCTACAATGTTTGGTCCAAACAGGTGTTTATGGGTCGCATAATTTATACATAGATGAAACGTTGTGACAGAGACTCGTTCTTTAGGGCCTGAATATAACTAATTGATTGCACAATGCGGTTTAATCTTCATTGACGAACAGAGATTTATATAGAAACCACTCCAAAACAAACGTATCGTGCCTAATGTTTTTTCTAGCAATATATTCTTCAATATGATACCTGTATTTCAACATTCTTAGATATCCTTGTAACTCCGGAACCCGCTTGTTAAGTTTACATTTGTACAAGAACTGTTTGGCATATAGTATTATGAAGTATACAATCTTATCAATATGTACATTTTTGTCATGACCAAATAATATTGAAATAGGTGTCAAATTTTGCGCATTTAAACACTTCTCATTCATTAAATCGACCAACCCTTTCCAAAAGCGTTGGACAACAGCACATTGCCAGAACATATGAATAATATTATCCTTCGAAATATTACAAAAATTACAATTGTCATTTTCAGTCACACCCATTTTTTGTAGTATAACATTCGTACCTATGCATCTGTGTATTATTTTCATTTGAAACCATTTCATACACACATCTTGCACTTTATGTAAATACAGAAAACACTTTTCCCAGTCAATATCTACATTTAACTTGTTATTCCACTTTAAGCAATTTTTCGGTAGAGTACCATCGTCAGTATAGACATTGTAGTACACTTTGCAACCTTTATGTGATGATATCAGCTTTTTTAAACATACAGGTATGTCCAAATACTTGTTGTCCTCAATGGTTATTCCTGAATTGCGTGTGTAATTAGATATTGCTGCCCTATATCCATAGAACTTAACATAATTCATATTAATATCATGCTTCTCTTTAAATTGTGCGCATGACATAAACTGTCCATTTTCGAACATAAAATGTGCAATACAGAATACACCTTTATTAACACATGTTCTATCTTTAATGACTGATGTGCCTATCTGTATTCTATTGTTGTAGAAAACTGGCTCTGAGAGAAGTTCGCCTGAGTTCTTACTAGTTACACGGTAGAAAAAAATGTCTATATGCCTGGAAAACTTCTGACCAAAATGTGTTGAATTTATTAAAATTTGAAACAATTTCAGGTCCATGCGTCTGAATATCATTTATGAGTGGAAAGTTTAAGAGAGTGATTGATTTCCATTTATGATCTGTTGACTGAAACTTTCTCAACCATGTTAATTTTAGACAGGATGCAAATGTTTTTAATTCTGGTATTCCCATTCCAAATCAATCTGATTCCCGCAACGAACGTCTGAATTATTTTTGCTGCCCAGCCATACTGCATGGGACTTCCCGAGACTAAGCCTTAATCTTGACTTTCGCCCAAAATTTTGTATCATGGATATACAATTTTCAAAAGACGCTTGATCACCTTTTAATAAAAATTCGGTATCATCAGCATATTGTAAAAGTTTATGTTCAACGTTATTCATTTTTATACCTTTTATATTTTCATTTTCACGTACCATCAACGCTAAAATTTCTACGCAGAGAATGAAAAGATAAGGTGAGAGGGGGTCTCCCTGTCTGCATCTCCGATGTATGCCAAACCAGCTAGACACTTGTCCATTGATTATGACACAAGACTGAGTATTATTGTATAATGTTTCTACCCAGCTACAAAAACCCTGTTGGCACCCAAATGCCTTCAATACTTTAAGCATAAAATCCCAACTAATCGAGTCAAATGCTTTCTCAAAATCAATGTTCAGCAAAAGCCCAGGCATTTGATGTTCATCTAAGTGATCTATTATATCATAAATAAGTCTTATACTATCCCCAATATATCTATTCTTCATAAACCCGGTTTGATCCTCGTTAATCAGTTTTGGTAAATGCGTTTTTAATCTGTTAGCTATGCACGTATAACCTATTTTGTACACAATATTAAGCAATGATATTGGTCTCCAGTTCTTTATTACATTTCTAGGTTTATCCCCCTTTGGTAAACATGTAATGATTCCTTGACGCTGGACGCAAGAAAGTTCTCCCCTTTGAAGTCCTGCATTTAGTGCTCTAACAACAAACCCCCCAATTGTTTTTCAAAAACATTAAAACAAATTCGGCAGTGAAGCCATCAGTGCCTGGGCTTTTACTATTCTGCATGCTTTTCAGAGCAAACCCTGCTTCTTCTAGAGTAATATCACCTTCTAATGTTTGCACTTCTTCATTATCTAAACATCTTACCAACTCATCAATCTCACAATCTTCCACGCCAGCTTTTTTTATACAGATGTTCATAAAACCCTTTAACCTCAAGTAGAATATATTTCTGGTCTTGTATAACATTACCATGTTTGTCATTTAGTTTAGCCATGCTTTTACTAATGTAATGCCGTTTTTCTAAGTTGCAAAAGTAGCTTGTTGCTTTTTCCCCATCTGGCCCTTGACCTTACAATAACCCCTTCTATTCTTTTTTCTCTAATAGCTTTCAGTTGTTCTTTTTTTTAGAATCTATGGTTTGTAATATTTCTTCATTTTTAGTCTCCTTTTGCTCGAAATGCTGTAGTTCCTCCTGTAGTTTATGCTCTTCTTCGTTCATTTTCTTTTTCTTCATAGTAGCATAGGCAATTGTCTTTGATCTAATTTTCATGAGGAGAAAATCCAAGAACAGGTCATCAGAAATAGTAAGTTGTAGATCTTGCGGTGGGACAGTGTCAATTGTTTCTCGCTGCATAATCTCGTTGAACATTTGTGATCTCTTCGTTAATTTCATCAGTCTTGTCTTTTAATAGTGACGAGTTGAATTTCCAAAAAAGTCTTGCATTTAAGTGCTTCGTTTAATTTCAAATTCAAAACTACCATTGAGTGGTCTGTGCGATATCCACACTCAATATCAGAATCTTGCACAGTTTGCACAATGTGATCAGAGACAAGAAAAAAGTCAAGTCTAGCTTGCTGAAATGGATTATTCCTCCTCCATGTAAATCTTCGACAATCTGGGTTTAACTCTCTCCAAATATCACTCAGTTGCAAATCATCAACCAGATCATCAACAGCATCTCTAGCCTTGGGATTGTTAACATTCTTATAGTTATCATAATCTCTTGAAGAATCAAGCACTAAGTTAAAGTCTCCCGCAAGTATTACATTATCAGTATTAAATTCTTTAATTTTGTTACTCAAGAAAAAATAGAATTCCGGGTCATCCCTATTTGGCCCGTATACATTTACAAAGAGAAAATCCTTCTGTTTAATTTCAACAAGGACCATGACACTGTTTCCCCCATTTCCCTTGTATACTCTTTTAACCTTGAATTCGAAGTTGTTGTTGAAAAGGATTGCAACACCCCTAGAATTGGAAGCATGGCTTGAAAAAAAGGCTTTATACCGCCACTCTGCTGTGATATACTGTTCCATTTTTTCTTCAAAATGTGTGTCTTGTAGAAAATAAACACTATATTTTTTGTTTTTAAGGTAATGAAGGACATCGCGCCTTTTTTGCTTGCCATTCAGGCCCTGGCAGTTTACGGAAGCGACTGATATCGTACTATCCATCAAATACTTCAGAGTTCATATAATATCTGACAAACGACCCACCAAAAGAATGAACAAATCCAATACAGCCAATTTGCATGAAACAAAAGTACAAGGGACAAAAATGCACAACAAGAACAACAGTAGCAAAAAAACAACACACAAAAACACCCAAAGACAAAACAAACAACAAACAAAAAACTGACAAACCTCAACAAATAGAGAAGTCGTCACAGCAAGGAAAAACCGACAAAAAACAATAAATAAAAAATTTGACTATGCAACCAGCGGAGATGCAATCTTATCCAACATAGCCGCCTTCACCCCCACTTCCCACTAATCTGACGGACACACCAGGCTGTGTTTGCTTACCCAGCTTAACGTACCATTTCCAGAGTATTCCACAAGTCGTCCTAACGCTTCAGAAGATGTTGACCATGCGTGAGAAAACTCGTTAGGGATCAGGTATTTAACACAACGTAAATATTGTATTTATCTCAGAAACGGCCAAATCAATTTCTTTGAACATTATTTCATTCAAATAAAATGCTTTTCAGAAAAATGTATCCGGTAAAAAACCCACAATGAAGAAATTCATTCGTTTTGTTGCAAAATGACAAAGTATTTTGAATTCACCAGCCCTAGTGTATGATTGTTTTCGCTAGCTTAGATCACAGTCCGACAGATAATTACTTGTATTTTTTCTCTTATTGAATGGGGTTGGTTACTACTTAATATAGAGTATGCTTAACTGATGAATTTCATCAATTTACGCATACATACACACACACACACACACACATGCGTGCACACATGTACACACATAAACACATTTTTTCCTCTTTTTTTCCTGTCTAATATGATGAGTAGTGGATAGACGTACAATACAACTCACACACACACACACACACACACACACACACACACACACACACACACACACACACACACACACACACACACACGCACGCACGCACGTACGCACAAACGCACGCACAAACAAACAAACGCACGCAAAAACAAACGCACAAACGCACGCACGCACAAGCAAACAAACAAACACACGCACAAACAAACAAACAAACGCACGCACACGCACACGCACACGCACACGCACGCACACGCGCACGCGCACGCACGCACGCACACACACACACACACACACACACACACACACACACACACACACACACACACACACACTTCATTCTACTCGAACGAACTTTCCCACTCCCACAAGGAGCATTCAGAATAGGCTTACTTGCTAAACTAAGAATACCAACAAAGCAAAACGACACAACAAAATCAAACAAACAAACAAATAAAAATACGAAAGAAGACTTCACACTAAACACCGCAACTCTGCTTGCTAAGAAGAAAAAAAAGGTTGATAATGCCTTCCTGTATTCTCATTTGACTCACCCACTGGAGCTATCGTTTGTCGATCAATACATTCTTCTTCTTCTTCTTCTTCTTCTTCTTTCCTTACAAAGCGAAAATGTGAATGCGGTTGACGCGAGGAGGGGTTATGTGAGGATGGGGTGGGGTGTGAAATGGAGATAAAGGGAACAGAAAAGAAAAGGGACACAGGAGCTAGTCGGGGGCCTTAGTGGAAATATTATGCAAATGAACATACCGCTTAGCTTTTTGGTGTGATGTTACACATCAAGGGCATACACAATCAATCAATAGTTAAGCTTAATTCGCTCTGCAGCTAGTGGGTGAGGCTAAAAAACGGCTGAAACGGCCAAACTTCAATATTGAATAACTCCGTAACGGTTTAACACAATGCGTTCATATTTTAGCTACGTCACTTCCGTTATGAAACATGACCGGAAGTTCGAACCGGAAGTGCTTGACCGGGGTACCACAAGATTTTAATTAGCTCAAGAAATAGGAAAACCTAGAAGCAATATCACAAAAATAACCTATGGATAATGTTGGTGTCATTATGGCCTAGGAGTGCAACTAATTTGGTGGTGATATCATTAACCGTTTGGCAGTTATTTACATTTATGTAAAATAGGTTGAGTCATATTCATTTACGTTTTACTTGTTTTTCGCCCGATTTTGCTCAAATTTGCAATAAAGTGGCAACAAACTGTTTCTATGTAATATTTACAATACGAAAGGTAATCACTGTGCTTGTTTGTCGAAAAACGGCCAAAAACGGTTAAAACGGTCAAATTTCAATATTTAAAAAAATATCTGAACAGAATGTGTTCATATCTCAAGTTGCAACAAGTGTTTATATGCAAAATGTGCAATATAAAGGGTATTCACTGCATTTTTTACCCCAAAGAAACGACCAAAAAACGGTTTAAACGGTCAAATTTTAAATCTAAATAAATTAAAAAATGTCTGGACAGAATGTGTTCAGATTTCAAGTGCAACAACTGTTTCTATGCAAAATGTAATATATAAAGAGTATTCACTGCATGTTTGCCAGCCAAAACAGTTAAAACTGTCAAATTACAAATTTAAATTTAAAAAAAATGTATTCATATTTCAAGTTGCAAACTGTGCAATATAAAGGGTATTCACTACATTTTGTTTGCACCCCCCCCCCCCCCCCACCCCATCCCGTATCCCCCCCACCCCCAAAAGGCCAAAAACGGTTAAAAGCGGTCAAATTTCAATGATTAAAAAATATGTCGACAGAATGTGTTCGTATTTCAAGTTGCAACAATTGTTTCTATGCAAAGTGTGCAAATTAAAAGGGCATTCACTTCAAAATGGCCAAAACCGGTTACAACGGTTAAATTTCAATTTTAAATAAATGAAATATGTCTGTTCAAGCTGCAACAGCTGTTTCTAAACAAAATGTGCAGTATAAAGGTACCACCCCCCCCCAACCAAAAATCACAAAAAACGGCCGAAAACAGTCACATTTCAAATTTAAATAAATAAAGAATGTCAGTAAATAATGTGTTCAGATTTCAACTTGCAGCAACGGTTACAATGCAAAATGTACAAATAAAGGGTATTCACTGCAATTTTTCCTGAAAAAAGGCACACCAAAAATGGTTAAGATGTGTTTGTTTGTCTGTCGGTCTGTCTTTTGTCCTTTATATCGCTTGTGTGTCTGCCTCTGCCTGAATCTGTCTTGGTTAGTATGTTTGTTTCAGTCTACCTGTCATCCTGTCTACCTGTCTGTCTGTCTGTCTGTCTCTCTCTCTCTCTCTCTCTCTCTCTCTCTCTCTCTCTCTCTCTCTCTCTCTCTCTCTCTCTCTCTCTCTCTCTCTCTCTCTCTCTCTCTCTCTCTCTCTCTCTCTCTCTCTCTCTCTCTCTCTCTCTCTCTCTCCCGTTCTCTCACTATCCCCCCGCTCCTCCCTCCCTCCCCCCTCTCTCCGTATCTAGATTTCTCGCTCGTGAAGATCAGTCTCTCTCTCTCTCTCTCTCTCTCTCTCTCTCTCTCTCTCTCTCTCTCTCTCTCTCTCTCTCTCTCTCTCTCTCTCTCTCTCTCTCTCTCACACACACACACACACACACACACACACATACATGCGCGCACGCACACACACACACCTGTCCGCCTGTAGCTTCATCTATCTCTATGCATGCATATGTGCGCATGCACACGCATATGCGTGCATGTGTGTGCGTGTGTGTGTGTGTGTGCGCGCGCGCGCGTGTGTGTGTGTTTAGGGATTTAGGAAATTAATGCATGCAAACAACTATGTAAGCAACAAATACCTTTCAATAATGTAATAATATAGGCTTTATTTGTCGTCTTTTGTGTAAGTTTGCTGTAGTCCACAAAAACGCACACAAAATTTCCATTAATTTATAGTGAACTATATAGTGCAAACACGAACTATATAGTGCAAAGTGCACATTTTGGTTTCAACGTCAAGGTCAAGGTCTGCACGCAAATACATGGGTGCATCAATATATAATGTCCTGAAAGGTTGCCATACACTTGTTTTTGTCCATACATGCATGCAAATTATATCACAATATAATTCTACTATTCTGCTTTCAACATGCACGGCTTGAAAATGACCTCATTAGTGACGTCATTTTCGGAACGTCATCAATAAAGCAGTTGAGCCTGTAATAAATTGATCTGACAAAATAGCGACTTTATTAATATACTTTTACATCTTGGAAACTTACAAACGAGTTTGTGAACATTTTGCGGATTTGTATTCTGTTTATGGGCGGCCTTGAGTGTCCTGTTACATTTTTTTTAAAGCAGATAGAGCTTTTTTGAAACTGGGAAAACTTTGAAGACACTAGCTGGAGAAAGCGATTGTTGACAGTCATAAACGAACAATCTTTTCTTTAGATGAAAGCACTGGAAGCAGAAATTCCATTCATTTTTCTTTAGAAAGTACGCCAACAACAAATTGCCAAAATTCTGCGACAAATTTTTGCCCTGAAAACTGACCCTACTTACGAATCGAAGACATGAAAAAACGATGGGTAAAATGTTAACTAAATGTTCTCCCAATTAATGGGCCATACAACCCCAAATCCTTCTGTGATGTGTTCACAAAAGACGAAACTTAGGTACGTTTTTGTGGCATCTCCATCAAGTCATTATATCAGATGTATGTGTCTGCTGATCCAGTTTAAAAAAATGTTCTGCGACAGGATTTCGTGAGTCGGAAGTGATTTTCTTCAGTTTGTACAATACCACTGGTCATTGTCGAAATTGTGCATGACAAGTATGCAATCACTGCTCATAAATATGTGGAAACAATTTTTCACAAACTCATGAACTCTGTTCATGAGCAGCGCTCAGCCATCGGCACTAATAGAATCCCACGACTTCATAAAAACGCTAGTCCTCTCAAGGTCAAAGTGACTATGACCTACCCTGATAAGGTCTTACGCAAAGGTCATGGTCACGACGGCGATAATTAATACGCGGATGCCTTCCTCTCATGGTGACACACCACTGCACAAAATTTGAAGCAATACTGGCAAGCGGTTCGGGAGATATCCTTAAGACAGACAGACCCCCCCCACCCCCTCAGAAAAAAAAAGCAAAATAAAAAGCAACAGACGCAGACTCCTTTGCCCAGTCAGTGTAAAACTGTGGCATAAAACAATAATGCATTATTTAGCTAAATTATGCATTATTTAGGAAATAGAAAAATGTAGAACTTTCTGGGCACAGGGAATGCCATACATGCATTGGTTTTGCTACTACTTTTCTTACTTTGGCAATTCTGAAAGCCAGTTAGAATTTTATTCTTTAGCCCAGTAACTTCCGGTTGGCACTTCCGGTTATTTTTTATCCCGAGAATTCTACAAGCGTGATTTTCAGTGGATTAGTTAAATATGAACACATTCTGCCTGGCCGTTTATGTGTTATTCAAGTTTACATTTGGCCGTTTTGGCAGTTTTGGGCCGTTTGGGGTCGTTTAAACGGCCAAATTATTCGTAACGTACACTTGAAAAACAGTGTCCTGCATCTTGTTTTAACATTTAGCTAATTCGAAAGAAACAATAAAAGAAAGGAAAAAAAAGCATGCCGAACAGGGAGACATCAATAACCGTTAAATTTGATAGAGGGCAAAACTAGCTTGACCCTTCCCCCCATCCCTCACACAACCACACCCCTTCTCAGATTGATTTTGCTTGCCATTAATGTCTTCTAACAACAAACCAAAGGATATCCTTGTATTGAATTATTTGGTGTCATTTTAGTTAACTCTCTTACTCACATGGTTCAACGGCCAAGTGGTTTCTAATAGTGTAACTGTAACGTCTGAATCAGTGAGTATATCCTTGACGGAGGTTTGTACTGAAGATTTCCATGGTCAAAATATGCCTCACTGTGCTGTTTTTGTGATACACATACAAAATATGTATGGTTTCGGGGTCAACATCCAAGATGTTACGTGATTTTCAAACAGTTTCATGTCATCA
This sequence comes from Phymorhynchus buccinoides, assembly GCA_017654935.2. NCBI lineage: Eukaryota > Metazoa > Mollusca > Gastropoda > Neogastropoda > Raphitomidae > Phymorhynchus > Phymorhynchus buccinoides. The sequence continues at coordinate 34,526,085 of CM065685.1, read as the reverse complement.
AGTACGTCCTTGGCGGAGGTTTGCATGGAGGCTTCAAAATATACCTCATTGCACTCCTTAGGCCATTCTGATCAAATATATATATGGTTGTAAGGGTCTATGGTAAACAGTTTTCGGGCTACGGCTTACAGAGTTTAGACAAATAGACCTAAACACACAGACGACTATTTAAGGGTACCGTTTAAAAACGGCCAGTATCTCAGGTCACAGACCATGTAGAGGTTAACCAATGACGGTTTTCATATTCTTTCACTGCAAAATTGCAGAGCGGTATGAAAATTTGCACGATTAGGCCTATTTTGCCTCCCACTATGAAAGGGGTTAGATTTTATATAAAGTTGGATATTATTAATGTATTGCTGTCAATAAGCACACTCACTCACATACGCGCGCACACTTACACACATAAACACACTCATACACACACACACACACACACACACACACACACACACACACACACACACACACACACACACACACACACACACACGCGCGCGCGCGCGCGCGCACGCACACACTTTTCCCCTCATTTTAATTCAATATTTGTTCATGTATTTTTTTGTTCTTTTTTGTTTTGTTTAATAAATTTATATATTTAAGTCTAACATCACTATTGTTGTCAACAGACTTTAAATTAAATCAATCAAATCAAAACCCACACTCGTCACTTACCACCTCAAGTCGCATGGCGATAACAGATGTGGAGTGTGCGGCGTGTGGCCTTGTGAAGTCGCATCAGCTAAGCTTCAATACTACTTCGAATCGTGTTGTAAGACTATCTATCAGTAAAAAAAAATTGGTGCATTTCCGATTGCTTATTGTCCTTATCAGGTAAAAAATCAGATAATTACGATTTCAAAAAAATGTGTTATTTAAATACATTGTTCTTCAAGCTACAAAACAGAAGAAATGAAGATGTTGATTGTTGTTTCTGCTGCTTTAATTTACATGGGTTTTTTAATATGTTGGTTGATAGTGAACAATAATAATAATAATAATAATAATGGGAATTTATATAGCGCTCTTTCTCACATGAGCTCAGTGCGCTTTACATTGATAACAAGAACATTAAAGGCAAACAAATAATTAATCATTAGAAAGTAAAATAAGCACGATGCTTACACACAACGTTCTCTTACTTCCTTACTCACACACACACACACACACACACACACACACACACACACGCACGCACACATACACACACATGCATGCGCACACGCACACTCGCACACAATTAATTATACAAGTAAAATAGTTACAACATGAACATTCTAAGAAGAAACATAGAGACCACATTCACATTCCCAATCAAGTTTGACAAGTTATGATGATAGACGCGGAAACACCAGGGTCTGTTTAAGCAACATTAAAGATGATTGAATACCTCTCTTCCCACTAATAAGCTGACGGCTGAAGCATTTTCTACATCAGGCTCCTTATGCTTTATTGATTGTTAGATAGCTTAGGTCACATCATCAAGATCACATCATCAAGATCATTGTCATCATCAGCCGTTCAGTAGTTTAGGGTATGTAAACGAAAACACGACTGCAACTCAAAGGCTGCTAATCATCATCCATTCGGTAGTTTAGGCAATGTCAAAGTAAAATCACCAAGATCAGCAGTAGCAGCAGCAGTTGTTCAGTAGCTTAGGCTATGTAAACAAAAACACTACTACTCAAAGCTTGCTGCCCATCATCATTATCCGTTCACGAGTTTTGGTTTTGTAACGGTAACATCACCAAGAGTATCATCATCGACTGTAGGCTGTATGGTATATTCGACTGTAGGCTGCACTGTAATTGTTCGACTGTAGGCTGCAATGTATAATCCGCCATGTATTTTCGACTGTAGGCTGCATTGTAGATTCGATTGAATTCCTGTCAGAGATGGGACACAGAGATTGTGGCATATAGGGACATGGGTGTATGGAGACGGGGACATATATGGATGGGGACACAATTACGGGGACACACAGACAATGTCATGTCGATGTAGAGCCGGGGGCGCATCGCACTTATCCCTACAGAGATAGCACAGTTCAATATAGAAACCCCTCTCTCTCTCTCTCTCTCTCTCTCTCTCTCTCTCTCTCTCTCTCTCTCTCTCTCTCTCTCTCTCTCTCTCTCTCTCTCTCTCTCTCTCTCCGAGAGACTCAGAGAGAGTTGTGTCCATACAGCAAAGGAGGCTGTTCTGATCGGTGGAACTGGAATTGATTTTGTGTAGATTCCTTGCCCAAATGGTTGGCCCTGGCTCTTCTATCCAAAAGCCAACAACTCTCTAAAGCTGCATCACCAAAAGCAATTATAAAATCCCTCTCCGTGCACAGCCGAACCCGCTTAACGAAAACTCGCTTATAATCAAGCAATTTTTTGTCCCCAGCCGAACTCCTTCTTTCTTATGCATTATCAAAACTCGGATATAAGAAAATCGCTTATAAGAAAACTCGGTTATAATCAAGCAAATTCGTTCTCCCATCCGCGATGTAAACTCGGATACAAGAAAATGATTTCATACAAGGGAGTTGGTTTGCAGTTCACTTTCTTATAAGCGAGCTTGATTTTCTTATAAGCGATTTTTTAAAATTAGGGCATGAACTGTCTGTTCGAACGACACAATTTCAAGACTCCATAGCTGACGTTTGCAAAACTCGTGCTGATAATTGGGCAAAGAAGGTTAATGCAAGACTTCAGTACTTGCAGGACTGCTTTGCACGTGATGTAGTTTACCACCACATCTGCAGTACTAACTTTCGAACTGGCAAGCAAGTCCTCAAAGCATTTGCTGACAGCAGTGATGAGCCAGCCAAGAACAAATTGAAACTTGGAACACCTGGGCGGCCAAAGGATGAAGCCTGTGAGGCAGCTTTCTTGGAGATAGTGTCATACCTTGAAAACAACGACACAGAGCAAGTTACCGTCAAAGACCTTGTCCACATGATGAAGGACACTCTGCTGCGTTCATATTCTGAAGGGTACAGTGCGTACAGTGTTCCTTACATGAAACAAATGCTGAGTCAGCACTTTGGCACCAGAGTCACCTTTGCTGAAAGCCAAGGCAGAGCTGATGTAGTAACTTTGACAGACACCGCCGCCAACATCTTGCGGATCTTCTACTCTCAGGATGAAGAAAAAAAGAAAAGTGATGAGCCTGAATCTATTCGCCTGATACGAACAGCCGCCGCATTGCTGCGAAACGACATTATGAGCATGAAATGCGACAAGAGCGAATATCCCGATCCTGACAACCTTGTGCTGGACCAACAATGTGATTTCTTGCCCAAAGCCCTTCAGGTACTATTAGAAGAAATCATAAGAGGCAAGAAAGCTGATCTTAAAATCGCTTCGATTGGCCAGTCGATCATGCAAGCTACAAGACCAAACTCTTGCATTGCACCACTTCAAATCAGCTTGGCGATTCAAATGCACAAGACATTTGCATCAAGATATCTGGTCGATTCACTGAGTCACATGGGCTTTTGTTCATCCTACACCGAACTGAAGAAATTCCATGTGAATGCAGCTGCGCATCAGGGCCTGGATCTGCCAGAAATCACCGACGACAGAACTGTGCAGTTTGTAGCAGACAATGCTGATCATAATTCAGCTACCTTGGATGGCCAAAACACTTTCCATGGCATGGGCATGATCGCCGTGGTCACACCCGGAGCAAACCAACCCAAGAAGATTCCAAGGAAAAAGATCAACATTGCAGAAGTCATCGCACTTGGAAAAGTGAACATCCATTACTACAGGTATGTTTTAAACATAACACAAGTCTCCAAACTGATGTGAGTGTGAATAACTTGATTATTAAGTAAGTGAACAAATCAATACACGTATAGAGTAAATTATTACTGATATTTACACTGAAACATTGCCTTTCCTTGGAAGCTGTACAACGTCTCTAGTTGATAATATGACACACTACATACAAAACGAAAAAACAGTTAACACTGCATTATCACCACTGATTTTCAGGTCCGACTGGAATGGCCTTTCTTCTGTCATCTACAAGGACATCGAGGGTGTTGCTGCAGAAGATCCTACCACTGGCCTTGACACAGCATGGAAGATCTCGTATCCACTCAAGTCACCAAGACCTGCATGGCATGGACTAATGCAAGAAGTGCACACTGGAGTGTATCCCGGCAAGTCGGAGGTATTCTTTCTGCCAATGATAGATATGAGTGCAAGCGACGTCACTTGTATCTACTCGACTCTGGTGTTCATTTCTGAGCAGGCAAGAAAACAATCAGTGACACCTGTGGTCACATTCGATCAACCGTTGTACATCAAAGCGCAGGCGATTAAAACCAGTGAACCTGATGACAGTCCTATCAAGTCCGTTGTGCTTCAGCTGGGAAACTTTCATACCCAAATGAGTTTCTTGGGAGCCATAGGACATTTCATGGAGGGATCTGGACTGCAACAGGCGCTCGAGCTCGTCTATGCTCCCAATGCCATTCCATACATCATGAATGGGAAAGCATACACGCGCGCTGTTCGAGCCCATCTCCTGATGTATGCTGCGCTGAACGCGATTTTGACAGCTGCCGCCTATGACATGCCATGGCTTTTGGTTCACCACGAAGCAGACCAGCCAACAGAAACATCAGCAGAGCAGAGAGAGGAAGAAAGAGAACTTTCCATGGAAACTGATGACTCCACGAATGGAATCGAACTTCAAGCAGAGAAGGAGCTTGAAGCAGAAGATGAAGAGCTTGAAGCAGCACCTGAGCTTGGCAACGAGGATTTGAACGCCGCTGTTACTCTCCTTGAACAGCTCATCGCAGGTGACATATCAGCTGAAAAAGCAGCAAGTCACCCTGTCCTTGAGAGAATCGACGACACACTGGAGGCGTACAAGGCTTCCCTGTCAGCCAGCAGGACCAGTAAGCTCTGGCTACAGTATCTTGAAATGGTCGACATCCTGAAGATGATGATTAAAGCAGAGAGGACTGGCAACTTTCAGCTGCACTTGCAAGCCATCGCCAACATGTTGCCGTACTTTGCCGCTGCTGGTCACCACCACTATGCCAAGTCAGCAAGACTGTACTTGCAGCAAATGATGGAGCTCAAGGAATCCAATCCTGACGTGTATCGGAGTTTTGAGTCTGGCCACAACGTGTTCAGACGAAGTGGCCGCTTCTGGGCAGGCCTGTCCAAAGACTTGATGATTGAGCAAGTCCTAATGAAAGCATTGAAGATCAGTGGTGGGCTCACCAGAGGCACAGGCATGAAAGAGAGGCAGCGAATAATCTGGCTGCTCTCTATGCCTGCCTGTGCTCAAGTCAATGCTGCAATGCAAGAACTGACTGGAGTGTCCTTTTCAACAAGTGAGCAGCACAAGGAATTCAAGGCTACAAGCCAAAAACGAGACCACAGTGACACAAAACTCCTCGTGTCCTACCTGTCGAAAAGGAACCCGTTCACAGCTGGCCCTGCACTGCTGAACATAGCTAACGGGAGAACTGCTGAACCAGAGGTCAATGCTGATGATGCCAAGAACGTTGGACTTCACATTCTCGCTGAAATGACCGGCAAGTCAGTGCTTGAGGCCAGCATCAGAAGAATCAAGTACGCACACTTGCTACCATGTCAGCAGCAAGCATTATGACGTCTTCTTCTGTCCTGGTGGCAATGTGTCTGGGTCCAAATAAGTCAGGATCTGGGACATCAAGAAGACGCAAGCTGTTTTGCAACGCCATGGACAGGAAGCTTGTGATGGATTGTTGTTTGCTCATGCCATCTCTGGCTGTGATACCACCAGTAGACTCTTTCAGATTGGCAAGAGCGCCGCCATGAAACGTCTCTCTGACACGGCCACATCAAGCCACTTCAAGAAACAGGCTTCAGTGTTCTACGCTTCTTCATGTCAACAAAAGGTCACAGAAGCTGGTGAGGCAGCAATTGTGTCGCTGTATGGTGGAAAAGAAAACGACTCTTTGGATGAACTCAGGTTTGTCAGATACATGCAGAAAGTGTCCAAGGCAGGAAAGGTCGTTCAGCCAAGCACCTTACCACCCACATCGGCTGCAGCCAAATACCATTCTTTGCGCACGTATCTGCAGGTGCAAAGATGGATGACGCTGGATCACTGCACCCTTGATCCAACACAGTGGGGGTGGGAAAAGCTGCAGGGCATGTTTTTTCCACACTTCACCGACAAGGCTGCAGCCCCAGACGAACTACTGAAAGTAATTCGATGTGGCTGCAAAACTGACTGCGAAACTGCAGCCTGTACCTGCAGAAAAGCAGGACTAATGTGCTCGTCAGGTTGTGGAGACTGCAGAGGGGAGACCTGCCAAAACTCAGTTGGCGTCATCATGATGGAAGATTCGGACTCTGAATTTGAATACTGACCTCTCCTATTCACATCATCATTGTTTTGCAGCTGTGCGTGTGCCACATATTTCCAGCTGACAAATGAATTGAGAACAAAATTCTAAAACTTGTGTTCTTGGACTATGTGAATAACTTTTACACTTGACACACTTTGTTGTGCATAATCATTTATTTGTGCAAGAAAACACTTAATGGTGCTATGGATACCTGTGCTCCAAGTTCAGTGATCGTCATAATGAATAGAGATCATCACTGCCAGTTATCTCGTCATGAAAAATCAACATTTCCCTCCAGCACTGGACTACCCAGCAAATTCATGCCAAGGCAAGTTCAGTATTTTACATTTCCATCATGTTGACATTTCCTTGAATTTGTCTTTGTTTTGTTTTCTTTTGTTTTGTTTTATTTTGTTGTAAATCCACATTCATTTGTTCTTGTATTGTGCTGCATTCTTATCTGACATCAGAAATTAGCTTCTTTGAACAGGACGGATTTTTTCTTCGCATGTTCTTACATTTTCGTCCTTTGATATGTACTTGACACTAGCAGTAATACTGAGAATTTGAACTCTAAAACGTTATGAAGAAAAGTAAAGCTGTAAATAGTATAGATTTATTAATCTGGATACCTTAATAATTTACCAACGCTGCAGAGATATACCACGTAGAAGTTAAACAGGAAAGTTAAATGCTGTGCGCCTGTTTTCTTCTTATGCTCTTTTTATTTGGGGAGGTGGGGGAGGGGTAGCATCAAATGAATGTCTGGGAAGTGTTTCACACTATGTTTAGTTTCCCTTACCCGCGCCATATCGTATTACAGGGAGTTGACCCAATTTCCAGATATAGGCACGGTACCAGATCTTTAGACCCCCCTCTAAGTACCTACTTCCGGATATATTTTGATGAACTTTCGCGATCTGATTACCAGATGGGTGGTTAACACGAAACAACTTAGTTTAGATTTGTTGCAATTTGTTTAAGGTTACAGTAGGACTCCGAAATTATCTTACTGGCTCAGAAAGGATGTTCCAAAAATTAAACTGCAGTTGTTCCAACAAAGCAAACAAAAAAGAGGAAAACTTAGGTCAGAGCAGCTACGTCACAGACACTCTAACTGGTACAGGCACTTGATTGCAAGACTAACTTAGTTATTTTTGTTCCTTAATTTTATACTTTCCTTCAGTATTCTGTACAAAATAAATGCTGAGCAGATAAAATATACGAATGCCTGTACTTTTGTGTTAGTCATAGTGAGACTAGAGTAGCCTACCTTAATATAGAAAGATACACCCGAATCCGCTTGTAAGAAACTCGCTTATAAGAAAACTCGCTTACAATGAAGCAACACAACAAAAATTCCCTGCCGAACTTCTTCTTCCTTATCTATGATCAAATCTCGGATATAAGAAACTCGCTTATAAGAAAACTCGGTTATAAGCAAGCAAATTCTCCCACCGCAATGGAAACTTGGATATAAGAAAATTATGTAATACAAGAGAGTTGGTTTGCAGTTCATTTTCTTATAAGCGAGTTCTATTTTCTTATAAGTGAATTACCATTGACAACATTTTCTTAAAGACCCACAAGATAACGTGTCAAAATCACAAGTTCCACGTATTTTCATTCCTATAGCTGGTACGAAATCTTGTTTTGACCAGGTTTGACTCCCATACAAATGCCCCTAAATTGAAAACGAAACATTTTAAAGAGCAGCCTCAATTTGAAGTTGGGGAATTTGTATGTGGGTCACAGCTACCCAGAAAAAACAAGGGACTTAATCGTGTTGGGTCAGTGTGTCTTTAAAAGTCAGTTGGACCTGAACTGAAAGGATGTTCCGAGAAAATTGAAGTCATTCCAAAAAGGGAAAGTTTACCTTATACCAGTTGCATCACACAGACATTCTAAACAGTACAGGCACTTGATTGCAAGACTGACTGAGTTGTTTTTGTTCCTTTATTTCATACTTTCCTTCAGTATTCAGTGCAAAATAAATGTTGAGCAGAGAAAATATATGAGTGCCTGTACTTTTGTGATGGTGGTAGAGCAGCAATGGCAGAGAGGAAAAGGCAATCTATTTATTTAAGAAGATAAATACAAATAACTGAATACTTGGACGAAAATCCACATAAACAAAAGCAAACGATTGATGAAAAGCTGCATGTGTGGACAGTACATGGTAATAGTTCAGTACAAGAAAGGTGAAGGGGTACGCATTTAATAACAGTAAAAAGAAAAAAGGCTTCTTAGTTGAGTGGTTGTAGGCACTTTTAAATCTTCTTCTTAGTATACTATTTTGATTTTATGATGTAAAACATGCATCAAATTAGGAAAAAGGATTTTCTCTTCGTTTTGTTTTTCTGTCTTTCTTTTCTTTTCTTTTTCTTTTCTCTTTTCCCCCATTCAATTTGGTTATACAGAATAAAACTTCAAAAACTCGGATATGGTAATAAGCAAAACATCATCTCCCTTCGATTTTCTTATAACCGAGTTTTGCTGTATTTTGATTTTATGTTGTAAAACATGAGTCATAGGTCGCAAGTTTCTTTATTGTCCATTGGCATTATGCAAACGCAAATACAAAATTGTCTTCCACTGTGTAAAGTAAGTCGAACTAGAATATTGATTAAAAACAAGAAACAGAAATGTACATTTAAACACCACACCCAATCATTCATCTGCTCTCCGCTATCTTGCTCGCTCATCATGCAATTCACACCACGTCTGCCTTCATTTTTGTTTTCAATTTTCAGTTTTTTTTTTCTTTTTTTCCTCATTTGTTTTGCATTTTCCCCTTTTTTTCATGCACCAAATTAGGTAAAAACATTTTCTCTTCACTTTATGTTTCTGTTTTTTTAATTTTCTGTTTTTCTCTTCTTCTCTTTTATTTTTTCCCTTTTTTCCCCATTCAACTCGGTTATAAGAAAAAAAAATCAAAATGTTTTCTTATATCCGAGTTTCTGATATAAGAAAACCCGGATATAAGAAAACAAAAAAAATATCTCCCTTCGATTCTTATAACCGGGTTTTGCACTCACACTGGGTTTTAGCATGATTTTCATCATTCTTGAAAGCAATAAAGCTTTTATTATGATATATTGTATAACCTGTAGTAGAAGTTAAGGCCAATCTAACCAACTAACTGTACGATTTAATCAATACGTTTTGTGTGTGTCGTGTCAAGCATTCTGAGCTGAGTAGAGGCAATGGATAATATTACTAAGTAGACTATTAGATCTAGAAGCGAAATGAAAAGTAGGCGAATAGATCTGCAATGTAAACCGGTTGCGTTTGAATACTTCCAACAAAAATAGAACCGGAGAAGATGAACTAATAAGATAATGTTTGTTGACCGTTGAAATACTAATACAGTACTCCCCGTTTATAGTAAACTCGGTTATAAGAAATTTCGGTTACAGTAAAGGAAAGCACTGGTTCCTGGCCAAAGGTCTACTGTTTTATTACTAAATAGACCTCGGATAGTAGCAACTCGGTTATAATAAAAAACCTGCTATAGTAAAGTTACTTTTGGTTCCCCACAGGACTGGCTCCTCGGTTACAATTAAAAAAAATTGTCCTCTTCATGACCTTTGTAAATACGTCACCAATGTATGCGTCACAGTCTCACCACTCCCTCTACCCACCTTCATCAACGAAATTGAAAGGCACTGAAAAACATGTTTCTTTCCCCTTATTACTTAGTGGGAAAAAAAGAATGGGGGGGGAAAAAACCTATATATACAGCCGAATCCGCTAATAAGAAAACTTGCTTACAATGAAGCCAAAAAATGTTCCCTGCCGAACTTCTTCTTTCTTATCTTTGATCAAAACTGTGATATAAGAAACTCGCTTATAAGAAAACTCGGTTATAAGCAAGCAATTTTTTCCCCCCATCCGCAATAGAAACTTGGATATAAGAAAATTATGTCATACAAGAGAGTTGGTTTGCAGTTCATTTTCTTATAAGCAAGTTCTATTTACTTATAAG
>CM065685.1:34450748-34505748 GCA_017654935.2 Phymorhynchus buccinoides | reverse complement strand
AGTCGAAAACGACTTGATTTTTTACTTTCAAGCGGGAGGTTTGAGGCAGTACGAGATGAAAGCGTGAAAAAAACGAGACAAAATTGAGTCATTACACACCTGGGCACCGAAAGTGAAAGCAAAACAATGGCGAATTCATGGACTACGTAGCTTCTTCACAAATCTTAGGCTTACCGTGTTATCAGTTTTGTTTCTAACATGACTTCAGAACACCAAAGTGAACACACCTGATGCCCACTGTTCTAATCTTTGAAGAAAATGACGTCAATTATTAATATGACACATAAGTCATAGAAGCGATTTTAATAAAACGTCAACAGGCCGTATTAGCTTAATTTTAAGCTGTTAAAGACCTTCTCTAGCAGAGCACCAAATTCGGCTGAACGACCTCTTATCATACACAGGACCCCTGCCCTAACAATAATTTTATAAAAATCGACACAGCTTTGTAATAAAACGGTAAAAACTGACTTTGACGCAGTTTGACACACCTGGATTGACCCTGATTGACCCCTCACATCGGAAGCAATTAAAAGACGTCCATGTTTGTTGGCAGTCCCAAACCATAATATCAAGCACTGCCATTGTTTGGCAGTCAGTGCAGCAGTGTATCCCTTTGTCGCATTTGTTTTCTTTTGGAGATGCAGACAATGGAATGTTGTGTTTTTTCTTTTGACAAAGCAATCAGCCACAGGCTGTGAGAGCATGAGGATAAGATCTGCAAGTAAGTAAACTGTCTCGATGACGATGTGCGAAATTTAGATCTAGTCATGATAATTCTACCAAAGTAGTGTTTGCAAACGTCGAAACAATCTTCTTCTCTGGTCTAGTATCAGTAGTATGTCTGATTGAAATAGATCGAATTGACTACAAATAGTTATGTAATGAGTAACAACAGCTTAGCGCATTTGGCACTGCAGTGTGAGCACTCTTGATGTGTTAAGAAAAAATTGATAGATTCCGTTCGAATATCAGTGCGTTTTTTCAATGGCTAAACTTTGTGTCTGATCAGTGAAGACAGTGAACAATTTAGAGCTGCTACAGACGTTCTACGCAGTATAATATAGAGCATTTCAGTCTAGACTTGTTATATAGGAAGGTTTAACCCAAGTATATGTAAAGTGTCGTTCTAACACTGTAACAGTGCCTTAGTTATCTAGACTAGTCTAGATCTAATGCATGCGCAAGACTGGAAGGAATACTGAACACTAACAGTAACAGCAGCCACTTCAGTTTGTTGTGTTGCCATGAGTAATCTTTGTGTGCGTGTGTATGTGCGTGCGCGCGCGCGCGTATGTGTGTGTGTGTGTGTGTGTTTCATTAGACTAGCAGGGTCCGTTCCAGTGACAAGATGATGAATAAACGTTGGCTGCATCATAGACTCCAAACAGGAAACATAGGCCTACCAACAGTTGAGTAAGTTGATATTTACAGCAATGTAGAATAGTTTTGCGCGCGCGCGCTTTGTGTGTGTGCGTTTGTGCGCGCGCGCGTGGTGTGTGTGCGTTTGTGCGCGCGCGCGGGTGTGAGTGGGTAGGTGTGTGTGTGTGCGTGTGTGCGTGTGTGCGCGCGTGTGTGTGTGCGTGCGTGTGTGTGCAATTGTTCTTCTCCTGCTAAGGTAACCGCAGTATCCACTGTATGCAGTTTGATCTTGCTGGTAGTGTTTGTAGTGTTACTGTATCCATCACTAGATTAGCTATAAATTACTGAAGCCTTTCTGAAGAAATTGTGTGTATGTGTGTGCCAACATGACTCTCTCTCTCCCTGTGTGTGTGTGTGTGTGTGTGTGTGTGTGTGTGTGTGTGTGTGTGTGTGTGTGTGTGTGTGTGTGTGTGTGTGTGTGTGTGTGTGTGTGTGTGTGTGTGTGTGTGTGTGTGTGTGCGTGCGTGTGTGTGCGTGTGTGTGTGTGTGTTTTCACATAAATTAAATTCAGTTTCAATTTCATTTAGTTTTAAAATTCCCTTTGATTTTTTGTAACTACTAATTTCGAAAATTGTGCATTCCTGAACTGAGTCTCGCCACCACCACCCCACTCACCACCACCACACGTGCGGATACCGGTAAGGTATTTCATACAAATAGCTACCTCCACCACCACCCTTCCCCCAGCTTCTGGTAAAAGTTCTGTGCTTATAACCTTTTCCCTTGGCTTTCTGTCATCTAGATATTTCTGAAAACTCTTATAAAGATTTCCTCAAGCCAAAGAGGGACAGACTGGGCCTATTTTGTAGTTATGCGCAGAATGGCAGCATGAGGCATCTGCGCTCAGAAACTGAGTGATAGATGAATAATTGTTATTTTGTTGTACTTATCGTGGGGGACATCCCGCAATCGCTACGTATCGGTAACATTGCCAAGATAAACCAGCCCGGCTTTCACTGCGGATCGATAACTCTACTGGGCTAATTCACTACGGCAACTAAGGGTTAGGGTTAGGGTTAAACTTAGGTAAGGAAAAGGAATAGGCTACGAAAAGGGTTCGGGTTCGGGTTAGGGTTAGGAATAAGGTTAGGGTTGGTCTGTTGGAATTCAAACTGACAGATTGGCACAGTCATCATCAATTGTTCTCTATGCGTTGTAGTGGTGACAGCGCTACCCACCGTGTTCAGGCCTACCTTTCCCATTTTGTTGGGAAACTATTTTAATGACAGTGAGATAAGGAACGGGAAGGTTGTGTGTGTTTGAAGGGGGGGGGGGGGGGGGGGTCACAGTGTGTAGAGAATTCAAGCTATAATTATTAATTTTAAAATGTATGCATCCTCGTAATAATACAAGATAGACTTGATTTGTTTTATAACTCAATATTTAGCTCATAGTTGTTGTTAAGCGCATAGAGCTCCACATTGGTGGAGGAATGCGCTATATAAATGATTCACTATTATTATTATTATTATTATTATTATCATAGAATCGATGACATCAAAGCCACTTAACAATAGCTTTCAGAAATATCATTAGTTACTTAGAAGCATGAAACGTGTCTTGGACTTTTACACATAATATTATTTTGAATAATACACATGCGTGTGTGTGTGTGTGTGTGTGTGTGTGTGCGTGTGCGTGTGCGTGTGTGTGTGTGTGTGTGTGTGTGTGTGTAGACTGGATCTAGGTAGACTGAATCTAGCTATAAGTTTGTTTCATATATAGGAGTAAACCGTCAAAATAAAATAGAGAATGCTAAAATGTGTTACTTCCCCTGTATATTGATAAACATGAGCACCCATGTACACATAATGTAAGTAAAGATGAATCAGTCACTCTTTCAGGAAGCTGCCCGGCATCATCACACACAAGGCGCTGGAATGGAACCCTCAGGGCAAGCGACCAAAGACAACGTGGAAGTGGTCCTGTAAGGAAGAAATGAAGTTCAGTTTGTCCTGGGGGAACTCGAGAAAGCTGCCCCAAACCGAATCTGCTGGAGAACTGTTGCTGAGGCCCCATGCTCCACAATGAATCCAAGGAAATAAGTCAGGTAAATGAAGCCATATACTCATGCACAAGCACATGCGTGTGCGCGCGCACACCGGCACACACACACACACACGCACACGCACACGCACACGCACACGCACACACCAACCTCCTTATAGTATTATGAATAAAACAAGGTACATGTCAATTATGTCACATTAGCCATGCCGCAATAACATACATGTGAACTCCTGACAAATGCAACCTGCTGCTACTGTTTGTACAATATTAAATGGTCTATTTTAGTGACTTTCATATCACTTGATCAATGGAAAACATCAGCCATTGCTTTGTTGGAGTGAGTGGTTACAGTGCAGCCTCTCATTATAAGACTCCCTCCCATATAAGACCTACTTCTCTGAGACATTGCCCTTCTTTGTAAGTATTAAAATTACCTCCCTTATAAGACCCCTCCCTTATAAGAGCCCTCCCTTATAAGACCCCTCCCTTTAAGACCTCATTTTGGTTGATTATTGAAGGTCTTATGTATTAGGAATTTGCAGAATATTTATATTAATCATGTTATGTAATTATGGATTGATTCATTATATTAATATATTGTATTCTTTAGTTATAAGTATATTAATAAATTATGTCTTTTCAATGCACTTATGCATTGTCAATGAATTGACATTGTCATTGTCATAATAATGATGTTTAGACATTTGATTAGCATGTATCTCATATATCTCATATATATGTGTATAAATCAAAATAATGTTACACCAAAATATATGACTTATTGTTTATTATTAAACTGTTGTGATGTGTGTTATATGACTGAATATATAGAAGACGTATTATAATAAGGCTTTATACTGAAAAATTTCTTCCCTTGTCTTGTGCACTGTAGTGTGTGCGCCACCTACATAAAAATATTGCTTTTTTTCTGACACGAAGTAAAAGTATGCACTCTGCCCCTGACTTGTCATTGTGTAGCGTGGTCGATTCAGTCTTAAAATGATCGCCCTTTCGTGTCACGAAGAAGCAATATAAAGCCCCATTAACACTTCGTCAGATGATAACAAGAAAACAACTTTTTCTTGGTAGCACTAGTACATAGTTTTAGGCGAAGGGCTTTTACATTGACATATTGTGTTCCTGTAATAGGCAGGTGCCTGTCGTAAATGACTTACTGGTTTTCTTATGGCTTACTAAAATTTACTTTACATGGGGATTGTTTGGAATTAACAAATCTCTGTTCTTTATAATAACAGGTGATGTGGCAAACTTTAAGCTCCACCACACAGGATAAACAGGAGACTTTCACAGGTGGGAACTATGCATTGTGTTGTTAAGTCAGCGTTTGCAGATCATACCCACAAAGGAGCGGTTTTTGTATGTGTCTTAGATCATTGTTATGTTACATTTACTGTGGTTATGTACATTTTATTTATTCAACCAGAGTATGGCAGTAAGTCTTTGAATTTTAAAATGCAGGGCATGAAATATTAATCAAGCTATACTTTAATGGACTTTATTATAATACAAAAATTGGACATTACTAATCCATACACTTTACTGTCATTGCTCATAACAACACAGACACTGACATTACTAATCCATGCCCTTTACGTCATTGCTCATAACAACACAGACACTGACATTACTAATCCATACCCTTTACTGTCATTGCTCATAACAACACAGACACCGACATTACTAATCCACACACTTTACTGTCATTGTAAGATTGTTCATAACAACACATACACTGACATTACTAATCCACACACTTTACTTTCATTGCTCATAACAACACAGACACTGACATTACTAATCCACACACTTTACTTTCATTGCTCATAACAACACATACACTGACATTACTAATCCACACACTTTACTGTCATAGCTCCCAACAACACAGACACTGACATTACTACTCCACACACTTTACTGGACTGTTCATTTACCGGGTAGTTTGTTTATTTATTTCAGTAGAGAGTTTATGCCTTGATGCAGATCTTTTCTATTGTAGTTCGTGTAAGTTGAATGTGGATGTAGTAAGATTTTAGTTTTAGTGTGGTATGACCTATGAACACTTACAAAATTGTTGCTGATTGTGTGTGTATGTGTGTGTGACGGTGTGTGTGTGTGACTGTGTGTGTGTGTGTGTGTGTATGTGTATGTGACGGTGTGTGTGTGTGTGTGTGTGTGTGTGTGTGTGTGTGTTTAGAGGCAGTGTGGGTGTATTCCTCTTTGAGTGAGGCTACAAGTGCCGAGACATGGAACTAGCAACAGACTGCAGTGGACCACAAAGAAAGGGTGTAAATGATGCCGGAGAGGTTCCAGCAAAGCAAGCAAATCAGCACCAGTCACCACATTTTTGTTTTCTTCAAACATTATGTAAAAAAAAATTATTATGCTAATTTAAGTCGGTTTAGTGACAGCATTGACAGGCTTTTAATCTTTTTGTGTGTGAATAATTTATTATAATAATAATCAAACAGATACAAAATTAGCAAAATCATAAAATGTTAAAAAGAAGTACAAAGGGATATAATTTAATGTTGTACCCATGTACAATAGACACTTTTTTTGCTGTCCGATCTACTGTTCTGGCCACTTCTGGGCCATACAGTGGTGTTGCTCCAACGCTGTTCATTCCAAGTCCCAACTCACAACCACACCCTGGTTTGTCAGGTCGCAGAATCCGAAATCAGCCGTCCAAAGGGAGAAAATCTATGTTAGGCTGTCAGGAGGCGACCACCAGAGGAGACATTGCACTGCTGCTGAGTCACTTCGGTGGAGTTCAGTGGAGCCTGTTTTGAGCTAACATACACAGGAAACCACCCACTAAGCCCCCTACTGACGACAAAATGTCTTAGTCGCAGAACTACCGTGAGCCCCAACACGTCTGTCCATCGACTGACTCCCATGACTTTGACGCACCAAATTTGAAATCAAAACTGGTCACCATAACAGCAGGGTATGCAAGACCAAAAAAATGAAGTTCCTTATTAGTCTGAGACTACATGACAGGGCCATATTCTATGCTTCCTTTCATAATGATACCCCGACGCTAACCATGCCCTTAATACCTTAATAAACAAAGTAGAGCATCTCTCTCACTCTCAGTATAGCATCCATCAAGTTGATGAAGCTGGACTGTGTTGTTTCATTATTCCCATACCAAACTCACTCTGGCAAGAACCGAAAAAAACATTGCCTCTGATGGATCTCGAACCCGGGACCTCCCAGCCACAAGTCCATGACATTACCACTGCATCAAGGCATCTTCATCAATAGACACATTTTTGTTCCTATAAAATAACCAGAAACAAATGCCCAACACACTCTTATTGGATCCTAAATGATAGTTTCATAAAATATTATATTGCAGTACATTGATACCTGTTTTTAAAAAATCATTTTTTTTATTAATTATATTACCAAAATGATATAGTAGTAAATCAATCTTCGTCTTATACCAGTTGAAAGGTATCTGTGCTCTATGCAAAGGTGAATAAGATATAATTGTATCTGTGTTCTGAGTTACTTTTTTTTAACCTAGTTACTTCATCACATTGAATTTGTTTTATAACTTTCCAGAAGCCCAGACAACAGGTGTTATGTTTGTGCGTGTGCGCGCTTGCGAAAATGGCATTTGCTCTTGATTCTTGAGAATTTTACGAATTTTATTTGCTGTGGATACTTTGCATGAAAAATTTAACATTTCTGGTTGAAAAAAGCAACAGGCTAATCAATATAAAATTAAAAACAGAATATCTTGTAATTGTATGAAAGAAAAAGCACAATGTTAAGATATTTAAAGCCGGCGACAGACTATGTGACTGCCTCATGTGACTCGATCAGGTCGTGACGTTTCACCTCATTTGCATACCATCCTTCTCGATCAGTCTGACTCAGTCGGGCCCAGTCAGGTGACAGGGCCGAATAGGGCGGGTTCTAAATTTCACTGATCGAGTCTGATGGCTTGTGACCTCTTCTGTGCGGGAAACAAAATTTGATCTACGTCACGACCTGATCGAGTCATATGAGGCAGTCGCATAGTCTGTCGCCGGCTTAACCCTTTCACCGCCAATGTCGCATTTTTGCACCACAATGATGTAACACCTATGTCATTAAAACCCTTGAAATCAGGGTCTATTATTCAATGATAGTGTGTCCCTAAATTTCGGAAGTAATGATTGACCCCATTCTAAACGTGTCACAAAGAAATCCAAAAATATTGCAGACAAAATCTTTTCAGTAGGCAAGTAAGTTTAATGGAATTTTTTGGCTCAAAGATGGCTGGCGGTGAAAGGGTTAACACCTAGATACAAATGTATTGAACACGATCTCTTACCAATTCTGGTTTTGTGGGTTAGCTTTTAATAACAGTGATATTTTTATTTTGAAGAGCTCGTGCAAAACTCGCCTTCCTTGCTTGCTTGCTCCGTGCTCCCTTTTATGAGTTTTCATCATAATGGGGTTTTTTTTCTTTGTGTACCACTGTATTTTAAAGGCTGTTTTAGTTGCCCTGGTGCTTTGCCCGTCGAAGGTTGAAAAAATAAACCGAAATATTGCGCTATTTTATCAGTGGGTTTTTTTATATATTAATTTTAAGAATTAGAGAACATTACCCCCTACCCCCTAGTACAGTTTTAATTCTGTTCTGACGTTATTGATTTAATTTAATTCATTTAAACAATATTTGTTTATTTATTCATTTTTTTATTCATGCATTTGTTTATGTATTTTATTAATCAATTTGTTTCTGCCATTTCATTATCTATTTATTTTGTGTTCTGGCTATTCCACAGTACTTATCGGTTTATTTTCTATTTATCTCTTGCATTACATTAATATAATGTGTGTGTGTGTGCCCCTCCTATCTCCTTCCATTGTTGCTGCTCCCATCTATTACCTCCGTTCTCTATCCCACCTTCACCCTCCCTCTTCTTCCATCTCTTTACCCTCAACTCCTCTCTTTCCCCGTCCTCTCTCTCCAAGTCTCTCCATCTTGTCTCTTCGCCCCTTTTCTGTTTACAATTATTTTCTTCCCAGTCTCATCACCCTCTTCCCCACCTTCCATCTCCTACACTGTCCGATGTCATCACGATTTGTTGTTGTTGAGCTTCAACAATGTTGGTGGGCATGCTTGGCAGGACGCTGGGATGAACATTAGCTAGGAATGTGTATGAGACAATAACATTCTTCTTGTCGATATTTCGTTATTTGCCTTTCTTACCAAACATTAAGCTGTATTTTATTAACCTTTTGAGCTAATTATCTTTCTGGAATAATAAATCGCAATCATGATAAAGGCCATTATCTAATAGGACCCCCCCCCCCCCCCCCCCCTATAAGACGGGAAAACGGGGCTCATATTGACCTTTACCGAAGTGTTTTTTCACCTTGACTTTTTATCCCTACTACTTTTTATTTTATTTTATCGAAGTGTGATTTGTATTGTCGGCATTTTGGAGGCAAGCACTGAGGAAGAGCAGTTTAGTTTACAGCTCAAAATATTTGCCCCATTTGAATAAATGAAGTGGCAGTTATTTGTTCTTTATTAGTCCCCGAGCCGAATGTTCGGGGAGTATTGTTTCTGTCTGATCCGTCCGTCCCTCCGTCCGTCCGTCCGTCCGTCCGGCTATTCGTCCGTTTTTCTCAAAAACTATTCAGTCTATCATCATCAAATTTGGTATACTAGTTTGCCAAGATGCAAGCTATCCACTGATGTATTTAGTTTTACATTAAGGTCAAGGTCGCGCCAGTTACGGGGTTCAACCCCCAAAACACATAATCGCTAATATCTCGCGAAGTTTTGCATGTATTTCAATGCAGTTTTTTTCACAACATTTCTTGATGAATGGTCTATAACACAGTTGTCATGAATGTTTCTGTGCGCTCGTGTGCGCATGATCGCGCGCGCTCAAATCACGGGTCCGAACCCTAAGGCTATATATAAAAAAACTTCGGTTTTGTGCTGTTTTCATGCGTTTTTATGTAGTTACGTGCTGTTTTGATGCGGCGTTTTTATGTATGTGTACAGCCGACACATTCCGATTTCGGAGTAGCTCGGCGATGCTGCGAGGGGACTTTGCAGCCGCTCGGCGTTGCACTTGTTAGTCTTGTATTAGTACTGTAATAAGATTCCTTATTATTACAACTATTACTATTAGTAGTAGTAAACTGTATTATTATTATTTCACAGGGAAATAAGAGAGACTTTGAAGACTAGTTTGGATATATTCACATTTAGCCCTGTAAAAGGACTATTATTTTAATAATTATTTGATTGGCATAATTTTGTTTCACACGTTTGATTAATGTTATTTCAGTTATGTTGTATCTGTCATGTTGTTGCACCTAACCTGAATTTCTCTTTTGGAGATATTAAAGTATACTTGAATTTGAACTTGAACTTGAAAAGGAGATAATTCATAAACGGAAAAAGGTGCAACCAGTGCTTCTTCTGTCAATGATATTATACGATTGATGCAAGGCGGCTCCTGTTTTTTTAAATCTGAAAACCAGAAGGCGCCTGGTTTTTTTTTAAAAATTACCCCAAAAATGATTCAAAGTTCAAGGGGAAAAAAGTGTTGAATTCAGTTAGTCTTAATAATTAATATAATGTATATAATAACTTATTTAATGTAATATAATATGTTTTGTGTCATGATCATCTTCTTACTGTACTTGTTGTCTGTTGTTTGTTTGTCTGGGGACAGCAGCAACATTTCCTTTTATGCAGTTTTTAAAAGGACAATAAATGATTTGATTGATAGATTTGATTGATTGATTGATTGATTGATTGATTGACTAACATAATATTTGTTTGTCCAAGCCACTCTTGAGTCGATAATGTTTTACTACTCTTTTTTGTTACTGATTAATACAAATGCTCACTCCAGGTACAACGTTGTGCCGAATGACTGCAGCATCACAAACATTGAAATTGTCCATGTATTTTACTCAGCATCTCTTGTGGGGTCCATCTGATTTCTTTCTTGTTCTCTTTTAGCATTTCTGTTATCTCTGGGTTATAACGAAAAACTGTTTACCTTCAGTAGTTAAAAAGAACGTAGTGGACTATTTCAACGTTTGTGTTGATGCCATAATATTACGACATGGTACCTTCATTGTGCCTATTGGGAAAAAGTGTCGTGAAACACTTGATTTAAGAGTGACTTGGGTTTTTAAAAAAAATACATGTCTGTAGATTCCAGGGATGAAAGATGATAGAGAAATGTCTATTTTCCTTTCAATTATGGAGAACAAACAATGGTTTCAGGTTTATATGTAACAATTTTGATATTGTGCACAGTTATATCAAACCTTCATGCATCTTTGTAAACCTTTGTGCAATTTGTATGTGTGTGTGTGTGTGTGTGTGTGGTGAAACATGCATTTTTATCTGTTTGTGTTTAGTTTGTGGAAGGAAAATTTTCATTTGAACTTTGTTTCAATGAACAATAACGTTGTAGGGTCTGTGCACATTTACAAAACCTTCCATACTAAAAACCCACCCGCAGAGTGGCACAGAGGTAACGCGTTCGCCTCGTGTCAAATAAACTCGAGTTCATACCTGGGAACAGCAGATTGAGATTTTTCCTCTCACTCTGCACTAGGCCTTACGGTCTGAACGTGAAATCTTTCAGATGAGACGATAAACCGAGGTCATGTGTGCCCATGCACTTTGTACATGTACGAGTGGCAACGAAAAAGTTGTCATTTGCTCAATATTTACCCCCACCCACCCTTTCCTTCTTCATGTCACACAAAAATAACATGCAATTTTTTAAAATGGGTGGCGCACCTCAGGCTGCTACGTTCGCTCCAGGTTGGAACAATACGGATTTCACAGAGACGCCTCTATGACTTTTGTTTATATATACAAATACCAATTCGCCAATACAGTGAAAGAAAGTGAAAAATAATCATATGTAAAATACAGATAGATGTCTGCGTGTATATGCATACACATTCATATTTGTTACTTGTAAAAATACCTAAATACCAAAAATGACTTCCAGAGTTCTTCCCCTCGGATTGCTTATGGGTTTCCATACTGAAGTTTTCAATAATGTGCACAGTCTTAAGAAGTGAATTTAAATTGATTGATTATTCACACACACACGCGCGCGCGCACACACACACACATGACAGATATAGAAACATATTTCTATTCAAATTTACTCCCCATTCTTTTACAACAAGAAGTCCAACATTAATGCAGAATAATTAAAGCAACGTAAATTACTTACTATGCAAATTTTTAAAGGTGTGCATGCAAGCACTTTTAATAATCAATCTAAATCCTAAATACAAACATTATAGTCTTCATTTACAATTATTGTTTTTCTTGCCCTGAGATAAGCAACACCAAAATGCGGCCATCTTGTACTGAAGTCACACTTACACACACACACACACACACACACACACACACACACACACACACACACACACACACACACACACATATATATATATATATACACACACACACACACACACACACACACACACACACACACACACACACACACACACACTATTGGATTTTTGCTTTCACTGAGAAGCAAAATTCTGCTATATTTAGGAAAAGGACAGGGTTAGGATCAGCCTAGGAGTATTTTCATATAACTGTAAGAAGCCCACTTTCGGAATGATGGTGGTAAACATGAGGGGGTGACCGAAGTACAAGATTGTCCTAAACGCTAGCACTTTGATTTGAAAACAAAAAGTCAAGTAAAAGCAAATTCAACATGCACACATAGCAGAATCCAACTATTCCTGTAGGAAATACAGTGGATTCCTGCTAACTCAAAAACACTGGATGACTCACAATAATTTTGTGGTCCCATTTTAATAATCCTTTAATGCTGTAACTCCTTAGTACGTTGATAACTTTTTCTTTGACCTCTCACTGCAGATTCAGTTCAAGTGTTCTCGAGTCCCAATCATGTCCTCCAACCTGTACTGGTTGGTAGTCTCTGGAGAGGGGGCTAGGTGGGGCTGGCTCCTCTCTCTGCCTCTCCAGCATCTCCGCCAGTTTGTGAGTGGAGGCCAGCTGGCCCACCACCTCCATCAAACTTGTAACATAGTCTGCAAACATATTAACAATTGCATGGTAAAGAATTTCACTTTTAACGATATTGCTTTTTAAAAATTATGTTATAAACAAAAGTTCCCCCATTTGGATACCGGGGGGTCTTTTGTATAGTCCCACAACCTTCTGGAAGTTATGTGCTTGTAACTTCCTCTAATCTGTCACTCTCTTTGACTCTGCCTTTTCCCTTTGCTTACTGTCGGCTACTATCTGACCTATTGGCCTATTCCCCTGCCTTTAAAAAAAATTTCAAATAACTTTTCTCCATTTAGCTCTTCCGGAATCGGAATGTGTCAGCTGTACTCAGCGAGGAGACCAATGAAAACTGAAAACTGAAAACCGGACACATACGTACTTGGTCCATTATGGCCTTTTGGCCTGGGAACGCAGAAGAAGACGAATAAACAAAAGTTGACCATGGAACCCTTGCAAGAAATACCTGTGAATACAAAAAGTGAAGCATGTAAATACTTGGTGTTATTTGTACAATGAGGAAAGCAAATAACATCACATATCTGTCCTTCAAAATAAATAGGCCTACATGAAATAATAAAATAGAATGTTTTATGTGCCTTGTTACTTCCTGAACATCATTTATATTTACTTCACACATCTTGTGAAAATTAGCATGGGTAGGGAACTATCCATTAAAGGGACACAACTCCCCCACCAAAGTTGCCTATGCCAACTCCACCAGCCATACTAACCCTGTATGAATTAAGATTACAGAGGAACAAATCCACTCACTTTCTCAAAAAGGAGGAGGCACGCTCGCCCATGTAATCATACATACAGAACATGGCAAACTATGGTAGAGAGAACTGTGTACAAACAAAACAATATTAATTCAAGAATGGCATAGCTTTCTAATCACGGATATGTTGCACACATACAACACACGAGTCCCCTTCCCTTTTCTAGTTCTATAGATTCTCTTTTAGCCTTACTATTTCACTATTCAAATCCTTTCTCACATCTTAGTTTGAATTATTAAAGATGACTTTATTAATTCACAGAAACTTACACAAGTCTGCAGTGTGTGTGTGTGCGTGCGTGTGCGTGTGCGTGCGTGTGCGTGTGCGTGCGTGCGTGCGCGTGCGTGCGTGCGCGTGCGTGCGTGTGTGTGTTGTGCGTGTGTGTGTTGTGTAAGCATGCAAGTACATAAGTGCCCTGGGCAAGGCATCTCCACTACAAACAAATTCTAGCCTAGCCCGCCAGAATAACATCTGACCCCTCTCCTATCTGGTAGTCATAGTCGGAAACGACAGACAAACACAAGTGCATACATACTAGTAACTACTGATTTTTACCCGCATGTGGTCAGTATCTGTTGGAGACCCCTATCCATCCTGCACACCTGTAATATAAGATATTCAAATATTAACTGTTAAAATACCTGTAGGTCACTAGAAGCAAAAACATAAGTAATAGTATTTTACAGTTTTGTGAACATAAGCTATAACAAATGCAACATAATCAAACTACACATAGCTCAACTGTGACTTGGACATTTAACAAGCGCGAAATCGCAATAGTTTGTGGCACGCGGTCTATTTTTTACCACTCCAATCATGAGTTACCTCCCCTGGATTTTCAATAATTTTAATCTGTAAACCAGAATGTTATCTCTGCACCATTTCGTAACTTTTTATATCTTTTGGAAAACATTTAAAACTATGTATCCTACTTATACTCATCAAAAGAAGCACCGCATACTCGTCGTGTCTGTTGTAGTGTCTGTATTACGTATGTTTATTATTTTGTACGCTTTTAAAATACATCATTTTAAAGAGCGGCCTCAATTAATTTTGAAGTGTAGCCTCGATTTGAAGTGCGACAATTTTGTCAAAATGTGCGACAATTTTGGAACGACAGACCGACCGACCGACAGACCGACCGACCGACAAAGTGAGTTATAGGTTTGTGGCTTGAGCCACAAACAAAAACATTGAGAGCCAGAGATTCAGATAAGTTTTATATACAAAGTTCTAAATAAAACATGGACTTTGGACACTGTTTTGCTAGTTTTATTTTAC
This sequence comes from Phymorhynchus buccinoides, assembly GCA_017654935.2. Classification (NCBI taxonomy): domain Eukaryota; kingdom Metazoa; phylum Mollusca; class Gastropoda; order Neogastropoda; family Raphitomidae; genus Phymorhynchus; species Phymorhynchus buccinoides. Next base: position 34,491,174 of record CM065685.1, on the reverse strand, counting down.
ACTAATACTTGATTTTCGCTTTACAAAGAAAACTTGCAACATTTTCCAAGGAAAAACATATTTTGACCACAAAAAATACCCACACCAATTACACAAAGTGAGATGATCATTTTGAGGGGCTTAGTCCTCTTTGTCAATCCATGAACTGATGCTCAGCTAAAAAAAATCCCACTGACAAGGATGAACACTTTAGCAAACTATTTTTGTTTGTGGCTCAAGCCACAAACCTATAACTCACTTTGTCGGTCTGTCTGTCGGTCGGTCGGTCCAAAATTGTCGCACATTTTGACAAAATTGTCGCACTTCAAATCGAGGCTACACTTCAAATTGAGGCCGCTCTTTAAAATGATGTATTTTAAAAGCGTACAAAATAATAAACGTACGTAATATTATTGAAAAGCCAGGGGAGGTGACTCATGATTGGAGTGGTAAAAATAGACTGCGTGCCACAAACTATTGCGATTTCGCGCTTGTTTTAATATGATGATTGAAATACAATCATAATTTTAAAGGCATGCTTCAAGCAAACAAAACAGTGATCAATGAAGGGAAGTTTATAAGCCGCAAGGCTTAGACTTGAGCCAGTCTCACACTATACTATACTGTACTATGATGTTTTTGTGTATAAATTTGTATAAGAATGGAAACACAAAAGACGCATGTTTATCAATCAGAAAAAAAGAAGTAAAATGAATGGACTCTCGCTGCGTCACTGTGTGCATGCACGCGCGCGTGTGTGTGTGTGTGTGTGTGTGTGTGTCTCTCTCTCTCTCTCTCTCTCTCTCTCTCTCTCTCTCTCTCTCTCTCTCTCTCTCTCCATGTGCATGCATTATACTGTATATGAATCGGGATTAACAGTGATGTCCCGAGATCCAGGTCATAGGCCACTGACCTATTAAAATTGAAAATGTTATTTATTGTGTTCTCCCCTGTCAGGACAAATGTCTAATTAAATTTGCCAATACTGGCACGCTTTGTCTTATTGATTTCGGCAAGAGCTGGGACATTGTCCTGTTGATTTCTCTAATCTCAGGACAGTTTGTCCTGTCACTTTTCTATCCTCGGTACATCACTGGCTTATATACTGAATTTTACCTGTATGTAGGAGACTCCTGTCTGTCCTGTATGGATGCCATGGACTGCCCTTGTTTGATCAGAAGAAAACAAAAATTATAGGGGAGACAAAATTCATAGATAACCATTCCCCTGTGGGATATTGGGAGGTAGGTTGTCTTTACACATATAGTGCCTTCTGGAAGTTCTGTGCCTCCTACTTCCTCTATTCTATCACTCCATTTGACTGCCTTTTCCCTTTGCTTACTGTCATCTACAATCTCTCTGCCTTACTGATCCATTCTCGTGTTTTTGTTCTAGACATTCTTACAAAGTTTTTCTGCATTTGAAAACGGACATGCTGATCCTAATTATTTATAAGGCGCATAACGGCAGCATGGTGCATCTGCATTTATGACAGAAGACTGTCTAAGTGGTTGAAGAAGAGCAAATAACCAAACATACTAGATCTATGACTTAGGGTATAATGTTACCATTTTTAAAAAAACGTGCAGTAAGCTACTAAAGGTTAAAATAAAGTACATGTAACGTACAGTAGTTTTCTCCCTCTTCTTCTTCTTCTTCTGTTGTGGTGAACAACCTCTTTATCTGGAAGTAATTGTACACAGTTTAGGGGGTGACCATAGAAAAAGAGGCGGAAGAGGGAAAGAGAGAAAAGGGTACACACATTACATTAGGCCTATCAGTTTTCCAAGAAAAGGCTATGCACGTCACCCTATTAATTATTATTTACTTGGGTTCAGCTTCAATATCTAAGGTAAAAACAGGAGTAGCAAACAAAATTAAAAAAACTAGTTCCAGGCTGGGGAGGGGAAAACTACAGGAAGCTGCCGTCAGCTACTAATTTTCACGTTCGCCCCCAGCAAGCTGGAAACTAGCCGACCCTAGACACCCCAGGTAGTGCCCAGGCCCCAACCATAAAGACAATTGATTGAGACACTGCTCAATCAATCAAACAATTGTACTTACACTTCGTTTTTCCACTGTAGGCTAAGCAATGTTGATCATCGACAGGTGCGTTGATCATTTGATGTAGATCTAGGGAAACATCAATGTTTTGGCCATTGTGACTGACGAAAAGAATTATGTTGTTGCTGGTACTGCACACAAGCTGATCGGTGAACGTTTGGCACATCTCTTTTCCGTAATTCTTGTCGGTTTCACGTCATTTCTTTCCGCTAAACAGGCTAGAAGTTTGTCAAACAGCCCACCAGTCTACGTGTGTCAAAGATCTAGATCTACAGGAAGATTATCTTCAAGATAGAAGATTCACTATTCAGCGATGATGTCTAGACTCTAATCTTTCCTTTCTGTGGAATCACATCATCCAGATCTGTGCATCCAAATAGCACACACTCATATTTTCATCCGTTTTGAGAGTAGAATCTATTGACACTAGGTAGGCCTAGTGTAGATACAGATTATTCGTTCGTTTGTGGCACTGTCAACACAGTCGTGCAAGCTCAAGGCCTATCACAGTATCAGTGTCTAGCACACAGCAAAATGTCGTCTGTTCGATTCACCTTTCCGGTGATCCGTATCATAGTTTCTAAGTATTGGAATTATTGAAGAACAGAACTGAATTTATCTACGTTATTGCAAAGAAAGCCGTTCGCTTCGCAAATGAAGTTATTTCATAGAATTCTTAGTTGTGCATTGAAAGTACATGTCGTTCACAATGGCTGCGCCCTGTAGCTATATTGGCGCCCGTCTATTGTGGTAAAGGACTGTAAACATGTCCGCACCCTGAGTAAACATGGCGGCACCGTAGTAAGTTGCCATGTTAACAACAATGGCGCTAATTAGCCTGTACAGGTGAGCTAAACCCGTTTCTGGCTGAATTATAAAAAGATGGTGCAGAATTTTCAAAAACAAATGTGAACGAAGGAATCTAGTTACAATTTAGGAGTCTTTCAACACGTTTTGGTCGCTTAGATCTGTGGGTCTTTAAACTCCAAAAAAGGAAAATAAAATACTTAACAAGAACATCAAAGCAAAGGTCCAATTGGGCTCCTAATAAGTCCCCGAATAACTTCTAGAATCTTTGATTCATCACAAAGAATGTCTTGATAGGCTGTCATTGATGGTTTTGTGTCCGACAACCAAGCAGGTAAATAGTTTTTCATATGTTCACAAAGAAAAATCACATGGAAAGGTGTAATATGATGGCCACAAATGCAGGTTATATTTTTACAGAATTTTGTTTTCAGTGCATCAAGCCTGAATTTAAAAAACTAAACTTTTTAGAATCAGCCCTTGATGAAGATTTTGTCCTGTTTTATAATCCATTAGCTTTTAAAAGCATTTTCCTTTTTTTGTTCTTTTTTATAGAGGGTAATGTCTCAGTTTGTCTTCTAAACACAGAATCCCAGGATGCTTTTTCTAAAAGACTAATTTTCATGTAGCGATAAAGGAATATGAATTTTTGCTAAAATGTTTTCAGTGGCTGCGATATTTTTTGCTAACTGATCAACTCTTTCATTTGCAAATAATCCACAATGTGATGGGACCCAACAAAAGTCAATAGAAGAACCACGCAAAGACAAAAAATGAATTAAATGGTGAATTTCTTATATAAGTTCTCCTCTCACTCTTGTATGGGAATATTTTAAGGCTTGTAAGACAGATTTTGAATCAACACAAAATAATATCTGAAAGATGGAAAATGGAAAACTAAGAATATAATTTAATGCCATAATAATGGCAACAAGTTCTGCGGTAAATATAGAAAAATGATTTCCTATATGATATGATTTCTCTATTTTTAACGATGGAATGACGAATGCAGCACCTGATAAATGATTGTCAAGTACAGAGCCATCTGTATATATTTTGAGATGATTTACATAAGTTTTATTTATATGTGTCTTAACATATGTTGGTAGCAAAGGCCCATCACATTTTCTTAAATCTGTGTATTCAATATCATAAGAAGCATTACCAAGCTCCCATTTAGGAATTGTGCTATACGTTATCTGACGGGCTACTTTTCTGGGTTCAACACCCGCATCTGTAAACAAATCAGACGTATATGAGCCTATTGTTTTCAGAGAATCAATTTTCTGTGCCCGCTTAGGAAAGTCTATTTCTGATTTTAATTGAGTTTCCTTTACACACGAATTTTGTGTTGTATGACTTCTTAGAATATATTTTGCTGACGTAAGTTTCATATTTTCTTCAAAATGGTAATATTCCAATTTCTGTGTAAGTTCTTAATGTTGAGGCATGAACAAGAACACCCAGAGCTAACTTGTAAGATTTACTGTCATTGCTCTGCAACTTTTTGATTAAATATTTGGGGGCTGAAAAAAATATTTCCTGAGCGTAAGATAATTTAGATCTTACAAGTGCAGTTACTAAATGTGCAAGTACTTTACTATCTTTTCCCCATGGCTGTTGACCTACCATTTTAAGTAAATTTAAACCTTTTCTGACTTTTGTCAGAACACTTTCTAAATGGTAGTTCCAGCTCAATTTATAAGTTAAATTTACTCCTAAAAATGTTACAACTTTTTTATATTCAAGGCGCAATCCATCAATTTGAAAAGAAGGTAGAGGGTTAGGGTCATAACCAGTATTGAAGAGAACCATATGCGATTTTTCAGGCGAAAGGGCTAATCCGTTTTCATTCATGTACTTACTAATTTTGTCCAGTTCATTTTGATATATTTTTTTAATATAGTTAATTGATCAGACAGAGACAGTGACAAAGAGAAAGTGACAGAAAAATAAGAGAAAGAAAGCTAGCACTGGAGACAATCCGTGCTGTAAGGGTCGACACAGGTGGACAATCTGTGCAGCGGAGACAATTTGTGCAGTGGAGACAATCCGTGCCGCCACAGGGTGTCATAGCTGCCGAAAAGTTTAAGTTTTGCTACATTGACTTTATTAAAATATAAAGGCAATTCTAGAAAATCGTCATTTTTGCTTCATTTATAGCAATTGTTGGTGTTCAGTGATACAACACAATCAAAGTCCAGTGTATCTCAGCATGATTGCGACATGCTTACCACAGGGTTTTCATATCCTTTAAGGGTGTACACCCCATCAATTAAGGGTGTGCATCCCAGAAAAGGATTAGCACCAAATGAAGGGTGTTTAGGTGTATCACCCAAAGGACACAAGGAGGACGGGGGCCTCAGATGTGACGGGCAAGGGAGGTACAGGGCGGGTCAGGTACAGGGCGTTGCCGGCAAAGGACATATCTGCCGCCCGGCGATGCCCTTGTTTGTTTGTTTTTTGTTTTTCTGTCTCTCCCAAGAATATCTCCCGAACCGCTTGACCGAATCGCTTCACATTTTGTGTGGTGGTGTGTCACCACCAGAGGAAGGCATCCGCGCAAACAGTTTTGCCGTCCTGACCTTGACCCTGGCGTATGACCTTGAAAACCGAAACATCTTTAAGGGGCCATAACTTCCACACCGTTGGTCTTAGAGTCTTCACTTTGGCATATGGCCGTTCTGATGATGGCATACCAATCAAGGTCAAGGTCAAGATCGGGGAGATCGGTAGGTCTTGAAAGTGGTAGGGGTCTACAAAATGGGTTTTCGGACATATTTTCCACATTTGTAATTGACAGAAGCGCTTCAGATTGTGTGTGGTACTGTATAGCCTAGAGTAGAAAACATCCGAGCATAAATTGTCGCCATGCTGCCCTTGACCTTGAAGTGTGACCTTGAAAACCGAAATTTCCTTCTTTGCGCTATATATTTCTTGTCCAAGCTGTATCTCGTGAACTAGAAGACAGAATCCCTTCCAATTTTGTGTGAGGATGTGAGACGAACAGTGTAACACATTCGTACGTACATTATCCCTCGGAAATACAATATCGCCGAGCGGCAGACATGTTTCCTTTTTTCTTTACCCTCCTTTATCTCCTGAAATACTGTATAGAATGACTCCAAATTTTGTGTGTGGGAGTAAAACGAAGAGTAGAAGACACTGCAGTACCAATTAGGCCACGTGGGATTTTAATGTCGCCGAGTGGTAGACATGTCTCCGAGCTAAGGGTGTACGCCCTACTGATTAAGGGTGTACATCCCAGTAAAGGAGGGGGTCTAATACTAATAGTAAAAGACATCGCATCTCCAAAAAATATGCCACGTGGGATTTTATTGTCACCGAGCGGCAGAAATGTCTCCCAGTTAAGGGTGTACACCCATTGATTAAGGGTGTACACCCCACCAATTAAGGGTGTACATCCCGGTAAAGGACGGAGTCTAATGATAATAGTAAAAGACATTGTAGCACAAAATGTGCCACGTGGGGCTTAAATGTCGCAGATCGGCAGACATGTCTCAGTGTTAAGGGTGTACATCCCATCAATTAAGGGTGTGCATCCCGGAAAACGATTTACAGCCAGTCAAGGGTGTGTAGGTGCATCACCCAAAGGACACAAGGAGGATGGAGACCTAAGATGTGAAGGGGAAGTGAGGTACAGGGCGGGGCAGGTACAGGGCGTAACCGGCAAAGGACATATCTGCCGCTCAGCGATGCCCTTGTTTGTCATATGCATGACACATGTATGCGTGTGTGCACTCGACAAAGTTAGCACACATAGACATAGACATACACATAAACACACACACACACACACACACACACGCACGCACGCACGCGCACACGCACACGCACACACGCACGCGCACACGCACACACACACACACACACACACACACACACACACACACGCGCGCGCGCGCGCGCGCGCGCACTTGTACAGTCCTACACGCTGGACGAAGGAACAACGCGCAGACACACATGAGCACATATTTTCAATTTAAATCCTTTGACCCCGTTTTGGGGGGCATGGAGGATGAACAGAGAATAAAACAGGTGGCCACAAGCACAAAGCACGTCAAACAAAACTAAGTAAGTTGCAGTGCAGTATCAAGCAATTTTCCTGATTTTATAAACTTTACTGATGGTTTTTACAAATCTTTATTTTTTTAACAGACACAGAGCTACCTACCGACACGCATACATACACACACACACACACACACACACACACACACATGTACACACACACGCACAGGTTATTATTTTTCTCCCATCGTGTATATTGATAATACACATTCTCACTCACAAGACTGACCAGCGTTTCAGCATAATTGTATGCTGAAACGCTGGTCAGTCTTTTCAGTCTTGTCAGGTTTGTTTCCTTATAACTTATTGCCTCAATCGTCTTGAAATGTTCACGAAAAAATGAAGGCACTTAGTACAGACGCTGTCTGATATCCGATCAATTGAGAAAACCATCATTAGCATCATCACGGCTCTCTCTGGAATATTACTGCCGGTAGGTCATATAGCACTTGGCAGCTGCCAGACAGCGCTCCAATAATATGTGACCGATGCTCGGACTTGAGCATCAAAATGCCATTAGGCTTACAGGAAGGATATATTGCAAACAACACGAACAGTATAACGATATACATGCCAAAGGCACTACATTATTATAGGTCACCATCGTTTTCACTCTTTTTGTTTTGTAAATTCAGTTATAAGTCATTAACATTTTTGTTGTTGTTGGCAATTTTGCAAATAAATAGAACTGGTGGGTGAGGAGAGAGAGAGAGAGAGAGAGAGAGAGAGAGAGAGAGAGAGAGAGAGAGAGAGAGAGAGAGAGAGAGAGAGAGTCAACTCAACTCAAAATGGTTTAATGCTTAGGCTCATGAAGCCCATAAACATACGGAGTTCACAAAACAGTAATAAGTATATTCAGACAAATCCAAATGAATCAGTTTTTTGACAACTATTTAACTCACACAGGAGGGGATAATTCATACAATTAAAGTAAAAGAACTACAAAATAATAATTGTAATTTTCTTTTTAATAATAACAAAGCAGAGAAGCAAAAACAAAACACCCATGAATATGAAAATTATGTCGTCAAAAGAGTTTGTAATGGGACAGTATATATGACAGTATATATTGTAACAAGATAGAGGTCTGCGGCCTATTTGAGCAGGCTATGGCAAAAGAAAGTACAGCATTGCTAGAAATTGACCAGAAATTGATCAATCTATTCTAGCCATACACTACCAACACCTAAAACAATTGCATGCACACCAAACGACCTTAGCACATAAAATAAACGAAGTCAGCCACGGAGCTAGGCCTACTAGCCTGGCTATCGCGGTGGGTTAGTTCCCATGATAGCGTACCGTAGCCTAGTCATCCGGGGTGACTTCCCCTCATTCCTGATATCCCAGGGGCGCCATGCTTGACTTGGGTTTTTCCTTCTTCTGAGATTTGTCTTATTTTCCTCAAAACCGGGTTTGTTCGTTCCTTTCTCTCCTGTCTGATTCATTTCTAGAGGCTTTCATCTTTTGATTCGTTCGTTTTAGCCTCCTCTAGCTTTTCTTTTTGTGGAGTTGTTGAAATTTTTGTGGGCCAGTCTCACTTCGTTTTCTAACTGTAAACAGCCATCATGGCTTCCCCAACTCCTTCGACACCAGTCTCTCAGACTGTTGTCACTTCGGTTTCTTCCTCGGTCCCTACTGTCTCTCGTGATGTTCAAGGTCGTTTCGTCTCGGCCTCTTCTACCCCCTCGAGTAGTAGGGAGAAAAATTCATCCAAGGAAAACCCTAGAAAAGAGAAATCTTCGAGAGAAAGGTCGTCTCGAAAGAAGTCGTCTGCTACGGTTCAGTTGGCAGTCTCTCCGTCTTCTGCGCGCTCTGTCCCAGTTGTTACCGAGCATTTCTCTGTCCCCGAGCGGGATTTTTCGGATCCCGCCTCTCACCCTCAGGTTGACAGCCTTTTTGAGGCGTTTTTCCACAAGTTGGATCAGTCGGGTCTCGTTATCGGTCCGGCACCCCGTTCTCCGTCTTCTCGGTCTTCGGTCCGGCCCTTGATGTCTCCCCATGTGTCTGTTGTTTCCCCTGTGGATGTTCATCGTGTCTGTTCCAGGAGGCCCCTTTCTACCCGGGCCGTCACTCGGACCTCCGGCCGGTGGTCCTCTCCATCTGATTTTCCGAATAAGTCGCTTGGTAAGCGCATGGATCCCCAGGGATGTAGGATCCCCCTGGTTGTCCCGACTTGCCAAGGCGTGGCAACCCCCACTGACGGTCGGTCTCTGGGGGGTCGGGGGTCTCCTTCCTCCACCCATTCCCGGGGGGAGGGAGACTTTGATCCATCCGGGCTTTTGTCCGAAGGCCAGTGCCATAAGACCGTTGAGCCCTGGAAGGACGGCACCACTTGGCGGCCCACTGAGTGGCCGAGAGATTCTACAGGCCAGGAGGCTATCTCTCCCCGCACTGTTACATCTTCTGGGTGTTCAGTGACCGGGCCCCGGGCGTCCTCACACCCCTATATTCCTCGAGTCCGGCTGGAGCCCGCTCGAGTCGACGAGGACGCTCCGGATGTATGGACTCACCATTCATCGGCGGACCGCCGTGGTGAACGACGGTCACCGGTTGCCCCGGTGATCTGTCTGTCCAATCGTCAGCGATCTCCCGCCCGCCGGCCTTACGGTCCATGGTGCGGTGACTCATCGCTCGGACCCCGTGACGGCCCGTCACGGTCCGTCCGCGTCCAGCGGTTGCCCGGTCGCCCGGCCTCCGGCCGGCGGCACGGTGATTCACTGCACGGTACCCATCGGTCGCCGGTGGCACCGGTGCACCGTCCGGGTAGCCGCCAACGGTCCCCGACCCGGGTTGGCTCCCCTCCGGGTCGACCGTCTCGGTCCGTCAAGAGGCAATGGTCCCCCGGCCGTGCGGCTGCTGGCCGCCGGCACGGGCGTTCCTCTTCCTCTTCAGGCTTCTTCTTCAGGCTCCGCTACTGGCTTCTCGTCTTCGTCCAGGGACCGGGTGGATTCTTCTGATTCCTATCAGTCGGACCACCTGAGGGGTTCTAAGTGGCATCATTTTGCCTTGGCATCGGACTCGGGTTCTGCCCACTCCGTTTCCACCCAGCGAAGTTTGCCCGATGTGGCTCCAGACTTCTCGGCACAGAATCTCTTACGCATTTTGAAGCCTTCTTGCCCCGATGTGGCAACGGTCACCCATAAAACGGCTCCCTCGGCCAGGTGGGCTCGTTTAACCAGGGAAAGGAGTTTCTCTTCTTGCAAGCTCCGGGGTTGTTGCTTCGGTCTATTGGAAAGGCTGAGTCCTCCCTCCCCACGGGCAGACTTCCTGAGTCTTCCAGTTTTCTGTTGGGCAGATCGGCTAGAGTCAAGGACGATTTTACCCCGGGCACCTTGGTGATTCCCCCCTTCAGGTCGGTTCTGGGTGTTCATGAGGATTACCTCCCTTTTCCTTCGTTCTCAAAGCCAACCAAGGCTGAGGCGGAGAAATTGCATTGCGACAGGCTTTTGCCCGCCATCAGTTTCAAGCCGTCCAACTTCAAGCAGTTGGAGGTGTCGCTCTCCGAGGCTCTCAAAGGTTGCGGGTTCTCTACTTCCTTGCTCTCTTCCATCTCGGAGGCGCTGGGCAAGTCTCACCCCACTACTTCTCCGGTGGATTTCAGGCTGTTTGCCGAGATCGATGAACCGGCTATTGGGGTCGCCCTTGCTGCTCTGGGAGATTCTCTTCGCAGTTTAACGGACGTTATTTCTGCCTTGAAGGTTCAGTCTTCGGCCATGGCCAAGGACTCTTTCCTGGGCACTTCGAAGTCTCACTCCATGAGGGAAAAGGAGCTTCTTCGTGCTCTTCCACTTCCTGACTCGGGCTTGTTCGGCGAATCCGACATCAAACCCATTCTGAAGTCAGTCTCCAAGCGGCAGAAAGAAGCGGGCCATGAGGCTTTGATGAGCCATCTCCTCAAGGCCCCCTCTTCTGTTTCTCACTCTGCTCCTTACCAGCCTCAGCGGTCCAGAAGGCCCGCCGTTCATTTCAGGAAAGGCCCACGTCAGAGGGGTCGGCTTCCTACGCAGGCCATGGAGTTGGCCCCAAGGAAGTCTAGGCCGGCTCCTTCCAGGGGCTTCAAGAGGCCCGGGTTTGGAAGGCGCCAGCCTTTTCATTAGATCTCGTACAGCCCGGAGATCTTTCAGGCGGACCAATGTCAAGCGTGAACGCCCTTTTTCAGTCTTTTCCCGCTTGGCTTGCTCAGGTCGAAAACGCCTGGATTCTCGGGGTTGTACGGGACGGGTACAAGTTCCCGTTCGAGAGGGAGCCTCCGCTCGCGGGCGCTCCCATTTCCTTTCCCCCTCCGGCAGATCCAGAACGGCTCAGTATCCTCCAGAAAGAGGTGGACTCTCTCGTCCAGAAAGGTGCCGTGTCCAGGATTCAGAATCCAGGACCCGGTTTCTATTCTCGCCTCTTCACGGTCTCAAAGAAGTCCGGGGGATTCCGACCCGTTCTGGACTTGTCGCCGCTAAACAAGTTCATGCGGAAAGTGAAATTCAAGATGGAGACTCCGGCTTCCGTTCGGTCGTTCATTCATCCAGGAGACTGGGCAACGTCGATCGACCTTCAGGATGCTTATTTCCACGTCTCCATTCATCCCTCCAGGAGAAAGTTTCTCCGGTTTGTCTGGCAGGGTCAGACCTTCCAGTTCAACTCTCTCCCTTTCGGTCTCTCCCTGGCCCCCTGGATTTTTACCAAGGTGACCAGGGAGATGGCTTCTCTGGCTCGGTCCAAAGGTCTGAGACTCAAAGTTTATCTGGACGACTGGCTGCTTCTCGCCTCCAGCCGTCCCACGTCTCTGTCTCACACTCAGGTTCTGGTGGATCTGGCCACTTCGCTTGGCTTTCGCATCAACGCCAAGAAGTCGGACCTCGTTCCTTCACAGCAGTTTCGCTACCTGGGGATGAAGTTCGACACGGTCAAGTTCACCGTCTCAGCTTCGGAAGACAGATTAGCAGCTATCTCTCTCTCCGTGGCCGACCTCTCAGAAGCGAAGTCGGCCACCCTTCGGCGCCTTCTCAGTCTTCTAGGCCTCATGGAGTCCGTTTCGGAGCTCCTCCCTCTCGGCAGGGTGTTCAAGAGGCCCCTTCAGAGAGAAGTCAGGGCGCGTACCCTGGACCCCTCCCTTTACGATCAGGTGATCATCCTCGGGGACTGGTTCAGGAAGGCCGTCAGTCATTGGATGGATGCGGCATGGTTGAACAGTATGGTCCCAATCAGACATTTGGGCACCCAGCTGTTCATCTACACGGACGCCTCCCTCAGCGGGTGGGGGGCGCATCTGGAAGCCGAGCAGATCTCGGGTCCTTGGACTGTAGGAGAGTCCGAACTCCACATCAATCTGCTGGAGTTGGAAGCCATCCGCCGGGCTCTGACCCATTTCCTCCCCGCGATTCGGGGACGGTGGGTCACGGTGTGTGGCGACAACTCCACCAGTCTTTCTTACCTCCGTCATCAGGGGGGCACCCGCTCCACCCCCCTGTCTCTAGCGGCGGAGACGATCTTGGGTTGGGCCGACCGCCATGGCATTGCGCTCTCGGTAGAGTTTGTCCCGGGCAAGCTCAATGTCATTGCGGACCAGCTGAGTCGGTCCAGCCAAGTCCTGCAAACAGAGTGGACGATCGCCCATCGAGCTCTGCTCCCAGTCTGGAGACTCTGGGGCAAGCCGATGGTGGACCTCTTTGCCACACGGCACAGCGCTCGTCTGCCTCTGTTTGTCTCCCCTGTTCGGGACCCTCTGGCGCTGGCGCACAACGCCTTCACGATGTCGTGGGTCGGGCAGTCGATGTACGCGTTCCCTCCCACGGCTCTCATCCAGAGGGTCCTGGAGAAGTGCCTTCGGGAAGCTCCGGACCTGATCCTGGTGACCCCCAATTGGCCGTCCCAGCATTGGTATCCGGATCTTCTCGCTCTCGCCCGGGAAGGCCTGCTGCCTCTAGGCCTCATGGGCAAAACCCTCCTTCAGCCAAGAAGCGGCACCCGAACGCCTCTTGGCTCAACCTTGTCGCCTGGAGACTATAAAAGCAGGTTTCAAGCGACAAGGTTTCTCTTCCAGAACGATTGACGTCCTGGTTGGTTCCAGGAGCAAATCCACTTCTGATCTGTACGATCTGCGCTGGGCCTCCTGGTTCGCCTTTTGTACCGACAACAAGTACAATCCGCTAAGACCCTCTACGGTTCATTTCGTAGAGTTCTTGTCTTTTCTTCTCAGAACTAGGAATCTTTCGGCTCAGACGCTTTCCGGGTACAGGGCGGCCCTCATCAGTACCATTTCCATGGCTCTGGGTGCCGACCGTACCTCATAACTGTCCGCCGCTCCCGTCTCCCACTTTCTGGACTCGGTCCGTCTCCGTGCTCCGGCTAGGACGATCCAAGTCCCCCAATGGGACGTGTTTTTGGTCTTGAACTTTTTGCGGGATAAGTGTGAGCCTCTCCCTACGGTCAGTTTTAAGATTCTCACCCTCAAGACAGTTTTTCTGATAGCTCTGGCCTCTGCCAGAAGGATCAGTGGCCTTCATGCTCTCAGCGGCCTGGCCCGTGATGTCGAGTTCTCGGCCGACTACTCTTCGGTCTCCTTGAGTTTTCTTCCGGAGTTCAGAGCTAAAAACCAACCGGGTGACGTTTCCTCTCCCGTAGTTCACATCTCCAGTTTGTGTTCTGTCCTCGGCCCTGACGATGCTGACCGGTTTCTCTGTCCGGTCAGGGCTCTCAGACTCTACCTCTCCAGGACAAAGCTGCTCAGGGGCGCTAGGCGCCGGCTTTTCCTATCTATCAACCCTAGGTACCTGAAGGACATTTCTAAAATCACTGTCTCCAGGTGGATTCTGGGCTTGGTTAAGCTAGCCTATTCTAAGTCCCTTTTGAGCCTTCCTGCTAGCCCTGTCAGGGCGCATGAATTGCGCACCATCTCTTCCTCACTCGCAATCCTTAGGGGGGTTCCCTTGTCGAAAGTCATGGCGTCCGCTTTCTGGAGATCACGCAACACGTTCCTCCAGTACTACCTCAGGGACATCGAAACCAGGAGCGAAAGCGACACCTTCTCCATCCGGAAGGTGGTGGTCGCGCAGGTTCCCGTTTCGCTGTAACGTAAGTGCCTAGATTAGCTGGATCTGCCTTTCGTTATTTTTGTGGGTATGTCTTTTGTCATGTTTTCGGGGATTCTATGATTCTGGAAATCATTTTTTCCCCGACCTCTCGCATGGCTATTTTGAAGCATCACCCGCCCCCGCTGGGGCAAACTGCAATTGTTTTAGGTGTTGGTAGTGTATGGCTAGAATATATTGATGGATTTTAATTAATATTACAATCTATCTAGCTAAATACCTACCAACACCTAAAGCAAAAAAGGGTCCCTCCCTTCCTCCCTCGCTTCGGATGCTTCTTTTTTGGGAGTATCAGGAATGAGGGGAAGTCACCCCGGATGACTAGGCTACGGTACGCTATCATGGGAACTAACCCACCGCGATAGCCAGGCTAGTAGGCCTAGCTCCGTGGCTGACTTCGTTTATTTTATGTGTTAAGGTTTAACCCAGGTCGTTTGGTGTGCATGCAATTGTTTTAGGTGTTGGTAGGTATTTAGCTAGATAGATTGTAATATTAATTAAAATCCATCAGTTTGAATGCATCAAAAATAAACTTTGCAAGTTGAAGAATTACATCGTCACTTTCAGATTTTAGGATGAATAGCTTTTGGAATTTAAAAGGATCTAGACTGACTTTAGTTAGCAATTTATATAAGCTGGGCAAAAGAAAAGGAAGTGTATTTCGTTGGACACAACAGTGAACGGTCACCTAAAGTATATCTAAATCTGTTACTTTTCAGTTCAGTAACGCCTAGCCTAAGTCGTATAAACATTTTACGAACATATCTTGAGATTATTGCATCAAAATATGTTTCTAGCCCTAAAGCACTTGAAAGAACAATAAACGTTATCACGCGGTCTTGATTCAATGTTTTCTGACCATTGTTGCAAAAACCAGTCTATTTGTCTTTGCTTGAATTCACTTCAGAAAGCGTTAGGGTTTCCTTGAGAGAACCAAACATAAGCAAAACCCGATGTACAAAGGAGATTTTGATGTGCGTAACCCATGTGGTTTTCCCTCGCTTATCGAGTGATTTCAGCATGTGGTATACCATCTGTCATTCGGTCAAGTACATAACCGTAACCAGAAAGCAATGCATCTTACTTTATCAAGAATAAGTAGGGGGCAACGATTCAGTTCTCCATAGATACATTTGGTGTGTGTAAACTTACATTTAAAAAACGCTTGCATGCTTTTAAGATGGACCGTTTCCAGTTCATAGAATTCTAGAACACCCCATATCTCGGCAGCATATTTACTATATCATAAACAAACTCCTTTCAGACCTGGGCCAACATAAGGGCTATAATATCCAATAGTTATTTTTGTGACATCACTTCCGGTTTCGGTTCTTCCGTGAACACAAATTTACATGCAGGTTCCCAGCCAGAGCACTTCCGGTTCGGAGATGTACCAGAAGTGTTGGAAATTAACTTTCTAGTGAATACTGAAAATATGACTGCATTCGGTCCAGCCGCTTTTTAGTTATTCAAGAAATTTCGGCGATTTCGCGGTTTTTCGGCAATAGTTCGCCGAATTGACGAAATAATTTAATATTGTAAATTTCGCTATCCCTTAATACCCCGCAACTTTTCTGAAAATTGCAGCCAAAATCGGACAAAAAAGGGTGACGAAGAAAAAGAAAAAAAGAGGAATTATCACAATTCTTCTCTCTAAAGGGAAGAATCCTAATAAAACTTCTATAGCGCTCTTCGATGAAAAATTCATCATCAGAGCGCTTTACAAATATTATGAGAAAATTTTTTAAGAAGAAGAAACATTATTATAAAACATTAAAAAGAAGCCGGTCGTCCGTCCCCACCCCCATCCACCCCCTTTCTTTTACATACACACTATAGACACCATTACAAAAACATTTAGAGCATATACTTTAACATAATTTAAAGAAGAAATTAAAACTTCATCAGCACGGCCTCGTCTGTTCTGCAGCATACGACACAGTTGTACTTTAGACTCCCCCTCATGTTTACGACCCTCAGTCTCAAAGTCTGCTTCTTTCAGTTTTATGAACACAATCCTAGACTGATCCTATCCCTACCACTTTCCTGCGAATGGCAGAAAACTGCTTCTCGGTGAACATTTTCAATACTAAAATGTAAGGGATACAAAACACAAGATGACCCAGGATACCCTTGATATCAATAAAGGGGAGGGTGGTGGGGTGGGTGTGGGGGTGGGGGTGGTGCCGCTGATGGAGAGAATAGAAACAATTCAAGCAACTTCACTGTGGAACAATATTATGCTTAATTATATATTTAGCCTCCACGATCTTATGCTCACGAAAACAGTTCTGCTGATGAACAGCAATCAAATTAAGGTTGCTAAAAAAACATAAATTCATTTTTCAATCAGTTATAAAAATCCGGCACGTTTTTAAAAGGTTAATGTGATTATTTAAAGATGAAAGGCCTGGCCTGGCCCAGAATTGGAACTGCGCAAGTTCGCTTTACTTTATGTTTTCACAATGGCTGTTCTACTTCACGTTTGTGTGCTTCTTGGGAAAACGTTCTCATATCCATTACTTTGCCTATCACAAGTTTATTTCTTAAATTCCAATTCCATTCACGGCTCGATGTGATATTTGTTTTCCTCTACTATTTTTTTTAACACATATCCAAAAAATATTTTTTTAGCAAAACACAACTGTATAATTTTATGCCAGCTCAATAGAATTACCATTGAAAAAAACAAAAACATTTCAGTTGTGCAACAAAGCATAATTCTGGTCCTTTCTCTTTTCAAAGGAAGATAATCAATTTTGTGTTAAAGAATTGAAATAAATAGATAAGGTTACTGACAAAGCCTTGTTGTTCATATCCATTGTTTGTATTCCTTTTACTTTATTTTTTAATGCAGACCGTTTTTTTCTCATTGTGTGTGTTTCTTTGAAATGTATTGACGTTGCAATCAATTGACCTGTCGGTTTATTTGTGTGACTTTTTTTTACAATTTGTGGATTAATTTCACATTTCACGTAAATTATTCCAGATGAGATGATTTTACAAATCAGAATAGAATGATCGATACAGAAAAGAATGAAAGTTTGAATAGAAGCTTATTTCAATTATGAATTAAAACAATATAAAAAAAATTAAAACAGGGAAATGCACACAAGTTTTTTTCATAACCATTGTTTTTGTTTTCCTCATCCTCTTCTTTTTTTTTTATTGTATTTTTTTTCCATGCACGGTTCGATCGTTTGTATGGGAGATATTTGTGTTGCGTTCAATTTCCCCCCCCCCCCCCTCTCTCTCTCTCTCTCTCTCTCTCTCTCTCTCTCTCTCTCTCTCTCTCTCTCTCTCTCTCTCTCTCAAAGAAATTAAGCATGTAACTTGCCTATTTCATGTTCCCTGGTTAAATAAAATTTCGTTTTCGTTTTCGTTTTTCTCTCTCTCTCTCTCTCTCTCTCTCTCTCTCTCTCTCTCTCTCTCTCTCTCTCTCTCTCTCTCTCTCTCTCTCTCTCTCTCTCTCTCTCTCTCTGCACATGACATTTTGCTTTCATTTTCAAACTTAATTTTAAGTATCCATAATTCAAGTCTGTTAAGACTATACTTAGGGGAAGACGGGGTAAAAAGCGCATGGGCGGGTAAGAAGCCCACCCCAATTATGTAATGAAATGAAGCAAATTTCAGTCTCATTTTGCCCATGAGACGAGCGTTAATGTCTAGCATTCGCCTCATGGGCAAATTTGACTGAAATTTTCTTTATTTCATGAGATAATTGGGGTGGGCTTCTTACCCGCCCATGCGCTTTTTACCCCGTGTTCCCCTACGAGACATACAGCATTTGATGCATTTCTTTGCACACGTTGAATTTATGTCAGTATAATTATTTGAAGGCGAAGTGCTAGAAGAGGTAGAGAGCTTCACTTACCTTGGCAGCATCGTCGACAAGCAAGGAGGGACAGATGCTGATGTGAAGATCAGAATAAGCAAGGCCAGAGTAACTTTCCTCCAATTCAAGAACGTGTGGGCTTCCAGAGACCTGTCAGTCAACACCAAGATCAGGCTGTTCAATACCAATGTGAAGTCCGTCCTGCTGTATGGGGCCGAGACGTGGAGGACCACGGTAACGACCACAAGGAAGATCCAAACCTTCCTCAACAAATGTCTGAGGAAAATCCTCTGAGTGCGCTGGCCTGACACCATCAGCAACGAGGAACTGTGGAACACGCCAGCAGCCAGCAGGGGTGACGCCGCTGGAGATGGATTGGTCACACTCTCCGCAAGCCAGCCACCAACACGACAAAGAAAGCCCTCAGGTGGACTCCCCAGGGGAAAAGGAGGAGAGACCGGCTCGCGACGCGACCTGGAGGCCGACGCCAAGAGGATGGGTCTCACCTGGGGACAGCTGGAGAGACTGGCCCAACTGTAAGTAAGTAAGTAAGTAAGTAAGTAAGTAAGTAAGTAAGTAGTAAGCATAATGAATTGAGAATGGTGTAAAATAACAATTATTCACGAATTTATTTATTAATCTTTAAATTGTTTATTTTTTTAATTGTGTTGTTGGGGATGTGCTCTGCGTGTGCACGCGGACGTCTCTCTCTCTCTCTCTCTCTCTCTCTCTCTCTCTCTCTCTCTCTCTCTCTCTCTCTCTCTCTCTCTCTCTCTCTCTCTCTCTCCCTGCGTGCGTTCGTGCATATATGTGCACGATTGCGTGCGTGCATGCATGCGTGGGCTGTGTGTGTCTGAGAATGCATGCGTGTGTGTGTGCCCAAATGTGCGTGTAGGCCTACGATATGTGTGCGTGTGTGTGTGTGTGTGTGAATATTGAACATTGAACATTGTTTTATTGTCATGAAACCCAAACAGGGCACAAGTTAATGTGTGTGTGTGTGTGTGTGTGTGTGTGTGTGTGTGTGTGTGTGTGTGTGTGTGTGTGTGTGTGTGTGTGTGTGTGTGTGTGTGTGTGTGTGTGTGTGTGTGTGAGAGAGAGAGAGAGAGAGAGAGAGAGAGAGAGAGAGAGAGAGAGAGAGAGAGAGAGTATGTGTGTGTTCGCGCACTTGCGAGCGTGTGTTTGTGTGTATGCTTTTCGTTTTTCAGATGCATCATTCTGCTCGATTTATACCCCCCGAGGGAGCTCTGTCCCAAGCAATTATGTGGCTGTCAGGTTGTCACCCTGGTGTCATCCCCCTGGCCCCGTTTCTATCAGTGTCAGGAGAGAAAACAAAACAAAAAAGACAAATGGTGTCCAGGAGAAGATGGAAATAACGAAGAAGAATGATGAGAGCGAATGTGGAAGCGTTGACGAATTAAACTTTTTGTTGGTTTTGACTTCTGTGTTGTATTTTGTCATTAGTTGTGGGTTTTTTTTGTTTCCCATGGGAAAGCAAAGCGCGAGACCAAGATTGATGCCTGTTAAAATGAAGTGCACAATGACTAGTTCGCTCTCTTTGTCGTTGTCTCTGTGTCTTTGTCTGTCTGTCTATCTGTCTCTGCCTCTCTCTGTGTCTCTGTCTCTCTCATCCCCCTCTTTCTTTTCTGTCGTATTTCAGACAGCTTTTCTTGATCACCATGACCATTATTCACGTGGTCAATCCTAGGCTAAGTTGAATCCCATAGTAGCTTTGATTGATTTGAGGCGGAAGAGTTGGCAATGGAATGTTTGAATAAGTTGCTGATTCCTTTCTTTGCAATATTTTACTTGTGAATTTTAATGATGGTCGGGTGGGGTTAAAGTGTTAAATTCAGCCAATCTCTAAAAATAGTTTATTCTTCGTTTGTTTTTAGCTTCCTTTCACTTGTCTCTTTCTCAGTCAGTTTGTCTATTTTTGCTTCTGTCGTTCTGTCTCCGTCGTCCTGACTCTCTAAGTCTTTGTCTGACTTTGTCTATCTTTTTTGTCGGTCTTGTCTCCATCTCTCTGTGTGTGGTTGTCTATCTATGATAGACTTTCCCTCTATCTATTTCTTTAGCTCAGAATGTCTGTCTGTCTCTCTTTCTGTCTCTCTCTGTTGATCTCTGTCTCTCTGTTTCTATCTGAGTCTCCAGTGTTTAATTAGTTAATCTATTATCTATTTATTTTCTTTTAATTAGTTTATTTTAGTTTTTCCCTGTTTACCAACCCTCGTGGAGGGAAAATGGTTATTTATGTATTGTATATACTGTGTATGGTGGCCTTCACAAATAAAATATTTCACACTTCAGATTACATAAACCATTAGGGGAATACTGGGTAAAAAGTCCAGACTAGGCCCTATGATTTGAAACATTTGCTTATTTCGCGTACATAATTGACACTTAGAGCCTCCAAAGCAGCCTTGAATATGCAAGAATAGTTAATCTAGCTATCCTAAAATTTTGAAGCGGAAAATATGATAATTTTAGGAGAAAAAGCTCTTTTTTGGAAGACGTTTCAGATGGTCATCTACATTGTACAAGGTACAGTAGTACTCATGACACACAAATATGCAAAATATATTTTCAAAGTGACCACTGGTCAGTGGTTCTGACCACTGACCATTTGCATTATTGAAGTGCTTAGATTATCTGGTGACAGGAAATAAGCTATTAAGAATCAGAATTTGATTTTAAGTCAAAGTGACCATTGTTCATTGTTACTGACCACTGGTCATCTACTGTACAAGGTACAGTACTAATCATGACACAATAAAAAGCTGTTAAATAGTGAAAATGTGTAACTTACGTCAAAATGACTACTGGTCAGTGGCAGTGACCACTGTTCATCTGCATTACACAAGTGCATAAATGATCTGGTGACGGGAAATAAGCTGTTAAGAAACAGCATTTAATTTTTAAATCAAAGTGACCACTGATCATTGTCACAGACCACTGGTCGATACGTGGACACGTCAACATTTGGATGCTTCATCATGTATGCACATAAACATTCAGACACATAGACACTCAGATATATAGACACTCAGACACAGACACGTGGGCACATAGACAAGTGGACACATAGACATGGCCCCATTTCAGTACAATTCAGCACCGTTTGGCACTTTTTAGTAAATTTTACAACATTCGGCACTATTCGGTACAACCAGCCAGGCCAAACATTCACAAGAAACAAACTGGACTTTAAATCTTCAAACTTGCTAGGTAAATCTATGCAATGACTTATGATTATTCCAAATATTGGGTTTGACCAAGGTCACGGTTAATGTCAAAGACATACACTTTTATTGGGCTGCATCTCCAGAATCACTGTTCAGAATTTCTTCAAAATTTGTGTGCTGATGCATCATGGTACACAAATAGTCACGTGGAAGCATTTTGACCCTATTCACCTTGACCTTGATGTTTGACTCTGAAAACCGAAATTTCTTCTTGTGGCCATATATTTGACATCTTTACATTTATGATGTTCAAAATTAGTATGTAAGTGCATTGGCTTATGGTTATTTCAAACACTGGTTGCCTATCAAGTTCAAGGTCAAGGTCACGGATATACACCAACGAAATATCTTCTTGTGGCTATATCTTTGACAGCGTCAAACTTACATTGTTCAAACTTGGTATGTATGTCCATTGTCATAATGTAATCCCAAATATTTGGTACCAATTAAGATCAAGGTAAAGGACGTACACCTTTCCTAGTCTGTCTTGGGAACTGTGGTGACCATATATTTGACATTGTTGGACTTACAATAATAAAACCTGGTGCATTGGTGTATGGTGATTCAAAATATTGTGTACTGCATGATCAAGGTCAAGGTTAAAAACGTACAGATTGTCTGGATTGCCTCTCCAAAACCTCTGGACAGAATTGCTTCAAATTGTGTGTGTATTGTGATTACCATGTAATCATGGTAGGAGATGGGGGAGGGGGGTGGAACGGGTGGATCACATGTTTGTCGCTTCGTGACACTTTTGTTTACAGTTTGCAATATAATTAAAATTTAAACCCCCCCAAAAAACAACTAAAAGCAGTGTTACTCAAGTTGCAGCATTGGATTGTGCACAAAATTGAACAGTACTACGAATGTTATTGTCCGTCACCGAAGGTGAACGGACTTTGCGATGGGCTGGTTTGTATTTTTTTTCTTCTTTTTTTCTGTCTGGCCCAAGGATATCTCCCGAACCGCTTGACCGAATCGCGTCAAATTTTGTGTGAAGGTGTGCCTCCTTAATAGGAAGAGATCGGCGCAAACCATTTTGCCGTCGTGACCTTGGCCTTGACGTACGACCTTGAAAACCGAAAATCTATTTTTAGCCATATCTCGGGCACAGATCGACATAGGATGTTGAAACTTGGCATGAAGGTGGTTTGGCTTATGCCTGTTCTGTTGATGGCATACCGATCAAGGTCAAGGTCAAGGTCAAAAAGATCGCTGGAGCCTGAAAATCGGAGGGTCATTTTTTTCTCCTTCTGTCTGTCCCAAGGATATCTTTCGAACGGGTTGACAGAATCACGTCAAATTTTGTGTGCTGGTGTGTCACCATGAGAGGAAGGCATCCGCGCAAACCATTTTGCCGTCGTGACCTTGACCTTGGCGTACGACCTTGAAAACCGAAAATCTTTCAGGGGCCATAACTCCCACACCGTTAGTGTTAGAGTCTTCAAATTTGGCATGAAGGTACTTTGGCTTATGCCCGTTCTGATGGTGGCATACCGATCAAGGTCAAGGTCACGGTACGGGCGAGCAGTAGGCCTTGAAAGTGGTAGGGGTCTACACATTGGGTTTTAAGCCATATTTTCCACATTGGTACTTGACAGAAGCGCTTCAGATTGTGTGTGGTACTGTATACCCTAGAGAAGAAAACATCCGAGCATAAATTATCACCATGCTGACCTTGACCTTGAAGTGTGACCTTGAAAACCGAAATTTCCTTCTTTGCGCTATATGTTTCTTCTTCAAGCTGTATCTCGTGAACTAGAAGACAGAATCCCTTCCAATTTTGTGTCAGGATGTGACACTCTACGGGGTGTCGCAAGTGCGTGGCATTGCTGGTGACGAACATGTCTGCCGCTCAGCGACGCCCTTGTTATTTTTTCTTCTTCTGCCTGTCCCAAGGATATCTCCCGAACCGCTTGACCGAATCGCGTCAAATTTTGTGTGCTGGTGTGTCACCATGAGAGGAAGGCATCCGCGCAAAAATTGTGCCGTCGTGACCTTGACCTTGGCGTACGACCTTGAAAACCAACAATCTTTAAGGGGCCATAACTCCCACACCGTTGGTGTTAGAGTCTTCAAATTTGGCATGTAGGTACTTTGGCTTATGCCCGTTCTGATGGTGGCATACCGATCAAGGTCACGGTCACGGTTCTGGAGATCGGTAGGCCTTGAAAGTGGTAGGGGTCTACAAATTGGGTTTTAAGCCATATTTTCCACATTTGTACTTGACAGAAGCGCTTCAGATTGTGTGTGGTACTGTATACCCTAGAGAAGAACACATCCGAGCATAAATTATCACCATGCTGATCTTGACCTTGAAGTGTGACCTTGAAAACTGAAATTTCCTTCTTTGCGCTATATGTTTCTTCTTCAAGCTGTATCTCGTGAAAATTTTGCTACGGGGTGTCGCAAGTGCGTGGCATTGCTGGTGACGGACATGTCTGCCGCTCGGCGACGCCCTTGTTTTCAAAAATGTTTCCGGCATGTCCATAACAGAATTGTTTTACATATGCCTTACATATCTGTTCTGTATGTAAGGCAGGTAATACATTTTTTGATAGTCAATAACAGAAACATTTTATAACTCAAACTTATTTACTTTAGTGCATCTATTTCCATTGAGTTTGTTTCCATTGAGTTTGTTTTTATTCAGAAATAACAGAGCAAAAATTACATCAAATTCAGAAACGTAGTCTCTTTTCTTACAAATCCCAAACTTACAAATCCAATCCCATTTTTATGTCATTTGGTGGCAATTTCTTTAGCAGTTTTGTGGATTTAAAAAAATCATTTATTATCATTGTATCTTTCATGTTCAGAAATGAACACTTCACTTCTACTTTTCAATCCAGTTATTGTCCGTCACCGAAGGTGAACGGACTTTGCGATGGGCTGGTTTTGTATTTTTAGTCCGTCACCAAAGGTGATCGGACTATTGCGATGGGCTGGTTTGTCTGTTGTTTTTGTTTTTTGTTTTTTGTTTGTTTTTTTTTTGTTTTGTTTTCTGTCTGTCCCAAGGATATCTCCCGAACCGCTTGACCGAATCGCGTCAAATTTTGTGTGAAGGTGTGCCACCTTAATAGGAAGAGATCCGCGCAAACCATTTTGCCGTCGTGACCTTGACCTTGACGTACGACGACCTTGAAAACCGAAAATCTATTTTTAGCCATATCTCAGGCACCGATCGACATAGGATGTTGAAACTTGGTATGAAGGTGGTTTGGCTTATGCCCGTTCTGATGATGGCATACCGATCAAGGTCAAGGTCAAGGTCAAAAAGATCGCTGGAGCCTGAAAATCAGAGGGTCATTTTTTCTCCTTCTGTCTGTCCCAAGGATATCTCCCGAACCGCTTGACCGAATCGCGTAAAATGTTGTCTGCTGGTGTGTCACCATGAGAGGAAGGCATCCGCGCAAAATGTTTCGCCGTGGTGACCTTGACCTTGAAGACAGAATCCCTTGCAATTTTGTGTCAGGATGTGACACTCTACGGGGTGTCGCAAGTGCGTGGCATTGCTGGTGACGGACATGTCTGCCGCTCGGCGACGCCCTTGTTAATTATGTGTTGGAAGAGGGTACACCATTTTCGAAGAATGACTCCAGTTCAAAATCAGTCTGATAGATCAGGCACGGCTGACAACTGGCTTGTTTGTTTGTTTGCTTCATTGTTGTGATAGAGTCTAGTCTAATCTTCATTCGCATAGTTTTAAGCTTTATCCCCCAAATTTCCCCTGTTAGCGTTTATATCCATTATTAGATCGTACCAAAGTAAGTTTAGGTCTGCTTCAAAAGATTGCAAGAATGCAAAATAGAATGGGGGTCGAATTTGCTGCCAGTTTACAAAACACACAGACAAATATAAACACACGCGTTCATAAAGGAGCATAAAGACCCCCCCTGTTACGGTAAAATTTGTCGTAACGGTACAATTTGTCATACCGCATCTCACGGTACAATTTGTCGTAACGGTACAATTTGTCGTAATTAGGACAAATTGTACCGCAGCTCACGGTACAATTTGTCGTAATGGTACACACAGCTGTTTCGGGAGGAACATTTAGTTTATCTCTATTTTCATAAGTTTTTTCAAGCAAACTTTAGTTAACTATAAGTAACTTTTCATAAATAACAGGCGAGAATATGTTGTAGTATGTGACAAGATTACTCATAGTCAGTGGATATTGCTAGATTTTCACTCATAGGCAATCTTATTTATGTTTGTGATACTAAGTATATTATTTCTACTAGATATGTTGATTGATACTGCTCACAAAAATAAGTTTTTACCATAAATCTGAGGGAAGAAATATATTTGAAATACTATGTAGAGCATACAGCCAAAATATCTTTACAGACAAAAGCTTGGTACAGTTTTTATCTAAGATTTCTAGATTCAGGCTTTTAACTAAATAGCTTGATTTTGTGTGGGACGGAACAGCTGTGTACAATTTGTCGTAATTACGACATTACGACAAATTGTGCGCGGTGTTACCTTTTTTTGTCTGCCGCGGCACAATTTGTCGCTAACCTGTAATACCGTAAGATACTCATATTGAGGCAAAAATTGTGCAAAGGGTACAATCCCTGGTTTAAGACACCCCCACCCCCCCACCCCCCCCACACCCGCCCTCCCCCAATGCTTGAAAATATAAAACAAGGGCATCGCCGAGCGGCAGCAACGCATTGTGAGGGCATCGCCGAGCGGCAGCAATGCATTGAGACAATGCAAACCCGGCCAGAGCTATACCTCCCCCCCCCCTGCCCCAATAAACACACCCCTGAGAAAACATTCCGAAAGTATTTTGAAATAAAAGCATGTTTATTTTAAGTCAAATGATGTATATTATATGCCAGATTGTGTTGGTTTTTGTTTATTATATGCGGTGACAGATTTTGGTTATCTTGCGTTCATTTCCTTTATTTTGATTTGAAAAGATAAGATCACGATTCAGTCTTCTTTTTAAAGTATGATTACACGAATGACATATTTTGTTAGGTTACATATTCTTTATAAGTGAAATGAAACTATTAAAATAAAGGTAATTCAATTATTTTAAAGCATAGTCCACGTGTGTTTATATAATGTGTGTTTTTCTTGCATTTGTATGTTTTTGTATGTGTGTACCTTTTGTGTTGTTGTTTTGGGTGTAGCCCAAAAGAGCGCATTTTGGCAAATGACGATTTGAGCGCATAGCCAAGATGTGCGCGGATGGTCATATCCCAAAAGATCGCGTATTTTATCCTACAAGGCCAATATACGTATGTTCCAAAAGAGCGCATCTTAAAAGCTAATGAGGTTACACGAATTAGTCAACGCGCATGGGCTGACACACACATAACATGCATTAAAATGTGTAGTGCTATCAATCATAAGTATTTACTTTTAAAAGAATAGGAGATTAAAAAAAAAAACCAAGGGCATCGCCGAATGTCAGCAACGCCGAGTGGCAGATATATCCTTTGCCCGTTACGCCCCTCTGTCTCCCCTTCCCATCATATCTTAGCCCCAGCGATTTTGTCAAACCGTTTAGAAGATATCCTAGGGACAGACAATTCACCGACCCTCCTATGTCCAGGGTCCACCGATCTCCATAACCTTGACCTTGGTCGGTACGCAATACACTATAAGCTGAACTACCTATATACTAAGTTTCAACATCCCATGTTGACCAGTGCCCGAGATATGGCTAAAAAAAGACGTTTCGGTTGCCAATGTCATACATCAAGGACATGACTTTGACCTTGATAATTCATGTTCGGATCTTTTCCTGTTGAGGTTGTACACCACCACAAAAAATTTAAGCAAATCTGCCACCATGTTCCCGAGATATAGTCAGAAAAAGTAAAACTCCAGATTCTAGACCCTCCGATTTTCAGGTTCCACTGATATAATTGACCTTGGCCTCCTGAAAATAGAATTTTGGATTTCAAGGTCATACATCAAGGTCAATACCTTGAGCTTAATAGTTCATGTTCAGATATATTTCCATTAAGGTGGCACACCACCACACAAAATTTGAAGCAATTCTATCACCTCTTTCTTAAGGTATCCTTAGGACAGACAAAAGAGAAAAAAACTACCCTGCAATTTTCAGGGTCCAGATATCTTCTTGACCTTGACCTTGACTGGTATATGATATACCTACAGTGTATATGATATACACCTACATAACTACAGTGTATTTTATGGTATTGCAGGTTAACGACAAATTGTGCCGCGGTAGACAAAAAAAGGTAACACCGCGGCACAATTTGTCGTAATTACGACAAATTGTACCGTTACGACAAATTGTACCGTGAAGTGCGGCACAAATTGTACCGTTACGACAAATTGAACCGTAACACCCCCCCAAAACAAAACAAAAACCAAAAAAATAAGAAGAAAAAAAATAGAGTTGTTTATGGGCAGATTCGAACCTTAGGTTTCCAGCTTAGGTCTACAGGCTACGAACCGACCACTTTACCTCAGTTGCATCCCTTTATAATGTAAAAATAATATTAACATCCTTGACAATGATAGATAATGTCAGCTGCAAGTAGAAAAAACCCATCGTCTTGGCTAAGATTTTATGATTTTATCTAAAGCTGAAGCTATCGTAAGATTGATCAAGGAATAATGATTGTGCCTAGGAGCACATTTGAACATTGCAGAACGCGTCCTCTAATCATTTAATACATAGAGAAAACGTTGACAGGAGATGTGGCGATAAAAAAGATGACCATAGCCTAAAACTATTAGGAGGGGTAAAAAGCCCATGGGCCTCTTTCCTACTGGGCTTCTTTGCCCCATTACAGGTAGCTCATTCATTTCGCTCTGGGTAGCTGACAACAAAGTATTGTTAAAAAAACAAAAAAGCGTCTTTCAAAAGCCCAAAGAATCAGCTTTTCAGAAATATAAACATATGGAAGTAGTTTGCAGTTTTTAGTTGTTGTTTTTATTGAAGTTTTATCCAAATGCAAAATTTTTTTTATAAGAAAGGCAGAGAAAATTGATAAAAGGTCTAAAAATCAAACTATTGACCACATCATCATGAAACTCCGGTATGAGTCTTTTTAAAAGAAGTACAAATGAACATGTGAAAAAAATTACAGAAATTTACTTCATTTCATGAGATAATTGCCTCTCTCTGCCTATGGGCTTTTTACCCCGTCTTCACCTACCCTCTCTTAGACGCTAAAGTGAAAGTATTTACATTAGTCATTAGTATTGAGCCGTTATCCATCCATAGGCTTAATAGTAAATAGGCATACAGTAATATTCCAGAAAAGACATTGATGATGCTAATGATGGCTTTCTCAATCGATCGGATGTCACAGACAATTTCATAATATAAAAGTACCAGCTCATAATCCCGGATCCAAAAGGGGCGTTCCCGGTACCAACCGAGTGGCAATTTCCATTGTGGAACTTTGAAATGGCACATGTCTCTAGATAATAAAAAGTCATGCAAGCGATTTGGGTCGAGTAGCTTATTGTACGTTTTTGACCGTTATTTAAATAGTGGTGCAAAACAGTAAATTAATCGGGTTTATGATATTAATCAGTTGTTCTAGTTTACCTAGCTGATCAATTTGCTTCAAAGTTTGCATACAGATTGTCAATACACGTATGAAAACGCAGATCGAAAAATAAAGGTATGTATTACAAGGCGATAATTATTTCCCTTTTCAAAATATGAAAAATTAGCACAAAAAATAAAAGTAATGGTTGTTGCTTACACTGAACAAGCCAAATTTAAATTCAAACGGCAGAATTTGTACTCAGATAATCTACGCGATGTCCTTAAGTGAAATGATTAATCAGACGCTTTTGCACCATTCATTTTATGTTATAATTATTTAATTATTATATGCGACATTGGCACTATAGATGCCTCTATACGTTATGCTACAATCCTAAGTGACTGTAAATTGCAGACCATATAACCTATCAACATGAAAATTGGCAGAATAATTCCCCACGTATCAAAGATTATGTCGGTTATGCCATTTTGCCTCAAATTAAACAGTAACGGATTTAACCGTCAAAAACGGAACATCTTTGTGGTGTAATATCTCGGAAAGTACATGGTCGATTTTTAACCTGTTTGGATGGATATGTGCTGAATCTCGGCCTCTTTGAATGTTATAGTGCCACTTGCAAAGAACATGTGTAGATGTCCAAATGGACGCCGGATCCGAATGGACGCCAGCGACTATTCGGGTAGCAATATAGATGTCCAAATGGACGCCAGAGGCCCGAATGGTCGCCGGCGACTATTCGGGCACCTAGTGTAGATATTTCTGCTGTTTAAAACGTGACGGCAAGGACTTAGATTTTGTGTGTGCTCCACTCATAAAGCTTTGTATAGTAGTGTAGCAGTTGGCGATCGTTCGTATCTGTTATATTTTTGTTGTGCTGCACCCATTTACATGGACCAGTTTTGGATCGTTCGTGTCTGTTTGTCTTTATATTTTTAATCATAAATACGACTGCCCAGGCTATATATCAAAAACCATTAAAACTAATGATGTAAATTATGTCCTTTGATACAAACTTTTCCTTATCCAATGTCTGTTTGTAAACCTCAGAGTTATGATGTAAAATGACTATGAATGATCATAATGAAAGCAAAAGAGTGTCTCCTCTCTCTCTCTCTCTCTCTCTCTCTCTCTCTCTCTCTCTCTCTCTCTCTCTCTCTCTCTCTCTCTCTCTCTCTCTCTCCCTCTTTCTCTCTCCTCTCTCTCTCTCTCTCTCTGTCTCTCTCTCTCTCTCTCTCTCTCTGTCTCTCTCTCTCTCTTTCTCTCTCTCTCTCTCTCTCTCTCTCTGTCTCTCTCTCTCTCTCTCTCTCTCTCTCTCTCTCTCTCTCTCTCTCTCTCTCTCTCTCTCTCTCTCTCTCTCTCTCTTCTCTCTCTCTCTCTTTACGAGTCTCTCTCTCTATATATCTCTCTCTCTCTCTCTCTCTCTCTCTCTCTCTCTCTCTCTCTCTCTCTCTCTCTCTCTCTCTCTCTCTCTCTCTCTCTCTCTCTCTCTCTCTCTCACTCACTCTCTCGAGCGCGCGCACATGTTCACCCCCGTCACATCTCACCGACCTCATCCATACCCCCAAGGACACATGCACACGCACACAATGTCCCTAAAGAATGTACTTGTCCAGATAAAGAAACAAAACAAAAGTTATGTTCGTCACCATTAGCCGGTTTAGTTTCAAACCTGGACGGTGTGCGTTTATAAACAGAATGTCCGGCTGTACTTAAGCTGCACCCGTTACCCTTCTCACTCCCTTCATCTGTCGACCTTTCTGAGTAAACAACTGGACAGTTTACAGTCTTAGGTAGCAGACATCTGGCTTGCTTCTTGTCGTATCGTTTTCATCCTCTGTTGGGGGTTTATTTGTAGGAAACGATATGATACGCTGTCCAGAGAGAGAGAGAGAAGAGAGAGAGAGAGAGAGAGAGAGAGAGAGAGAGAGAGAGAGAGAGAGAGAGACGAGAGAGAGAGAGAGAGAGATGGGGGGGGGGGGGGAGGGGGGGAGACAGATACTGAGACAGGCAGAGAGAGACAGAGATACAGAGTGAGACAGAAAGGCAGAGAGAGAGAGAGAGAGAGAGAGAGAGAGAGAGAGAGAGAGAGAGAGAGAGAGAGAGAGCAGAGAGACAGAGAGAGAGAGAGACAGACGGAGAGAGAGACAGACAGAAAAAGACGTAGAGAGAGAGAGAGATAAGACGGGGGCAGGAGACAGAGAGACAGATACTGAGAGAGATAGACAGTGTGAAACATGCGGAAGGCATAGAGAGAGACAGACAGAAAGAGAGAGAGAGAGAGACAGACAGTCAACAGACAAACAGATCGATAGCCAGAAAGTTTCGAGAGAGACAGACAGAGATGGAGATAGAGACGGAAGAGAAGACAAATACAAAGACAGACATGTATGTAGATGTCACGAGAAATATTGGAATCCGGGAAAATTCCGAATTTTCCAGGGAAAATTCCGATTTGTCCCGAGTTTGGGGAAAATCGGAATCTTCCCGGGAAAATTTGGAATTCTGATTTTTCCCGGATTGGTCTCGGTAAAATTCAGAATTCTGATTTTCCCCGGGAAAATTCCGAATTTTCCCAAGCTTACATCGAAGTTACATGAATTGTGTGTGACAGAGGAAAACTTGAAACTTGAAATGTTGAATGTGGATGAACTGAATAAGCATTACATCATCAAGAATGACGACAGGAATATTAACAAACAAAAGTAATAATTATATGATAATAATTATAATAATTATAATAATATTTTACCTTAACATCAAAAGTATTGTTAAATAAAATGGCAATAATATTCAAATAATTCATAATGCCGTATATAACAGTCAAATATAACAAAATCCAAGCAATGTAAAACATAAATCATAACACATGTTATATATATAAGCTTAGACCCAACCATAGTTACGCAATTACGCACGTGCACACAAGCGCACACATTTACACACGCGCACATGCACGCACTCACGCATGTGTGCACGCGCGGGCGCGCGCGCGCGCACACGACCTATAACTAATATAAGAGAGAGAGAGAGAGAGAGAGAGAGAGAGAGAGAGAGAGAGAGAGAGAGAGAGAGAGAGAGAGAGAGAGAGAGAGCATAAGACATAATACATTTTATGGACTAAACACATAGGTTCGTTTCAATATGAGATTTGAGAAGAAGAGGTATCGAGCACTGACACTAACCCAGGAAAACCAGCAGATGGGTGTACAAATCAAAATCGTCAGTTTTTCAGTCAACAACAGCACGCACGCGCGCGCGCGCACACACACACCACCCCCCCCCCCACATGCACACACACGCGACCTACTAACTGAGAAGAGAGAGAGAGAGAGAGAGAGAGAGAGATGAGAGAGAGAGAGAGAGAGAGAGAGAGAGAGAGAGATGTTTTTATTGTCTCGTAGTGTGAAGCGAAGCAACACAACATTGTGACTCATATTCGTACAGATGAACCGGTGAGACAGACAGCGAGGTATATGAAGAAATGTGCCCTCGCGCGATTTTCATGTCCTGTCCTTTTTGTTATCAAATTAAACACTCACACGCCTTCACAAAAGTTTATGGAACACCTGCAAAGAACTTGTCATGGAAAGGTATCGCAAAAATCTGATATAATTGATACCCTATTTATATTTCATACAGTAATTTACCAATAAAGCATCTCTTTCTAACCTGTATTTGATGTGGAATATTCAACATTATTAGTTACAAATCAAATCCATCATTGATAATTAGGTATGTTTGTGCAGGAATTCCTAATGTATTTGTGTTAAGTGCATTGTGATCACTACAAAATAATTTGGACTCTAAATGTTTTTGAATTGTAACTGAATCGTTTTCTATGGCATGCAGCTACTTGCTTGGGAACATTCGGAATCTTCCCGGCAAAATTTCGATTTTTCCCAAAGCTGGGAAGATTTGGAATTTTCCCGGGAAGATTCGGAATCTTCCCAGCCTTGGAAAAATTCAGAATTTTCCCGGGAAAAATCAGAATTCCGATTTCCCCCGGGAATCCCGGATTCAAAAATTTCCCGTGACACAGACATTTGAGAGCAGACACAGAGGCAGGCGAAGGGAAACAGAGGCTATGAGAGAGACAGAGAGAGAGGGATAGACATAGAGGAACAAAGACAGACAGACAGTCAGACAGACATACTAACATAAAAACAGACAGAGATGGAGATAGAGACAGGAAAGAAGATAGAGATGGATGTACAGACATAGAATTGAGAGACAGAGACCGAGTCAGGCGGAGAGAAAGAGAGACAAGGACAGAGACAGAAACAACAAGTGCAACGCCGAACGGCTCGCCGAGCTACTCCGAAAACGGAATGTGTCGGCTGTACACACAGCGGGGAGACCATTGAGAACTGAAAACAGGACGCACGCACGGACGGATGGATTGAGAACTGAAAACAGGACGCACGCACGGACGGATGGACGGCCGGAAAGAAGTGGGACATAGCGGGCCTGTGACACAAAGGGCCTAGGGCACAGCGGGTAATGTAAAACTAAATACATCAGTGGATAGCTTGCATCTTGGCAAACTAGTATACCAAATTTGATGATGATAAACTGAATAGTTTTTGAGAAAAACGGCGGGCCTGTGACACAAAGGGCCTAGGGCACAGCGGGTAATGTAAAACTAAATACATCAGTGGATAGTTTGCATCTTGGCAAACTAGTATACCAAATTTGATGGTGATAGACTGAATAGTTTTTGAGAAAAACGGCGGGCCTGTGACACAATGGGCCTAGATCACAGCGGGTAATGTAAAACTAAATACATCAGTGAATAGCTTGCATCTTGGCAAACTAGTATGCCAAATTTGATGATGATAGACTGAATAGTTTTTGAGAAAAACGGATGAATAGCCAGACGGACGGACGGACACCGGACGGGACCAGACAGAAACAATAGTTCCCCGAACCTTCGGCTCAGGGACTAAAAACATTGACAGAGAAACGAAGAGAGAGAGAGAGAGAGAGAGAGAGAGAGAGAGAGAGAGAGAGAGAGAGAGAGAGAGAGAGAGAGAGAGAGAGAGAGAGAGAGAGAGAGAGAGAGAGAGAGAGAGAGCGAGCTATGATAGGGAAGCCCATGAAGTTTTTATAAGTAAGGCAGCGACTGGCGACCATTCGGGCTTCAAAGGTAGACCCAAATGGTCGCCGGAGACCATTCGGGCTGGCGTCCATTTGGACATCTATATTGCTGCCCGAATAGTCGCCGGCGACCATTCGGGCTGGCGTCCATTTGGACATCAACACACCTGCTGCAATAATATTGGGGTACGGGATGTTTTTTAACTTATCTTGAATAATTCGAAAAAAATCAGGATCATCCTTATTAGGTCCATAGATATTTACAGATGTTAGATCTCTTTCCATAGTTGTGACGGTCAGAATAATAAAGTTTCCCTGAACATCTGCAATAACATTTTTTACCTTAACATCAAAAGTATTGTTAAATAAAATGGCAACACCTCTTGACTGCGAGGAATAAGATGCAAAGTAGCATTCGTAACCCCATTCAGCTCTTATATTATTTTCCACCTTTTTTTCAAAATGGGTGTCTTGTAAAAAATACACGGAATAACTTTTTTGTCTTAAATAGTTAAACACGTCCCGTCTTTTAACATAGTTACCAAGACCTTGAACATTCATTGAAACTACCTTTAAGTTAGCCATTGTCTTTTGTGTTTTAACTACTATTGCACAAATCACAATATAGCAGAGAGAAAAAAATTGTACAGGAGAGACATGAGCGAAAAACATATCATAACTCATTGATTTTGATATTTGATTTGTTGTGTCTGTTCTGTGACAGCTGAAGTAATAAATTGTGTTTCGTTCACTCACACATACACACCCACACTCCCTACACATTACCTTTACCATGAACATCGGTCATCAGTGACATGAAAAAACTCCTCCGTGAATGCCACTTCGTATATTACCAAACAATAACCACCATTCAAAATGATTTTGTAATAATAATATGTGAAAAAATGAATGACAAAACATGAATGCATTTATAGCGTTGATACACAATCGTTATCGTATTAGGCCTACATGAACAATTTGTATACACCTGGACAATATTTAGCATATAAAAGAAAAGAATAGTTTATGAACAAATGAAAACAATCTCTCAACATTTCACTGTTGATACAAATGCAAAAAAACCCACAAAAACCGTCATTAAACCTCAGCCGCAATTCAAGACCAGTGGTCATATTGGCCTATTTTCACTGTTTGATTGCAAATTAGTGCATTAGGAGTTCAAATGAACAATTTTTGATGTCGTTGACCAGTGGTCAGTGTCACTGACCAGTGGTCACTTTGGCCTATTTTCACTGTTTGACTGCAAATTAGTGTATTAGGAGTTCAAATGAACAAATTTTGATGTCGTTGACCAGTGGTCAGTGTCACTGACCAGTGGTCACTTTGGCCTATTTTTTATATGTGGTTGACCATTGGTCAGTGTCACTGACCACTGGTCGACCACATCAAAACTTGTTCATTTGAACTCCTAATACACTAATTTGCAGTCAAACAGTGAAAATAGGCCAAAGTGACCACTGGTCAGTGACACTGACCACTGGTCAACCACATCAAACCTTGTTCATTTGAACTCATAATACACTAATTTGCAGTCAAACAGTGAAAATAGGCCAAAGTGACCACTGGTCAGTGACACTGACCACTGGTCAACCACATAAAAAATTGTTCATTTGAACTCCTAATGCACTAATTTGCAGTCAGACAGTGAAAATAGGCCAATGTGACCACTGGTCAGTGACACTGACCACTGGTCAACCACATCAACAATTGTTCATATGATCTCCTAATGCACTAATTAGCATTCAAACGGTGAAATTAGGCCAAAGTGACCAGTGTCAGTGGTCAGCTTGTTATTCATTTTATTTTACAAAGATTTTTTTTTAAATGAGAACTTGTCAAGAATGAGTTTTTATAACTCCAACTTTCATTTGGACAAAACGGCGGTTCAAAATCGGGCGCCGTTTTGTCCAACCCGCCGTTTTGTCTATAGACAAAACGGCGGATTGTTGAACCGCCGTTTTGTCCAAATCATAATAGAAAATTTGGACAAAAATTTGGACAAAACGGCGGATCTAACCTCGCAAAACAGACAAAACGGCGACATTTGGACAAAACGGCGGTTAACAGCACCAAAATGGTTAAAGGCTGAATTGAAGATATCCCTCTTATCCCGGTGTGGATAAGGAACCTCCATGCCAAAGTTTTATGCTTGTTATATGAAAATGCCCAACACTATAATTTGTTTTAATCAAATAACTGTTCACGATCAAAATGCCCTTGTAGTGGAGTGGCCTTAGGGGCAAAAATAGGCCTAATTGTGCAAATGTTCATACCGCTCTGCAATTTTGCACAGTGAAAGGGGCATCTATGAGAATGTGAAAACCGTTAAACCTCTACATGGTCTGTGACCTGAAATACTGGCCTTTTTTTAACGGTACCTTTAAAAGTCGTCTTTGCTACTCTCTATGTGTTTAGGTCTATTTGTCTAAACTCTGTAAGCCGTAGCCCAAAAACCGTTTACCATAGACCCTTACAACCATATATATATTTGATCATCATGGCCTAAGGAGTGCAATGAGGTATAGTTTGAAGCTTCCATGCAAACCTCCGCCAAGGAAGTACTTGATGACATGAAACTGTTTGAAAATCACGTAACATCTTGGATGTTGACCCCGAAACCATACATATTCTGTATGTGTATCACAAAAACAGCACAGTGAGGCATATTTTGACCATGGAAATCTTCAGTACAAACCTCCGTCAAGGATATACTCACTGATTCAGACTTTATAGTTACACTATTAGAAACCACTTGGCCGTTGAACTTAAAACCCATGTAAGTAAGAGAGTTAATTGAAATGACACCAAATAATTCAATACAAGGATATCCTTTGGTTTGTTGTTAGAAGACATTAATGGCAAGCAAAATCAATCTGAGAAGGGGTGTGGTTGTGTGAGGGATGGAGTTCAAGCTAGTTTTGCCCTCTATCAAATTTAAAGGTTATTGAAATATTTTTTTATGCAGGGGGAATATTGTTGAAGTTGTCAGCATGCTTTTTAGTGGTTTTTTTCTTCTTTTCTTTCCGCTTTTATTGTTTGTTTCGATTTTGCTGAATGTTCAAAAAAGATGCAGGACATTTTTAAGAGTATTTTACAAATAATTTGGCCGTTTAACGACCCCAAACCCCAAACGGCCAAAACGGCCAAATTTAAATCTTGAATAACACATAAACGGCCAGGCAGAATATGTTCATATTTAACTAATCTACTGAAAATCAAGTTTTTAGAACTTCCGGTATAACAAAATAACCGGAAATGCCAACCGGAAGTTACTGGGCTAACGAATGCAAATTCTAACTGGCTTTCATAATTGCCAAAGTAAGAAACGTAGTAGCAAAACTAACGCATGTGTCCAGAAAGTCCTACATTTTTCTATTTCCTAAATAATGCATTATTTAGTTAAATAATGCATCATTTAGCCAAACAATGCATTATTGTCCTATGCCCCAGTTTTACACTGGGCAAAGGAGTCTGCATTTGTTGCGTTTTTGTGTGTGTTTAAAAAAACATTTTTTAGGGGACATCCGTCTTAAGGATATCTCCCGAACTGCTTGCCAGTATTGCTTCAAATTGTGTGTGGTGGTGTGTCACCATGAGAATAAGGCAGAGAAGCGTATCGTGAATTAATTACCGCCGTCGTGACCTTGACCTTTGCGCAAGACCTTGAAAAATTAAAATCTTTAAATGGCCATAACGCCTACACCGTTGGACTTAAAGTCTTCAAACATGGCATGCAGGTGCATTAGCTTATTGCGATTCTGACGGGTCAAGGAGATTGGTAGGCCTTGAAATGTTTGGGGTATAAAAATTGGGTTTTAATCCATGCTTTCCCCATTTCTACTTGCCAAAAGCGCTTCAGATTGTGTATGGTTGTGTATCATCTAGATTAGAAGACATCCAAGCATATATTACGTTGGCCCATCAATAAATAATGTCCTTCCTGTTGTAAAACAACAACTGAGCAGTGGATTTACATGAAACTTTGGCATCATTGTAAACCACCCTTCTCTGATAACCACACACATTTCAATCATGAAACCGATGCTTTTTGCAGGCCTTGGACAGCAGAATATTTTCGCTTTTCTAACTTCTGCTTTAATAACAAGAATAACCAAAAACAGCATGGTATCTAATTGGGTCTGGGGACTGAGTGGGTGAGAACTTGGACATCTTAGTTATTAGGGTAGGTCATAGTCACCTTGACCTTGATAGGACTAGCGTTTTTATGAAGTCGCAGGATTCTATTAGTGCCGATGGCTGAGCGCTGCTCATGAACAGAGTTCATGAGTTTGTGAAAAATTGTTTCCACATATTTATGAGCAGTGATTGCATACTTGCTATGCATTGTATCAACAATGACAGGGCCAGTGGTATTGTACAAACTGAAGAAAATCACTTCTGACTCACGAAATCCTGTCGCAGAACAATTTTTTAAACTGGATCAGCAGACACATACATATAATATAATGTGTAACTGCTGATGTGGCAGTGTATTTTGTCGCGCAGTTTTGCCCATGTTGGGTTTCACTAGTGTGTTTTGCATGCGCGTATTATATATATGCTGGAAGCAAGCAAGTTTAATTGTTTCCAACATGTATGCTGTAGCTTGCCAGTTTTGATGTAGTTTTCAAGTCCAATGCTAGGCTTGGTTTGATATGATTATTTTGTTATTAATAATCCTTTGCTTGGTAGTCAAGTTCTTTTGCGAAATAATATCTTTTAAAGTCGCTCATTGATGTTCTTAGATGTTGGGATCTTATTTCCCTTTGTGTAGTTATCAAGGGAGTTGTAATTGCTTTGGTTCAATGTTGAGGAGAAGTTGTGTGCCCAGTTAAAGGGGTTTTCATGGGCCAATGTTTAACTGACGTGGTTCTCCCAGGCCAGTGTAGTCTAAAGGGGTGCTCTGGGCTAGTGCAACTTAAAGGGGGTTTCCAGGTTATAGCAACTGAAGGGATGTGTCAAGTTGTTGCCTAATTAAAGGGGATTTCCGTGGCTGAAGTTTGGGCTTAT
This sequence comes from Phymorhynchus buccinoides, assembly GCA_017654935.2. Taxonomy (NCBI): domain Eukaryota; kingdom Metazoa; phylum Mollusca; class Gastropoda; order Neogastropoda; family Raphitomidae; genus Phymorhynchus; species Phymorhynchus buccinoides. The sequence continues at coordinate 34,452,416 of CM065685.1, read as the reverse complement.
ATGTAATGGTCTATGGTAGTTCACATGTTCCTAATGATGTTTACGCGTTTGTTCGTTTTTGGAATGTGTTTTGATGTCGTTGTTTACTGCTGATGAAATTGTTTGATGATGTTGTGGCACAACGCTTATTGCCTTAGTTCTCATAGTTTTGCTATTGTGTTTTGTTCATTGCAGTATTTTACCGCCTTTGTCACCGTCGACATTGTTTACGCCGTCGGCAACGTCAGAGTAGTTGTAGTCACTAGTGTAACGTTATTGCCAAATGACTCATGGCTTTGTATAAATAAACGTCATCATAATTTCAACATCTCTGTAGTGCAGTCATTTCTTATTACCAAGCGAATTGACGAAAGTTGGATGGATCTGAAAGCACGCAAGCAGCCACATAATGACTTGATGGAGATGCCACAAAAACGTACCTAAGTTTGTCTTTCGAAGGATTTGGGGTTGTATGGCCCATTAATTGGGAGAACATTTAGTTAGCATTTTACCCACCGTTTTTTCATGTCTTCGATTCGTAAGTAGGGTATCTATCTTCTGGGTCAGTTTTCAGGGCAACGATTTGTCGCAGAATTTCGGCAATTTAGTGCATGTTGTTGGCGTACTTTCTAAAGAAAAATGAATGGAATTTCTGCTTCCAGTGCTTTCATCTAAAGAAAAGATTGTTCGTTTATGATTGTCAACCCTCGCTTTCTCCAGCTAGTGTCTTCAAAGTCAGTTTTCCAAGTTTAAAAAAAGCTCTGCACGCATACTGCACATTTTGCTTAGAAAGAGTTGGTGCAACTTGAACAGACATATTTCATTTATTTAAAATTGACATTTAACCGTTTTAAGCCGTTTTGGGCCGTGTGGGGGGGGGGGGGGGAGGGTGGGGGGAGGGGTGTGTGCAAAAAATGTGCTGAATACTCTTTATATTGCACAGTTTGCATATAAACAGTTATTGCATTCTGTCCATACCATTTTTATTTATTGAACTTTGAAATTTGACCGTTTTAACCGTTTTGACCGTTTTGGGAGGGGTGCAAACATGCAGTGAATACTCTTTATATTGTACATTTTGCATAGAAACAGTTGTTGCAACTTGAAATATGAACACAAACTGTCCAGACATTTTATTTATTTATTTAGATTTGGAATTTGACAGTTTAAACCGTTTTGGGCCGTTTCTTTGGGGTACAAAATGCAGTGAATATCCTTCATTTTGTATATAAACACTTGTTGCAACTTGAGATATGAACACATTCTGTCCAGATATTTTTTTAAATATTATAAATTTGAAATTTGACCGTTTTAACCGTTTTGGGCCGTTTTTCGATAAACAAGCACAGTGAATACTTTTCATATTGCAAATTGTGTATAGAAACAGTTTGTTGCAACTTTATTGCAAATTTGAGCAAAATCGGGCGAAAAACAAGTAAACGTAAATGAATATGACGCAACCTATTTTACATAAATTTGAATAACTGCCAAACGGTTAATGATATCACCACCAAATTGGTAGCAGTCCTAGGCCATCATGACACCAACATTATCCATAGGTTATTTTTGTGATATTTCTTCAGAGTTTTCCTATTTTTTGAGCCAATTAAAATGTCGTGGTACCCCGGTCAAGCACTTCCGGTTCGAACTTCCGGTCATATTTCATAACGGAAGTCCTGCACATGTACT
>CM065685.1:34439613-34450248 GCA_017654935.2 Phymorhynchus buccinoides | reverse complement strand
TCTGTCTCTGCCTCTCTCTGTGTCTCTGTCTCTCTCAGCCCCCTCTTTCTTTTCTGGTCGTATTCAGACAGCTTTCTTGATCACCGATGAACCATTATTCACGTGGTCAATCCTAGGAAAGTTGAATCCCATCGTAGCTTTGATTGATTTGAGGCGGAAGAGTTGGCAATGGAATGTTTGGAATAAGTTGCTGATTCCTTTCTTGCAATATTTTACTTGTGAATTTTAATGAATGGTCGGGTGGGGTTAAAGTTGTGGTAAATGTCAGCCAATCTCTAAAAAAAGTTTATTCTTCTTTGTTTTTAGCTTCCTTTCACTTGTCTCTTCTCAGTCAGTTGTCTATTTTTGCTTCTGTAGTTCTGTCTCCGTCGTCCTGACTCTCTAGTCTTTGTATGACTTGTCTATCTTTTTTGTCGGTCTTGTCTCCATCCTCTCTGTGTGTGGTCTGTCTATCTATGATAGACTTTCCTCTATCTATTCTTTAGCTCAGAATTCTGTCGGTCTCTCTTTCTGTCCTCCTCTCGTTGATCTCTGCCTCTGTTTCTATCTGAGTCTCCAGGGTTAATTAGTTAATCTTATCTATTTATTTTTTTTAATTAGTTTATTTTAGTTTTCCCTGTTTACCAACCCTCGTGGAGGGAAAAATGGTTATTTATGTATTGTATATACTGTGTTATGGTGGCCTTCACAAATAAAATATTTCACACTTCAGATTACATAACCATTAGGGGAATACTGGGGTAGTAAAAAGTCCAGACTAGGCCCTATGATTTGAAACATTTGTTAGTTCGCGTACATAATTGACACTTAGAGCCTCCAAAGCAGCCTTGAATATGCAGAATAGTTAATCTAGTCTATCCTAAAATTTTGAAGCGGAAAAATATGATAATTTTAGGAGAAAAGGCTCTTTTTTGGAAGACGGTTTCAGATGGTCATATACATTGGACAAGGTACAGTAGGACTCTATGACACACAAATATGACAAAATATATTTTCAATAGGGGACCAATGGTCAGTGGTTCTGACCACTGACCATTTGCACTTTGAAGTGCTTAGATTATCTGGTGACAGGAAATAAGCTCTTAAGCATCAGAATTGATTCTAAGTCAAAGTGACCATTGTTCAGGGTTACTGACACTGGCTCATCTACTGTTACAAGGTACAGTACTAATCATGACACAATAAAAAGCTGTTAAATAGTGAAAAATGTGTTAACTTACGTCAAAGTGACCACCGGTCAGTGGCAGTGACCACTGTCCATCTGCATTGTGCAAGTGCATAAATTATCTGGTGACGGGAAATAAGCTGTTAAGAAACAGCATTTAATTTTTAAATCAAAGTGACCACTGATCATTGTCACAGACCACTGGTCGATACGTGGACACGTCAACATTTGGATGCTTCATCATGTATGCACATAAACATTCAGACACATAGACACTCAGATATATAGACACTCAGACACAGACACGTGGGCACATAGACAAGTGGACACATAGACATGGCCCCATTTCAGTACAATTCAGCACCGTTTGGCACTTTTTAGTAAATTTTACAACATTCGGCACTATTCGGTACAACCAGCCAGGCCAAACATTCACAAGAAACAAACTGGACTTTAAATCTTCAAACTTGCTAGGTAAATCTATGCAATGACTTATGATTATTCCAAATATTGGGTTTGACCAAGGTCACGGTTAATGTCAAAGACATACACTTTTATTGGGCTGCATCTCCAGAATCACTGTTCAGAATTTCTTCAAAATTTGTGTGCTGATGCATCATGGTACACAAATAGTCACGTGGAAGCATTTTGAACCGCTATGCTCACCTTGACCTTGATGTTTGACTCTGAAAACCGAAATTTCTTCTTGTGGCCATATATTTGACATCTTTACATTTATGATGTTCAAAATTAGTATGTAAGTGCATTGGCTTATGGTTATTTCAAACACTGGTTGCCTATCAAGTTCAAGGTCAAGGTCACGGATATACACCAACGAAATATCTTCTTGTGGCTATATCTTTGACAGCGTCAAACTTACATTGTTCAAACTTGGTATGTATGTCCATTGTCATAATGTAATCCCAAATATTTGGTACCATTCAAGAAAAAGGTCAAATAAATTTTTTTTCAGGTAAAGGCGTACACCTTTCCTAGTCTTTGTCTTGGGAACTGTGCGTTGACCATATATTTGACATTGTTGGACTTACAATAATTAAAACCTGGTGCATTGGTGTATGGTGATTCAAAATATTGTGTACTGCATGATCAAGGTCAAGGTTAAAAACGTACAGATTGTCTGGATTGCCTCTCCAAAACCTCTGGACAGAATTGCTTCAAATTGTGTGTGTATTGTGATTACCATGTAATCATGGTAGGAGATGGGGGAGGGGGGTGGAACGGGTGGATCACATGTCTTGTCGCTTCGTGACACTTTTGTTTACAGTTTGCAATATAATTAAAATTTAAACCCCCCCAAAAAACAACTAAAAGCAGTGTTACTCAAGTTGCAGCATTGGATTGTGCACAAAATTGAACAGTACTACGAATGTTATTGTCCGTTCACCGAAGGTGAACGGACTTTGCGATGGGCTGGTTTGTATTTTTTTTCTTCTTTTTTTCTTCTGTCTGGCCCAAGGATATCTCCCCGAACCGCTTGACCGAATCGCGTCAAATTTTGTGTGAAGGTGTGGCCTCCTTAATAGGAAGAGATCGGCGCAAACATTTTGCCGTCGTGACCTTGACCTTGACGTTGACGTACGACCTTGAAAACTGAAAATCTATTTTTAGCCATATCTCGGGCACCAGTCGACATAGGATTTTGAAACTTGGTATGAAGGTGGTTTAGCTTATGCCCGTTCTGATGATGGCATACGGATCAAGTTCAAGGTCAAGGTCAAAAAGATCGCTGGAGCCTGAAAATCGGAGGGTCATTTTTTTTTCTCCTTCTGTCTGTCCCAAGGATATCTTTCGAACGGGTTGACAGAATCACGTCAATTTTTGTGTGCTGGTGTGTCACCATGAGAGGAAGGCATACGCGCAAACCATTTTGCCGTCGTGACCTTGACCTTGGCGTACGGACCTTGAAAACCGAAATGTTTTCAGGGGCCATAACTCCCACACCGTTAGTGTTAGAGTCTTCAAATTTGGCATGAATGGTACTTTGGCTTATGCCCCGTTCTGATGGTGGCATACCGATCAAGGTCAAGGTCACGGGTACGGGGTCGATTGCAGTAGGCCTTGAAAGTGGTATGGGGTCTACACATTGGGTTTTAAGCCATATTTTCCACATTTGTACTTGACAGAAGCGCTTCAGATTGTGTGTGGTACTGTATACCCTAGAGAAGAAAACATCCGAGCATAAATTATCACCATGCTGACCTTGACCTTGAAGTGTGACCTTGAAAACCGAAATTTCCTTCTTTGCGCTATATATTTCTTCTTCAAGCTGTATCTCGTGAACTAGAAGACAGAATCCCTTCCAATTTTGTGTCAGGATGTGACACTCTACGGGGTGTCGCAAGTGCGTGGCATTGCTGGTGACGGACATGTCTGCCGCATCAGCGACCCGCCTTGTTTGTTTGTTTGTTTTCTTCTGTCTGTCCCAAGGATATCTCCCGAACCGCTTGACCGAATCGCTTCAAATTTTGTGTGCTGGTGTGTCACCATGAGAGGAAGGCATCCGCGCATAAATATTGTGCCGTCGTGACCTTGACCTTGGCGTACGACCTTGAAAACCGAAAATCTTTAAGGGGCCATAACTCCCACACCGTTGGTGTTAGAGTCTTCAAATTTGGCATGTAGGTACTTTGGCTTATGCCCGTTCTGATGGTTGCATACCGATCAAGGTCAAGGTCACGGTTCGGGAGATCGGTAGGCCTTGAAAGTGGTAGGGGTCTACAAATTGGGTTTTAAGCCATATTTTCCACATTTGTACTTGACAGAAGCGCTTCAGATTGTGTGTGGTAACTGTATAACCTAGAGTAGAACACATCCGAGCATAAATTATCGCCATGCTGATTCTTGACCTTGAAGTGTGACCTTGAAAACTGAAATTTCCTTCTTTGCGCTATATGTTTCTTCTTCAAGCTGTATCTCGTGAAAATTTTGCTACGGGGTGTCGCAATTGCGTGGCATTGCTGGTGACGGACATTTCTGCCGCTCGGCGACGCCCTTGTTTTCAAAAATGTTTCCGGCATGTCCATAACAGAATTGTTTTACATATGCCTTACATATCTGTTCTGTATGTAAGGCAGGTAATACATTTTTTGATAGTCAATAACAGAAACATTTTATAACTCAAACTTATTTACTTTAGTGCATCTATTTCCATTGAGTTTGTTTCCATTGAGTTTGTTTTTATTCAGAAATAACAGAGCAAAAATTACATCAAATTCAGAAACGTAGTCTCTTTTCTTACAAATCCCAAACTTACAAATCCAATCCCATTTTTATGTCATTTGGTGGCAATTTCTTTAGCAGTTTTGTGGATTTAAAAAAATCATTTATTATCATTGTATCTTTCATGTTCAGAAATGAACACTTCACTTCTACTTTTCAATCCAGTTATTGTCCGTCACCGAAGGTGAACGGACTTTGCGATGGGCTGGTTTGTATTTTTAGTCCGTCACCAAAGGTGATCGGACTATTGCGATGGGCTGGTTTGTCTGTTGTTTTTTTTTTTTGTTTTTTGTTTGTTTTTTTTGTTTTTGTTTTTCTGTCTGTCCCAAGGATATCTCCCGAACCGCTTGACCGAATCGCGTCAAATTTTGTGTGAAGGTGTGCCACCTTAATAGGAAGAGATCCGCGCAAACCATTTTGCCGTCGTGACCTTGACCTTGACGTACGACCTTGAAAACCGAAAAATCTATTTTTAGCCATATCTCAGGCACCGATCGACATAGGATGTTGAAACTTGGTATGAAGGTGGTTTGGCTTATGCCCGTTCTGATGATGGCATACCGATCAAGGTCAAGGTCAAGGTTAAAAAGATCGCTGGAGCCTGAAAATCGGAGAGGTCATTTTTTTCTCCTTCTGTCTGTCCCAAGGATATCTCCCGAACCGCCTTGACCGAATCGCGTCAAATTTTGTGTGCTGGTGTGTCACTATGAGCGAAAGGCATCCGCGCAAACCATTTTGCCGTCGTGACCTTGACCTTGGCGTACGACCTTGAAAACCGAAAATCTTTAAGGGGCCATATCACTCCCACACCGTTGGTGTTAGAGTCTTCAAATTTGGCATGCAGGTACTTTGGCGTATGCCCGTTCTGATGGTCGCATACTGATCAAGGTCAACGTCACGGTCCAGGAGATCGTAGGCCTTGAAAGTGGTAGGGGTCTACAAATTGGGTTTTCAGCCATATTTTCCACATTTGTACTTAACAGAAGCGCTTCATATTGTGTCCGGCACTGTATACCCTAGAGTAGAAAACACCCGAGCATACATTATATCGCCATGCTGACCTTGACCTTGAAGTGTGACCTTGAAAACCGAAATTTCCTTCTTTGCGCTATATATTATTGTCCAAGCTGTATCTCGTGAACTACAAGACATAAGCTCTTCAAATGTTGTGTCAGGATGTGGATGAATGAAAATGTGTTTAACGTCCTCCAGAGAGAGAGAGAGGGGGGGGGAGAGAGAGAGAGAGACAGACAGACAGACAAACAGACAGACAGACAGACAAAGACACACACAAAGAAAGACAGACAGACAGAGAGACATAGACAGAGAGCAAAGAGGACAACTGCTGTTCCAGTTGGATGAATGAAATTTTGTTTAACGTCCTCCGCCCCAGAGCAGGCACAGAGGCAGAGAGAGAGAGAGAGAGACAGAGAGAGAGAGAGAGAGAGAGAGAGAGAGAGAGAGACAGACAGAGACAGATAGACAGACAGAGGGAGAGAGAGACAGACAGAGAGAGAGAGACACACATAGGCATACAGCAAGAGAGAGAGACACAGACAGACAAACATACACTGAGAGCGCCACCCACAGGAAAGCTGCGACAGAAGATCAAAGGAACCGTAAGTTACACACGCGGAAGGGGAACGTTGCGGGTTTTACCCCCCAACTATACACTCTCCGGATTCTCTTCGAAGTCTCTCTCTCTCTCTCTCTCTCTCTCTCTCTCTCTCTCTCTCTCTCTCTCTCTCTCTCTCTGTCTCTTGTATTAGTCTTTGTACGTAAAAAAACACCTCTTTTTATTAACATCCTTGGGACAGACAGAAAAGAACAACAAACAAACAAACAAACAAGGGCGTCGCCGAGCGGCAGACATGTCCGTCACCAGCAATGCCACGCACTTGCGACACCCCGTAGCATAATTGTCCGTCATCGGACTTTGCAGTGTCTGGTTTGTATTTTTGTTTTTGTCCGTCACCATAGGTGATCGGACTTTGTGGTCGTCTGGTTTGTATTTGTCCGTCACCATAGGTAATCGGACTTTGCATGGGCTGGTTTGTATTTGTTTGGGTTTTTTGTTTGTTTGTTTCTTTGTTTTTCTGTCTGTCCCAAGGATATCTCCCGAACCGCTTGACCGAATCGCGTAAAATGTTGTCTGCTGGTGTGTCACCATGAGAGGAAGGCATCCGCGCAAAATGTTTCGCCGTGGTGACCTTGACCTTGAAGACAGAATCCCTTGCAATTTTGTGTCAGGATGTGACACTCTACGGGGTGTCGCAAGTGCGTGGCATTGCTGTATGACGGACATGTCTGCCGCTCGGCGACGCCCTTGTTAATTATGTGTTGGAAGAGGGTACACCATTTTCGAAGAATGACTCCAGTTCAAAATCAGTCTGATAGATCAGGCACGGCTGACAACTGGCTTGTTTGTTTGTTTGCTTCATTGTTGTGATAGAGTCTAGTCTAATCTTCATTCGCATAGTTTTAAGCTTTATCCCCCAAATTTCCCCTGTTAGCGTTTATATCCATTATTAGATCGTACCAAAGTAAGTTTAGGTCTGCTTCAAAAGATTGCAAGAATGCAAAATAGAATGGGGGTCGAATTTGCTGCCAGTTTACAAAACACACAGACAAATATAAACACACGCGTTCATAAAGGAGCATAAAGACCCCCCCTGTTACGGTAAAATTTGTCGTAACGGTACAATTTGTCATACCGCATCTCACGGTACAATTTGTCGTAACGGTACAATTTGTCGTAATTAGGACAAATTGTACCGCAGCTCACGGTACAATTTGTCGTAATGGTACACACAGCTGTTTCGGGAGGAACATTTAGTTTATCTATATTTTCATAAGTTTTTTCAAGCAAACTTTAGTTAACTATAAGTAACTTTTCATAAATAACAGGCGAGAATATGTTGTAGTATGTGACAAGATTACTTATAGTCAGTGGATATTGCTAGATTTTCACTCATAGGCAATCTTATTTATGTTTGTGATACTAAGTATATTATTTCTACTAGATATGTTGATTGATACTGCTCACAAAAATAAGTTTTTGCCATAACTCTGAGGGAAGAAATATATTTGAAATACCATGTAGAGCATACAGCCAAAATATCTTTACAGACAAAAGCTTGGTACAGTTTTTATCTAAGATTTCTAGATTCAGGCTTTTAACTAAATAGCTTGATTTTGTGTGGGACGGAACAGCTGTGTACAATTTGTCGTAATTACGACATTACGACAAATTGTGCGCGGTGTTACCTTTTTTTGTCTGCCGCGGCACAATTTGTCGCTAACCTGTAATACCGTAAGATACTCATATTGAGGCAAAAATTGTGCAAAGGGTACAATCCCTGGTTTTTAAGACACCCCCACCCCCCCACCCCCCCCACACCCGCCCCCCCCAATGCTTGAAAATATAAAACAAGGGCATCGCCGAGCGGCAGCAACGCATTGTGAGTGCATCGCCGAGCGGCAGCAAGGCATTGTGACAATGCAAACCCGGCCAGAGCTATACCTCCCCCCCCCCTGCCCCAATAAACACACCCCTGAGAAAACATTCCGAAAGTATTTTGAAATAAAAGCATGTTTATTTTAAGTCAAATGATGTATATTATATGCCAGATTGTGTTGGTTTTTGTTTATTATATGCGGTGACAGATTTTGGTTATCTTGCGTTCATTTCCTTTATTTTGATTTGAAAAGATAAGATCACGATTCAGTCTTCTTTTTAAAGTATGATTACACGAATGACATATTTTGTTAGGTTACATATTCTTTATAAGTGAAATGAAACTATTAAAATAAAGGTAATTCAATTATTTTAAAGCATAGTCCACGTGTGTTTATATAATGTGTGTTTTTCTTGCATTTGTATGTTTTTGTATGTGTGTACCTTTTGTGTTGTTGTTTTGGGTGTAGCCCAAAAGAGCGCATTTTGGCAAATGACGATTTGAGCGCATAGCCAAGATGTGCGCGGATGGTCATATCCCAAAAGATCGCGTATTTTATCCTACAAGGCCAATATACGTATGTTCCAAAAGAGCGCATCTTAAAAGCTAATGAGGTTACACGAATTAGTCAACGCGCATGGGCTGACACACACATAACATGCATTAAAATGTGTAGTGCTATCAATCATAAGTATTTACTTTTAAAAGAATAGGAGATTAAAAAAAAAAACCAAGGGCATCGCCGAATGTCAGCAACGCCGAGTGGCAGATATATCCTTTGCCCGTTACGCCCCTCTGTCTCCCCTTCCCATCATATCTTAGCCCCAGCGATTTTGTCAAACCGTTTAGAAGATATCCTAGGGACAGACAATTCACCGACCCTCCTATGTTCAGGGTCCACCGATCTCCATAACCTTGACCTTGGTCGGTACGCAATACACTATAAGCTGAACTACCTATATACTAAGTTTCAACATCCCATGTTGACCAGTGCCCGAGATATGGCTAAAAAAAGACGTTTCGGTTGCCAATGTCATACATCAAGGACATGACTTTGACCTTGATAATTCATGTTCGGATCTTTTCCTGTTGAGGTTGTACACCACCACAAAAAATTTAAGCAAATCTGCCACCATGTTCCCGAGATATAGTCAGAAAAAGTAAAACTCCAGATTCTAGACCCTCCGATTTTCAGGTTCCACTGATATAATTGACCTTGGCCTCCTGAAAATAGAATTTTGGATTTCAAGGTCATACATCAAGGTCAATACCTTGAGCTTAATAGTTCATGTTCAGATATATTTCCATTAAGGTGGCACACCACCACACAAAATTTGAAGCAATTCTATCACCTCTTTCTTAAGGTATCCTTAGGACAGACAAAAGAGAAAAAAACTACCCTGCAATTTTCAGGGTCCAGATATCTTCTTGACCTTGACCTTGACTGGTATATGATATACCTACAGTGTATATGATACACCTACATAACTACAGTGTATTTTATGGTATTGCAGGTTAACGACAAATTGTGCCGCGGTAGACAAAAAAAGGTAACACCGCAGCACAATTTGTCGTAATTACGACAAATTGTACCGTTACGACAAATTGTACCGTGAAGTGCGGCACAAATTGTACCGTTACGACAAATTGAACCGTAACACCCCCCCAAAACAAAACAAAAACCAAAAAAATAAGAAGAAAAAAAATAGAGTTGTTTATGGGCAGATTCGAACCTTAGGTTTCCAGCTTAGGTCTACAGGCTACGAACCGACCACTTTACCTCAGTTGCATCCCTTTATAATGTAAAAATAATATTAACATCCTTGACAATGATAGATAATGTCAGCTGCAAGTAGAAAAAACCCATCGTCTTGGCTAAGATTTTATGATTTTATCTAAAGCTGAAGCTATCGTAAGATTGATCAAGGAATAATGATTGTGCCTAGGAGCACATTTGAACATTGCAGAACGCGTCCTCTAATCATTTAATACATAGAGAAAACGTTGACAGGAGATGTGGCGATAAAAAAGATGACCATAGCCTAAAACTATTAGGAGGGGTAAAAAGCCCATGGGCCTCTTTCCTACTGGGCTTCTTTGCCCCATTACAGGTAGCTCATTCATTTCGCTCTGGGTAGCTGACAACAAAGTATTGTTAAAAAAACAAAAAAGCGTCTTTCAAAAGCCCAAAGAATCAGCTTTTCAGAAATATAAACATATGGAAGTAGTTTGCAGTTTTTAGTTGTTGTTTTTATTGAAGTTTTATCCAAATGCAAAATTTTTTTTATAAGAAAGGCAGAGAAAATTGATAAAAGGTCTAAAAATCAAACTATTGACCACATCATCATGAAACTCCGGTATGAGTCTTTTTAAAAGAAGTACAAATGAACATGTGAAAAAAATTACAGAAATTTACTTCATTTCATGAGATAATTGCCTCTCTCTGCCTATGGGCTTTTTACCCCGTCTTCACCTACCCTCTCTTAGACGCTAAAGTGAAAGTATTTACATTAGTCATTAGTATTGAGCCGTTATCCATCCATAGGCTTAATAGTAAATAGGCATACAGTAATATTCCAGAAAAGACATTGATGATGCTAATGATGGCTTTCTCAATCGATCGGATGTCACAGACAATTTCATAATATAAAAGTACCAGCTCATAATCCCGGATCCAAAAGGGGCGTTCCCGGTACCAACCGAGTGGCAATTTCCATTGTGGAACTTTGAAATGGCACATGTCTCTAGATAATAAAAAGTCATGCAAGCGAT
>CM065685.1:34427113-34437113 GCA_017654935.2 Phymorhynchus buccinoides | reverse complement strand
GAAATATTGGAATCCGGGAAAATTCCGAATTTTCCAGGGAAAATTCCGATTTGTCCCGAGTTTGGGAAAATCGGAATCTTCCCGGGAAATTTTGGAATTCTGATTTTTCCCGGATTGGTCTCGGTAAAATTCAGAATTCTGATTTTCCCCGGGAAAATTCCGAATGTTCCCAAGCTTACATCGAAGTTACATGAAATTGTGTGTGACAGAGGAAAACTTGAAACTTGAAATGTTGAATGTGGATGAACTGAATAAGCATTACATCATCAAGAATGACGACAGGAATATTAACAAACAAAAGTAATAATTATATGATAATAATTATAATAATTATAATAATTTTTTACCTTAACATCAAAAGTATTGTTAAATAAAATGGCAATAATATTCAAATAATTCATAATGCCGTATATAACAGTCAAATATAACAAAATCCAAGCAATGTAAAACATAAATCATAACACATGTTATATATATAAGCTTAGACCCAACCATAGTTACGCAATTACGCACGTGCACACAAGCGCACACATTTACACACACGCACATGCACGCACTCACGCATGTGTGCACGCGCGGGCGCGCGCGCGCGCACACGACCTATAACTAATATAAGAGAGAGAGAGAGAGAGAGAGAGAGAGAGAGAGAGAGAGAGAGAGAGAGAGAGAGAGAGAGAGAGAGAGAGAGAGCATAAGACATAATACATTTTATGGACTAAACACATAGGTTCGTTTCAATATGAGATTTGAGAAGAAGAGGTATCGAGCACTGACACTAACCCAGGAAAACCAGCAGATGGGTGTACAAATCAAAATCGTCAGTTTTTCAGTCAACAACAGCACGCACGCGCGCGCGCGCACACACACCCACCCCCACCCCCACATGCACACACACGCGACCTATAACTGAAAGAGAGAGAGAGAGAGAGAGAGAGAGAGAGAGAGAGAGAGAGAGAGAGAGAGAGAGAGAGATGTTGTTTTTATTGTCTCGTAGTGTGAAGCGAAGCAACACAACATTGTGACTCATATTCGTACAGATGAACCGGTGAGACAGACAGCGAGGTATATGAAGAAATGTGCCCTCGCGCGATTTAATTCCTGTCATTTTTGTTATCAAATTAAACACTCACATGTCTTAACAAAAGTTTATGGAACACCTGCAAAGAACTTGTCATGGAAAGGTATCGCAAAAATCTGATATAATTGATACACTATTTATATTTCATACAGTAATTTACCAATAAAGCATCTCTTTCTTACCTGTATTTGATGTGGAATATTCAACATTATTAGGTACAAATCCATCATTGATAATTAGGTATGTTTGTGCACGAATTCCTAATGTATTTGTGTTAAGTGCATTGTGATCACTACAAAATAATTTGGACTCTAAATGTTTTTGAATTGTAACTGAATCGTTTTCTATGGCATGCAGCTACTTGCTTGGGAACATTCGGAATCTTCCCGGCAAAATTTCGATTTTTCCCAAAGCTGGGAAGATTTGGAATTTTCCCGGGAAGATTCGGAATCTTCCCAGCCTTGGAAAAATTCGGAATTTTCCCGGGAAAAATCAGAATTCCGATTTCCCCCGGGAATCCCGGATTCCAAAATTTCCCGTGACACAGACATTTGAGAGCAGACACAGAGGCAGGCGAAGGGAAACAGAGGCTATGAGAGAGACAGAGAGAGAGGGATAGACATAGAGGAACAAAGACAGACAGACAGTCAGACAGACATACTAACATAAAAACAGACAGAGATGGAGATAGAGACAGGAAAGAAGATAGAGATGGATGTACAGACATAGAATTGAGAGACAGAGACCGAGTCAGGCGGAGAGAAAGAGAGACAAGGACAGAGACAGAAACAACAAGTGCAACGCCGAACGGCTCGCCGAGCTACTCCGAAAACGGAATGTGTCGGCTGTACACACAGCGGGGAGACCATTGAGAACTGAAAACAGGACGCACGCACGGACGGATGGATTGAGAACTGAAAACAGGACGCACGCACGGACGGATGGACGGCCGGAAAGAAGTGGGACATAGCGGGCCTGTGACACAAAGGGCCTAGGGCACAGTGAGTAATGTAAAACTAAATACATCAGTGGATAGCTTGCATCTTGGCAAACTAGTATACCACATTTGATGATGATAAACTGAATAGATTTTCAGAAAAACGGCGGGCCTGTGACACAAAGGGCCTAGGGCACAGTGGGTAATGTAAAACTAAATACATCAGTGGATAGTTTGCATCTTGGCAAACTAGTATACCAAATTTGATGATGATAGACTGAATAGTTTTTGAGAAAAACGGCGGGCCTGTGACACAAAGGGCCTAGGGCACAGCGGGTAATGTAAAACTAAATACATCAGTGGATAGCTTGCATCTTGGCAAACTAGTATGCCAAATTTGATGATGATAGACTGAATAGTTTTTGAGAAAAACGGACGAATAGCCGGACGGACGGACGGACACCGGACGGACCAGACAGAAACAATAGTTCCCCGAACCTTCGGCTCGGGGACTAAAAACATTGACAGAGAAACGAAGAGAGAGAGAGAGAGAGAGAGAGAGAGAGAGAGAGAGAGAGAGAGAGAGAGAGAGAGAGAGAGAGAGAGAGAGAGAGAGAGAGAGAGAGAGAGATGATATGATAGGGAAGCCCATGAAGTTTTTATAAGTAAGGCAGCGACTGGCGACCATTCGGGCTTCAAAGGTAGACCCAAATGGTCGCCGGAGACCATTCGGGCTGGCGTCCATTTGGACATCTATATTGCTGCCCGAATAGTCGCCGGCGACCATTCGGGCTGGCGTCCATTTGGACATCAACACACCTGCTGCAATAATATTGGGGTACGGGATGTTTTTTAACTTATCTTGAATAATTCGAAAAAAATCAGGATCATCCTTATTAGGTCCATAGATATTTACAGATGTTAGATCTCTTTCCATAGTTGTGACGGTCAGAATAATAAAGTTTCCCTGAACATCTGCAATAACATTTTTTACCTTAACATCAAAAGTATTGTTAAATAAAATGGCAACACCTCTTGACTGCGAGGAATAAGATGCAAAGTAGCATTCGTAACCCCATTCAGCTCTTATATTATTTTCCACCTTTTTTTCAAAATGGGTGTCTTGTAAAAAATACACGGAATAACTTTTTTGTCTTAAATAGTTAAACACGTCCCGTCTTTTAACATAGTTACCAAGACCTTGAACATTCATTGAAACTACCTTTAAGTTAGCCATTGTCTTTTGTGTTTTAACTACTATTGCACAAATCACAATATAGCAGAGAGAACAAAATTGTACAGGAGAGACATGAGCGAAAAACATATCATAACTCATTGATTTTGATATTTGATTTGTTGTGTCTGTTCTGTGACAGCTGAAGTAATAAATGGTGTTTCGTTCACTCACACTTCCACACTCCCTATACATCACCTTTACCATGAACATCGGTCATCAGTGACATGAAAAAACTCCTCCGTGAATGCCACTTCGTATATTACCAAACAATAACCACCATTCAAAATGATTTTGTAATAATAATATGTGAAAAAATGAATGACAAAACATGAATGCATTTATAGCGTTGATACACAATCGTTATCGTATTAGGCCTACATGAACAATTTGTATACACCTGGACAATATTTAGCATATAAAAGAAAAGAATAGTTTATGAACAAATGAAAACAATCTCTCAACATTTCACTGTTGATACAAATGCAAAAAAACCCACAAAAACCGTCATTAAACCTCAGCCGCAATTCAAGACCAGTGGTCATATTGGCCTATTTTCACTGTTTGATTGCAAATTAGTGCATTAGGAGTTCAAATGAACAATTTTTGATGTCGTTGACCAGTGGTCAGTGTCACTGACCAGTGGTCACTTTGGCCTATTTTCACTGTTTTACTGCAAATTAGTGTATTAGGAGTTCAAATGAACAAATTTTGATGTCGTTGATCAGTGGTCAGTGTCACTGACCAGTGGTCACTTTGGCCTATTTTTATATGTGGTTGACCATTGGTCAGTGTCACTGACCACTGGTCGACCACATCAAACTTGTTCATTTGAACTCCTAATACACTAATTTGCAGTCAAACAGTGAAAATAGGCCAAAGTGACCACTGGTCAGTGACACTGACCACTGGTCAACCACATCAAACCTTGTTCATTTGAACTCCTAATACACTAATTTGCAGTCAAGCAGTGAAAATAGGCCAAAGTGACCACTGGTCAGTGACACTGACCACTGGTCAACCACATCAACAATTGTTCATTTGAACTCCTAATGCACTAATTTGCAGTCAGACAGTGAAAATAGGCCAATGTGACCACTGGTCAGTGACACTGACCACTGGTCAACCACATCAACAATTGTTCATATGATCTCCTAATACACTAATTAGCATTCAAACGGTGAAATTAGGCCAAAGTGACCAGTGTCAGTGGTCAGCTTGTTATTCATTTTATTTAACAAAGATTTTTTTTTAAATGAGAACTTGTCAAGAATGAGTTTTTATAACTCCAACTTTCATTTGGACAAAACGGCGGTTCAAAATCGGGCGCCGTTTTGTCCAACCCGCCGTTTTGTCTATAGACAAAACGGCGGATTGTTGAACCGCCGTTTTGTCCAAATCATAATAGAAAATTTGGACAAAAATTTGGACAAAACGGCGGATCTAACCTCGCAAAACAGACAAAACGGCGACATTTGGACAAAACGGCGGTTAACAGCACCAAAATGGTTAAAGGCTGAATTGAAGATATCCCTCTTATCCCGGTGTGGATAAGGAACCTCCATGCCAAAGTTTTATGCTTGTTATATGAAAATGCCCAACACTATAATTTGTTTTAATCAAATAACTGTTCACGATCAAAATGCCCTTGTAGTGGAGTGGCCTTAGGGGCAAAAATAGGCCTAATTGTGCAAATGTTCATACCGCTCTGCAATTTTGCACAGTGAAAGGGGCATCTATGAGAATGTGAAAACCGTTAAACCTCTACATGGTCTGTGACCTGAAATACTGGCCTTTTTTTAACGGTACCTTTAAAAGTCGTCTTTGCTACTCTCTATGTGTTTAGGTCTATTTGTCTAAACTCTGTAAGCCGTAGCCCAAAAACCGTTTACCATAGACCCTTACAACCATATGTATATTTGATCAGTGCAATGAGGAGTGCAATGAGGTATAATTTGAAACCTCCATGCAAACCTCCGCCAAGGAAGTACTTGATGACATGAAACTGTTTGAAAATCACGTAACATCTTGGATGTTGACCCCGAAACCATACATATTCTGTATGTGTATCACAAAAACAGCACAGTGAGGCATATTTTGACCATGGAAATCTTCAGTACAAACCTCCGTCAAGGATATACTCACTGATTCAGACTTTATAGTTACACTATTAGAAACCACTTGGCCGTTGAACTTAAAACCCATGTAAGTAAGAGAGTTAATTGAAATGACACCAAATAATTCAATACAAGGATATCCTTTGGTTTGTTGTTAGAAGACATTAATGGCAAGCAAAATCAATCTGAGAAGGGGTGTGGTTGTGTGAGGGATGGAGTTCAAGCTAGTTTTGCCCTCTATCAAATTTAAAGGTTATTGAAATATTTTTTTATGCAGGGGGAATATTGTTGAAGTTGTCAGCATGCTTTTTAGTGGTTTTTTTCTTCTTTTCTTTCCGCTTTTATTGTTTGTTTCGATTTTGCTGAATGTTCAAAAAAGATGCAGGACATTTTTAAGAGTATTTTACAAATAATTTGGCCGTTTAACGACCCCAAACGGCCCAAACGGCCAAATTTAAATCTTGAATAACACATAAACGGCCAGGCAGAATGTGTTCATATTTCACTAATCTACTGAAAATCACGTTTGTAGAATTTCCGGTATAAAAAATAACCGGAAATGCCAACCGGAAGTTACTGGGCTAACGAATGCAAATTCTAACTGGCTTTCATAATTGCCAAAGTAAGAAACGTAGTAGCAAAACTAACGCATGTGTCCAGAAAGTCCTACATTTTTCTATTTCCTAAATAATGCATTATTTAGTTAAATAATGCATCATTTAGCCAAACAATGCATTATTGTCCTATGCCCCAGTTTTACACTGGGCAAAGGAGTCTGCATTTGTTGCGTTTTTGTGTGTGTTTAAAAAAACATTTTTTAGGGGACATCCGTCTTAAGGATATCTCCCGAACTGCTTGCCAGTATTGCTTCAAATTGTGCATGGTGGTGTGTCACCATGAGAATAAGGCACTCGTGAATTAATTACCGCCGTCGTGACCTTGACCTTTGCGCAAGACCTTGAAAAATTAAAATCTTTAAATGGCCATAACGCCTACACCGTTGGACTTAAAGTCTTCAAACATGGCATGCAGGTGCATTAGCTTATTGCGATTCTGACGGGTCAAGGAGATTGGTAGGCCTTGAAATGTTTGGGGTATAAAAATTGGGTTTTAATCCATGCTTTCCCCATTTCTACTTGCCAAAAGCGCTTCAGATTGTGTATGGTTGTGTACCTTCGGATCATCTAGATTAGAAGACATCCAAGCATATATTACGTTGGCCCATCAATAAATAATGTCCTTCCTGTTGTAAAACAACAACTGAGCAGTGGATTTACATGAAACTTTGGCATCATTGTAAACCACCCTTCTCTGATAACCACACACATTTCAATCATGAAACCGATGCTTTTTGCAGGCCTTGGACAGCAGAATATTTTCGCTTTTCTAACTTCTGCTTTAATAACAAGAATAACCAAAAACAGCATGGTATCTAATTGGGTCTGGGGATTGAGTGGGTGAGATCTTGGATATCTTATTTATCAGGGTAGGTCATAGTCACCTTGACCTTGATAGGACTAGCGTTTTTATGAAGTCGCAGGATTCTATTAGTGCCGATGGCTGAGCGCTGCTCATGAACAGAGTTCATGAGTTTGTGAAAAATTGTTTCCACATATTTATGAGCAGTGATTGCATACTTGCTATGCATTGTATCAACAATGACAGGGCCAGTGGTATTGTACAAACTGAAGAAAATCACTTCTGACTCACGAAATCCTGTCGCAGAACAATTTTTTAAACTGGATCAGCAGACACATACATATAATATAATGTGTAACTGCTGATGTGGCAGTGTATTTTGTCGCGCAGTTTTGCCCATGTTGGGTTTCACTAGTGTGTTTTGCATGCGCGTATTATATATATGCTGGAAGCAAGCAAGTTTAATTGTTTCCAACATGTATGCTGTAGCTTGCCAGTTTTGATGTAGTTTTCAAGTCCAATGCTAGGCTTGGTTTGATATGATTATTTTGTTATTAATAATCCTTTGCTTGGTAGTCAAGTTCTTTTGCGAAATAATATCTTTTAAAGTCGCTCATTGATGTTCTTAGATGTTGGGATCTTATTTCCCTTTGTGTAGTTATCAAGGGAGTTGTAATTGCTTTGGTTCAATGTTGAGGAGAAGTTGTGTGCCCAGTTAAAGGGGTTTTCATGGGCCAATGTTTAACTGACGTGGTTCTCCCAGGCCAGTGTAGTCTAAAGGGGTGCTCTGGGCTAGTGCAACTTAAAGGGGGGTTCCAGGTTATAGCAACTAAAGGGATGTGTCAAGTTGTTGCCTAATTAAAGGGGATTTCCGTGGCTGAAGTTTGGGCTTATATGTAATGGTCTATGGTAGTTCACATGTTCCTAATGATGTTTACGCGTTTGTTCGTTTTTGGAATGTGTTTTGATGTCGTTGTTTACTGCTGATGAAATTGTTTGATGATGTTGTGGCACAACGCTTATTGCCTTAGTTCTCATAGTTTTGCTATTGTGTTTTGTTCATTGCAGTATTTTACCGCCTTTGTCACCGTCGACATTGTTTACGCCGTCGGCAACGTCAGAGTAGTTGTAGTCACTAGTGTAACGTTATTGCCAAATGACTCATGGCTTTGTATAAATAAACGTCATCATAATTTCAACATCTCTGTAGTGCAGTCATTTCTTATTACCAAGCGAATTGACGAAAGTTGGATGGATCTGAAAGCACGCAAGCAGCCACATAATGACTTGATGGAGATGCCACAAAAACGTACCTAAGTTTGTCTTTCGAAGGATTTGGGGTTGTATGGCCCATTAATTGGGAGAACATTTAGTTAGCATTTTACCCACCGTTTTTTCATGTCTTCGATTCGTAAGTAGGGTATCTATCTTCTGGGTCAGTTTTCAGGGCAAAGATTTGTCGCAGAATTTCGGCAATTTAGTGCATGTTGTTGGCGTACTTTCTAAAGAAAAATGAATGGAATTTCTGCTTCCAGTGCTTTCATCTAAAGAAAAGATTGTTCGTTTATGATTGTCAACCCTCGCTTTCTCCAGCTAGTGTCTTCAAAGTCAGTTTTCCAAGTTTAAAAAAAGCTCTGCACGCATACTGCACATTTTGCTTAGAAAGAGTTGGTGCAACTTGAACAGACATATTTCATTTATTTAAAATTGACATTTAACCGTTTTAGCCGTTTTGGGCCGTTGTGGGGGGGGGGGGGGGAGGGGTGTGTGCAAAAAATGTGCTGAATACTCTTTATATTGCACAGTTTGCATATAAACAGTTATTGCATTCTGTCCATACCATTTTTATTTATTGAACTTTGAAATTTGACCGTTTTAACCGTTTTGACCGGGGTGTTTTTGGGAGGGGTGCAAACATGCAGTGAATACTCTTTATATTGTACATTTTGCATAGAAACAGTTGTTGCAACTTGAAATATGAACACATTCTGTCCAGACATTTTTTTATTTATTTAGATTTGGAATTTGACAGTTTAAACCGTTTTGGGCCGTTTCTTTGGGGTACAAAATGCAGTGAATATCCTTCATTTTGTATATAAACACTTGTTGCAACTTGAGATATGAACACATTCTGTCCAGATATTTTAAAAAATATTATAAAAAGGAAATTTGACCGTATTAACCGTTTTGGGCCGTTTTTCGATAAACAAGCACAGTGAATACTTTTCATATTGCAAATTGTGTATAGAAACAGTTTGTTGCAACTTTATTGCAAATTTGAGCAAAATCGGGCGAAAAACAAGTAAACGTAAATGAATATGACGCAACCTATTTTAAATAAATTTGAATAACTGCCAAACGGTTAATGATATCACCACCAAATTGGTAGCAGTCCTAGGCCATCATGACACCAACATTATCCATAGGTTATTTTTGTGATATTGCTTCTGGGTTTTCCTATTTTTTGAGCCAATTAAAATGTCGTGGTACCCCGGTCAAGCACTTCCGGTTCGAACTTCCGGTCATATTTCATAACGGAAGTCCTGCACATGTACTGTTTATGACGTAGCTAAAATATAAACGCATTGTGTTAAAGAGTTACGGAGTTATTCAATATTGAAATGTGGCCGTTTCAGCCGTTATTTAGCCGTTACATTAGCTGCAGAGCGAATTAAGCTTAACTATTGATTGATGCCCTTAATGTCCTCTAACAGTACACCAAAAAGCTGTATGATCATTTGCATAATATTTTCCCTAAGGCCCCCGACTATTGGCACTGAAGTGGTTAATGCCTGAATTGCAAATGTCCCTACATCAGAAATTGATAAACATACTATAAGAAACAATAATTTGCAATGTCATGCTTATTACATGAATGTTTTATAATTATAGCTGCCCATGATCAAAAGGTCCTTGGCACTGAAGGCTGAATAGAAAATGTCCCTCTGTCAGAAATAGATAAACATGCCATAAGAACCTATCATGCCAAATTCCATGCTTGTTACATGAAAAAGCATACCACTAGAATTTTTTCAAATGTATTTTTGTCCCCCCAAAATACCCTTGGCACTGAAAGGGTTAAAGGCTGAATTGCAAATGTCCCTACGTCAGGAATAGATAAATGCACCATAAGATACTATCATGCCAAATGTTATGCTTGTTGCTTGAAAATGCACAATTCTGCCATTCTGTTTTCCACTATAATTATACTGCCA
>CM065685.1:34417113-34422113 GCA_017654935.2 Phymorhynchus buccinoides | reverse complement strand
CGCCGGCGACTATGGCTTGTACCCACGTGTCGTCATATCCGGCCACAAGGAGCGTGCCATATTATGGGAGACCGCCATCTTAGTCAGTAACTTTGGTTAAAAAATGCCAGATCGATGCTGTTTACACACAAATCTGACTAAGATGGCGACACTTCCGTTGGAAGGGTCGAAATGCGCACGCAGGTGGGGGGGAGCCATTCGGGCAGCAATATAGATGTCCAAATGGACGCCGGCCCGAATGGTCGCCGGCGACCATTTGGGTCTACCTTTGAAGCCCGAATGGTCGCCAGTTGCTGCCTTACTTAATAAAAACTTCATGGGCTTCCTTATCATAACTCTCTCTCTCTCTCTCTCTCTCTCTCTCTCTCTCTCTCTCTCTCTCTCTCTCTCTCTCTCTCTCTCTCTCTCTTCTCTCTCTCTTCGTTTCTCTGTCAATGTTTTTAGTCCCCGAGCCGAAGGTTCGGGGAACTATTGTTTCTGTCTGGTCCGTCCGTCCGTCCGTCCAGCTATTCGTCCGTTTTTCTCAAAAACTATTCAGTCTATCATCATCAAATTTGGTATACTGGTTTGCCAAGATGCAAGCTATCCACTGATGTACTTAGTTTTACATTACCCGCTGTGCCCTAGGTCCTTTGTGTCACAGGCCCGCCGTTTTTCTAAAAAACTATTCAGTCTATCATCATCAAATTTAGTATACTAGTTTGCCACGATGCAAACTATTCACGGATGTATTTAGTTTTACATTACTCACTGTGCCCTAGGCCCTTTGTGTCACAGGCCCGCTATGTCCCACTTCTTTCCGGATGTCCATCCGTCCATGCGTACATCCTGTTTTCAGTTCTCAATCCATCCGTCCGTGCGTGCGTCCTGTTTTCAGTTCTCAATGGTCTCCCCGCTGTGTGTACAGCTGACACATTCCGATTTCGGAGTAGCTCGGAGATGCTGCGAGGGGACTTTGCAGCCACTCGGCGTTGCACTTGTTGTTTCTGTCTCTGTCCTTGTCTCTCTTTCTCTGACTCGGTCTCTGTCTCTCAATTCTATGTCTGTATATCCATCTCTATCTTCTTTCCTGTCTCTATCTCCATCTCTGTCTGTTTCTATGTTAGTATGTCTGTCTGACTGTCTGTCTGTCTTTGTTCCTCTATGTCTATCCCTCTCTCTCTGTCTCTCTCATAGCCTCTGTTTCCCTTTGCCTGCCTCTGTGTCTGCTCTCAAATCTCTATGTCTACATACATGTCTGTCTTTGTATTTATCTTCTCTTCCGTCTCTATCTCCATCTCTGTCTGTCTCTCTCGAAACTTTCTGGCTATCGATCTGTTTGTCTGTTGACTGTCTGTCTCTGTCTCTCTCTTTCTGTCTGTCTCTCTCTATGCCTTCACACTGTCTACCTCTCTCAGTATATGTCTCTCTGTCTCCTGCCCCCGTCTTATCTCTCTGTCTCTCTCTACGTCTTTCTCTGCTCTCTCCCTCTGTCTCTCTGCCTCTGCCTCTCTCTCTCTCTCTCTTTTCTCTGCCTCTCTCTCTCTCTCTGCCTTT
Organism: Phymorhynchus buccinoides; assembly: GCA_017654935.2. NCBI lineage: Eukaryota > Metazoa > Mollusca > Gastropoda > Neogastropoda > Raphitomidae > Phymorhynchus > Phymorhynchus buccinoides. The sequence continues at coordinate 34,420,577 of CM065685.1, read as the reverse complement.
CTGTCTCACTCTGCATCTCTGTATCTCTGTCCCTCTCTGCCTGTCTCAGTGTCTGTCCCCCCCCCTTCCTCCCTCCCCCTCTCCTCTCTCTCTCTCTCTCTCTCTCTCTCTCTCTGTCTCTCTCTCTCTGGACAGCGTATCATATCGTTTTTCCTACAACCCCCAACAGAGGATGAAAACGATACGACAAGAAGCAAGCCAGATGTCTGCTACCTAAGACTGTAAACTGTCCAGTTGTTTACTCAGAAAGGTCGACAGATGAAGGGAGTGAGAAGGGTAACGGGTGCAACTTAAGTACAGCCGGACATTCTGTTTATAAACGCACACCGTCCAGGTTTGAAAGTAAACCCGGCTAATGGTGACGAACATAACTTTTGCTTTGTTTCTTTATCTGGACAAGTACATTCTTTAGGGTACATTGTGTGCGTGTGCAAGTGATGTGACGGGGGTGAACATGTGCGCGCGCTCGAGAGAGAGAGAGAGAGAGCGAGAGAGAGAGAGAGAGAGAGAGAGAGAGAGAGAGAGAGAGAGAGAGAGAGAGAGGAGAGAGAGAGAGAGAGAGAGAGAAGAGAGAGAGAGAGAGAGAGAGAGAGAGAGAGAGAGAGAGAGAGAGAGAGAGAGAGAGAGAGAGAGAGGAGACACTCTTTTGCTTTCATTATGATCATTCATAGTCATTTTACATCATAACTCTGAGGTTTACAAACAGACATTGGATAAGGAAAAGTTTGTATCAAAGTACATAATTTACATCATTAGTTTTAATGTTTTTTGAGATATAGCCTGGGCAGTCGTATTTATGATTTAAAATATAAAGACAAACAGACACGAACGATCCAAAACTGGTCCATGTAAATGGGTGCAGCACAAAAAAAATAACAGATACGAACGATCGCCAACTGCTACAAAGCTTTATGAGTGGAGCACACAAAAAATCTAAGTCCTTGCCGTCACGTTTTAAACAGCAGAAATATCTAGACTAGGTTCCCGAATAGTCGCCGGCGACCATTCGGGCCTCTGGCGTCCATTTGGACATCTATATTGCTACCCGAATAGTCGCCGGCGTCCATTCGGATCCGGCGTCCATTTAGACATCTACACCAGGTCTGTAATGACTCAATTTTGTCTCGTTTTTTTCACGCTTTCATCTCGTATGCGAGATACTGCCTCAAACCTCCCGCTTGAAAGTTAAAAAACAAGTCGTTTTCGACTCAGGGGACTTGGAGACAAAAATACTATAGCCAAGGCGGTTCAGAAAGGCAATTTCTTTCAAATAAATCCTTAATATAAAGCTTTAACAGAAGAAGCTTCATTTTCTGGGGGCTGTATCCCAACACACACGATTTGCAGTGTTGGGGTTTTATATATATATATATATATATATATATTATTTTTTGTTCTTTGTTTCTATGCCTTCTTCCAGACCACAATTTTCATTTTTTGGGGTCTATTTTTTCCCCTCTAATTCCCATGCCTGGATTATATGCTGATTTGTTTTATTTGATAATGATGGTTATTTAGTATGATTTAATTAATCATTGTGTTATTTAGTTCTGTAAAATAATATTGTCTTGTAATATACATTATGGAAGAAGAGAACCTTCTTGGCAAGGGGGAAAAAAATTAATAAAAATAAAATAAAATATAAAGCTGTTTAATAAGCGATTTAAAACGATTTTTCAGCCAAAACTGAGTTTATTTGTCCTTTAAAGGATAAATAAACCCTGTTTGGGCTGAAATGGAAGAATTGTGCATTTTCAAGCAACAAGCATGAAATTTGGCATGATGGTATCTTATGGTGTGTTTATCAATTCCTGACGTAGGGACATTTGCAATTCAGACTTTAACCCTTTCAGTGCCAAGGGTATTTTGGGGGACAAAAATACATTTTAAAAAAATCTAGTGGTATGCATTTTCATGAAACAAGCATGAAATTTGGCATGATAGCATGTTTATATATGAGGGACAGAGGGACATTTTCTATTTAGCCTTTAACCCTTCAGTGCCAAGAACCTTTTGATCACAGGCAGTTATAATTAACACAAAATTCTAGTGTTGTGTATTTTCATGTAATAAGCATGAAATTTAGCATGATTGTTTCTTATGGTGTGTTTATCAATTTCTGATGTAGGGACATTTTGCAATTCAGTTTTTAACCCATTCAGTGCCAAGGGTATTTTGATCGTGAACAGTTATTTGATTACATAATTTTATAGTGTTGGGTATTTTCATGTAACAAGCATAAAATTTGGCATGGTGGTTTCTTATGGTGTGTTTATCAATTTATGACGTAGGGACATTTTCAATTCAGCCTTTAACCCTTTCAATGCCAAGGACATTTTATCACAAACAGTAATAAATAAATAACATTCTGAATTGGGACTCGGAATGAGCGGCGTGGGAGCAACGCCACTGTACGGCCCAGAAGATGGGACAGCAAAAAAAAAATAAAAAAATAAAATAAAAATAATAAAAATACTAGTGGTATGCATTTTCAAGAAACAAGTATGAAATTTGGCATGATATTTTCTTATGGTGTGTTTATCAATTTCTGATGTAGGGACATTTTACCAACGCCATTTTGATCACATTAGATTTCAAATCTAATGTGTATTTTCATGCAATAAGCATGAAATTTGGCATCATAATTTCTTATGGTGTCTTTATCAATTTCTGACATAGGCACATTTGCAATTCAGCCTTTAACCCCTTCAGTGCCAGGGGCATTTTGATCGCATAACAGTTATTTAATTAAACAAAATTGTAGTGTTGGGTCTTTTCATGTAACAAGCATGAAATTTAACATGGTGGTTTCTTATGGTGTGATTATCCATTTTTTATGTAGGAATATGTTTCAGTGTCAACAGCATTTTGATTGCGGAACTTCATTAGGGTAAGACGGGGTAAAAAGCCCATGGGCAGGTTAAGAAGCCCATGTCAATTATCTCATGAAATAAAGAAAATTTAATTCAAATTTGCCCATGGAACTTATGAACAAATTTTTATATCGTTGACCAGTGGTCAGTGTCACTGACCAGTGGTCACTTTGGCCTATTTTTTTATGTGGTTGACCATTGGTCAGTGTCACTGACCACTGGTCTACTACATCAAACCTTGTTCATTTGAACTCCTAATACACTAATTTGCAGTCAAAAACAGTGAAAATAGGCCAAAGTGACCACTGGTCAGTGACCACTACACTGACCACATGACCACTGGTCATGTGACTCCTACTAATTTGACCACAGTGAAATCAACAATCAGCTGACCACTGACACTCAAACCTTGTTCATTTTTGAAACTCTCTAATACACTAATTTGCGATCAGATAGTGAAAATAGGCCAAAATGACCACTAGTCAGTAAGATTGACCACTGGTCAACCGCATCAAAATTTGTTCATTTGAACTCCTCATATCCTCATACACTAATTTGATTTGGCAGTCAATCACATAAGAAATAGGCCAA
>CM065685.1:34412727-34416613 GCA_017654935.2 Phymorhynchus buccinoides | reverse complement strand
TAAGGATATCTCCCGAACTGCTTGCCAGTATTGCTTCAAATTGTGCATGGTGGTGTGTCACCATGAGAATAAGGCACTCGTGAATTAATTACCGCCGTCGTGACCTTGACCTTTGCGCAAGACCTTGAAAAATTAAAATCTTTAAATGGCCATAACGCCTACACCGTTGGACTTAAAGTCTTCAAACATGGCATGCAGGTGCATTAGCTTATTGCGATTCTGACGGGTCAAGGAGATTGGTAGGCCTTGAAATGTTTGGGGTCTATAAAAATTGGGTTTTTAATCCATACTTTCCCCATTTCTACTTGCCAAAAGCGCTTCAGATTGTGTATGGTTGTGTATCATCTAGATTAGAAGACATCCAAGCATATATTACGTTGGCCCATCAATAAATAATGTCCTTCCTGTTGTAAAACAACAACTGAGCAGTGGATTTACATGAAACTTTGGCATCATTGTAAACCACCCTTCTCTGATAACCACACACATTTCAATCATGAAACCGATGCTTTTTGCAGGCCTTGGACAGCAGAATATTTTCGCTTTTCTAACTTCTGCTTTAATAACAAGAATAACCAAAAACAGCATGGTATCTAATTGGGTCTGGGGATTGAGTGGGTGAGAACTTGGACATCTTACTTATCAGGGTAGGTCATAGTCACCTTGACCTTGATAGGACTAGCGTTTTTATGAAGTCGCTGGATTCTATTAGTGCCGATGGCTGAGCGCTGCTCATGAACAGAGTTCATGAGTTTGTGAAAAATTGTTTCCACATATTTATGAGCAGTGATTGCATACTTGCTATGCATTGTATCAACAATGACAGGGCCAGTGGTATTGTACAAACTGAAGAAAATCACTTCTGACTCACGAAATCCTGTCGCAGAACAATTTTTTAAACTGGATCAGCAGACACATACATATAATATAATGTGTAACTGCTGATGTGGCAGTGTATTTTGTCGCGCAGTTTTGCCCATGTTGGGTTTCACTAGTGTGTTTTGCATGCGCGTATTATATATATGCTGGAAGCAAGCAAGTTTAATTGTTTCCAACATGTATGCTGTAGCTTGCCAGTTTTGATGTAGTTTTCAAGTCCAATGCTAGGCTTGGTTTGATATGATTATTTTGTTATTAATAATCCTTTGCTTGGTAGTCAAGTTCTTTTGCGAAATAATATCTTTTAAAGTCGCTCATTGATGTTCTTAGATGTTGGGATCTTATTTCCCTTTGTGTAGTTATCAAGGGAGTTGTAATTGCTTTGGTTCAATGTTGAGGAGAAGTTGTGTGCCCAGTTAAAGGGGTTTTCATGGGCCAATGTTTAACTGACGTGGTTCTCCCAGGCCAGTGTAGTCTAAAGGGGTGCTCTGGGCTAGTGCAACTTAAAGGGGGGTTCCAGGTTATAGCAACTAAAGGGATGTGTCAAGTTGTTGCCTAATTAAAGGGGATTTCCGTGGCTGAAGTTTGGGCTTATATGTAATGGTCTATGGTAGTTCACATGTTCCTAATGATGTTTACGCGTTTGTTCGTTTTTGGAATGTGTTTTGATGTCGTTGTTTACTGCTGATGAAATTGTTTGATGATGTTGTGGCACAACGCTTATTGCCTTAGTTCTCATAGTTTTGCTATTGTGTTTTGTTCATTGCAGTATTTTACCGCCTTTGTCACCGTCGACATTGTTTACGCCGTCGGCAACGTCAGAGTAGTTGTAGTCACTAGTGTAACGTTATTGCCAAATGACTCATGGCTTTGTATAAATAAACGTCATCATAATTTCAACATCTCTGTAGTGCGAGTCATTTCTTATTACCAAGCGAATTGACGAAAGTTGGATGGATCTGAAAGCACGCAAGCAGCCACATAATGACTTGATGGAGATGCCACAAAAACGTACCTAAGTTTCGTCTTTCGAAGGATTTGGGGTTGTATGGCCCATTAATTGGGAGAACATTTAGTTAGCATTTTACCCACCGTTTTTTCATGTCTTCGATTCGTAAGTAGGGTATCTATCTTCTGGGTCAGTTTTCAGGGCAACGATTTGTCGCAGAATTTCGGCAATTTAGTGCATGTTGTTGGCGTACTTTCTAAAGAAAAATGAATGGAATTTCTGCTTCCAGTGCTTTCATCTAAAGAAAAGATTGTTCGTTTATGATTGTCAACCCTCGCTTTCTCCAGCTAGTGTCTTCAAAGTCAGTTTTCCAAGTTTAAAAAAAGCTCTGCACGCATACTGCACATTTTGCTTAGAAAGAGTTGGTGCAACTTGAACAGACATATTTCATTTATTTAAAATTGACATTTAACCGTTTTAGCCGTTTTGGGCCGTTGTGGGGGGGGGGGGGGGAGGGGTGTGTGCAAAAAATGTGCTGAATACTCTTTATATTGCACAGTTTGCATATAAACAGTTATTGCATTCTGTCCATACCATTTTTATTTATTGAACTTTGAAATTTGACCGTTTTAACCGTTTTGACCGGGGTGTTTTTGGGAGGGGTGCAAACATGCAGTGAATACTCTTTATATTGTACATTTTGCATAGAAACAGTTGTTGCAACTTGAAATATGAACACATTCTGTCCAGACATTTTTTTATTTATTTAGATTTGGAATTTGACAGTTTAAACCGTTTTGGGCCGTTTCTTTGGGGTACAAAATGCAGTGAATATCCTTCATTTTGTATATAAACACTTGTTGCAACTTGAGATATGAACACATTCTGTCCAGATATTTTAAAAAATATTATAAAAAGGAAATTTGACCGTATTAACCGTTTTGGGCCGTTTTTCGATAAACAAGCACAGTGAATACTTTTCATATTGCAAATTGTGTATAGAAACAGTTTGTTGCAACTTTATTGCAAATTTGAGCAAAATCGGGCGAAAAACAAGTAAACGTAAATGAATATGACGCAACCTATTTTAAATAAATTTGAATAACTGCCAAACGGTTAATGATATCACCACCAAATTGGTAGCAGTCCTAGGCCATCATGACACCAACATTATCCATAGGTTATTTTTGTGATATTTCTTCAGAGTTTTCCTATTTTTTGAGCCAATTAAAATGTCGTGGTACCCCGGTCAAGCACTTCCGGTTCGAACTTCCGGTCATATTTCATAACGGAAGTCCTGCACATGTACTGTTTATGACGTAGCTAAAATATAAACGCATTGTGTTAAAGAGTTACGGAGTTATTCAATATTGAAATGTGGCTGTTTCAGCCGTTATTTAGCCGTTACATTAGCTGCAGAGCGAATTAAGCTTAACTATTGATTGATGCCCTTAATGTCCTCTAACAGTACACCAAAAAGCTGTATGATCATTTGCATAATATTTTCCCTAAGGCCCCCGACTATTGGCACTGAAGTGGTTAATGCCTGAATTGCAAATGTCCCTACATCAGAAATTGATAAACATACTATAAGAAACAATAATTTGCAATGTCATGCTTATTACATGAATGTTTTATAATTATAGCTGCCCATGATCAAAAGGTCCTTGGCACTGAAGGCTGAATAGAAAATGTCCCTCTGTCAGAAATAGATAAACATGCCATAAGAACCTATCATGCCAAATTCCATGCTTGTTACATGAAAAAGCATACCACTAGAATTTTTTCAAATGTATTTTGGTCCCCCCAAAATACCCTTGGCACTGAAAGGGTTAAAGGCTGGCTTGCAAATGTCCCTACGTCAGGAATAGATAAATGCACCATAAGATACTATCATGCCAAATGTTATACTTGTTGCTTGAAAATGCACAATTCTGCCATTCTGTTTTCCACTATAATTATACTGCCATTCACTGCTGTGACGTGTTGTTTTGAATAAAGATCGCTTTATAAAAATGAAAAAACTAAAAAAAGCAGCATTTTGATAATTATTTTATG
>CM065685.1:34397727-34407727 GCA_017654935.2 Phymorhynchus buccinoides | reverse complement strand
ATGGGAGACCGCCATCTTAGTCAGTAACTTTGGTTAAAAAATGCCAGATCGATGCTGTTTACACACAAATCTGACTAAGATGGCGACACTTCCGTTGGAAGGGTCGAAATGCGCACGCAGGTGGGGGGGAGCCATTCGGGCAGCAATATAGATGTCCAAATGGACGCCGGCCCGAATGGTCGCCGGCGACCATTTGGGTCTACCTTTGAAGCCCGAATGGTCGCCAGTTGCTGCCTTACTTAATAAAAACTTCATGGGCTTCCTTATCATAACTCTCTCTCTCTCTCTCTCTCTCTCTCTCTCTCTCTCTCTCTCTCTCTCTCTCTCTCTCTCTCTCTCTCTCTTTCTCTCTCTCTTCGTTTCTCTGTCAATGTTTTTAGTCCCCGAGCCGAAGGTTCGGGGAACTATTGTTTCTGTCTGGTCCGTCCGGCTGTCCAGCTATTCGTCCGTTTTTCTCAAAAACTATTCAGTCTATCATCATCAAATTTGGTATACTGGTTTGCCAAGATGCAAGCTATCCACTGATGTACTTAGTTTTACATTACCCGCTGTGCCCTAGGTCCTTTGTGTCACAGGCCCGCCGTTTTTCTAAAAAATTATTCAGTCTATCATCATCAAATTTAGTATACTAGTTTGCCACGATGCAAACTATTCACGGATGTATTTAGTTTTACATTACTCACTGTGCCCTAGGCCCTTTGTGTCACAGGCCCGCTATGTCCCACTTCTTTCCGGATGTCCATCCGTCCATGCGTACATCCTGTTTTCAGTTCTCAATCCATCCGTCCGTGTGTGCGTCCTGTTTTCAGTTCTCAATGGTCTCCCCGCTGTGTGTACAGCTGACACATTCCAATTTCGGAGTAGCTCGGAGATGCTGCGAGGGGACTTTGCAGCCACTCGGCGTTGCACTTGTTGTTTCTGTCTCTGTCCTTGTCTCTCTTTCTCTGACTCGGTCTCTGTCTCTCAATTCTATGTCTGTATATCCATCTCTATCTTCTTTCCTGTCTCTATCTCCATCTCTGTCTGTTTCTATGTTAGTATGTCTGTCTGACTGTCTGTCTGTCTTTGTTCCTCTATGTCTATCCCTCTCTCTCTGTCTCTCTCATAGCCTCTGTTTCCCTTTGCCTGCCTCTGTGTCTGCTCTCAAATCTCTATGTCTACATACATGTCTGTCTTTGTATTTATCTTCTCTTCCGTCTCTATCTCCATCTCTGTCTGTCTCTCTCGAAACTTTCTGGCTATCGATCTGTTTGTCTGTTGACTGTCTGTCTCTGTCTCTCTCTTTCTGTCTGTCTCTCTCTATGCCTTCACACTGTCTACCTCTCTCAGTATATGTCTCTCTGTCTCCTGCCCCCGTCTTATCTCTCTGTCTCTCTCTACGTCTTTCTCTGCTCTCTCCCTCTGTCTCTCTGCCTCTGCCTCTCTCTCTCTTTTTCTCTGCCTCTCTCTCTCTCTCTGCCTTTCTGTCTCACTCTGCATCTCTGTATCTCTGTCCCTCTCTGCCTGTCTCAGTGTCTGTCCCCCCCCCTTCCTCCCTCCCCCTCTCTCTCTCTCTCTCTCTCTCTCTGTCTCTCTCTCTCTGGACAGCGTATCATATCGTTTTTCCTACAACCCCCAACAGAGGATGAAAACGATACGACAAGAAGCAAGCCAGATGTCTGCTACCTAAGACTGTAAACTGTCCAGTTGTTTACTCAGAAAGGTCGACAGATGAAGGGAGTGAGAAGGGTAACGGGTGCAACTTAAGTACAGCTGGACATTCTGTTTATAAACGCACACCGTCCAGGTTTGAAAGTAAACCCGGCTAATGGTGACGAACATAACTTTTGCTTTGTTTCTTTATCTGGACAAGTACATTCTTTAGGGTACATTGTGTGCGTGTGCAAGTGATGTGACGGGGGTGAACATGTGCGCGCGCTCGAGAGAGAGAGAGAGAGAGAGAGAGAGAGAGAGAGAGAGAGAGAGAGAGAGAGAGAGAGAGAGAGAGAGAGAGAGAGAGAGAGAGAGAGAGAGAGAGAGAGAGAGAGAGAGAGAGAGAAGAGAGAGAGAGAGAGAGAGAGAGAGAGAGAGAGAGAGAGAGACACTCTTTTGCTTTCATTATGATCATTCATAGTCATTTTACATCATAACTCTGAGGTTTACAAACAGACATTGGATAAGGAAAAGTTTGTATCAAAGTACATAATTTACATCATTAGTTTTAATGTTTTTTGAGATATAGCCTGGGCAGTCGTATTTATGATTTAAAATATAAAGACAAACAGACACGAACGATCCAAAACTGGTCCATGTAAATGGGTGCAGCACAAAAAAAATAACAGATACGAACGATCGCCAACTGCTACAAAGCTTTATGAGTGGAGCACACAAAAAATCTAAGTCCTTGCCGTCACGTTTTAAACAGCAGAAATATCTAGACTAGGTTCCCGAATAGTCGCCGGCGACCATTCGGGCCTCTGGCGTCCATTTGGACATCTATATTGCTACCCGAATAGTCGCCGGCGTCCATTCGGATCCGGCGTCCATTTAGACATCTACACCAGGTCTGTAATGACTCAATTTTGTCTCGTTTTCTTCACGCTTTCATCTCGTATGCGAGATACTGCCTCAAACCTCCCTCTTGAAAGTTAAAAAAAAGTTGTTTTCGACTCAGGGGACTTGGAGACAAAAATACTATAGCCAAGGCGGTTCAGAAAGGCAATTTCTTTCAAATAAATCCTTAATATAAAGCTTTAACAGAAGAAACTTCATTTTCTGGGGGCTGTATCCCAACACACACGATTTGCAGTGGTTTTATATATATATATATATATATATATATTATTTTTTGTTCTTTGTTTCTATGCCTTCTTCCAGACCACAATTTTCATTTTTTGGGGTCTATTTTTCCCCTCTAATTCCTATGCCTGGATTATATGCTGATTTGTTTTATTTGATAATGATGGTTATTTAGTATGATTTAATTAATCATTGTGTTATTTAGTTCTGTAAAATAATATTGTCTTGTAATATACATTATGGAAGAAGAGAACCTTCTTGGCAAGGGGGAAAAAAATTAATAAAAATAAAATAAAATATAAAGCTGTTTAATAAGCGATTTAAAACGATTTTTCAGCCAAAACTGAGTTTATTTGTCCTTTAAAGGATAAATAAACCCTGTTTGGGCTGAAATGGAAGAATTGTGCATTTTCAAGCAACAAGCATGAAATTTGGGTTGATGGTATCTTATGGTGTGTTTATCAATTCCTGACGTAGGGACATTTGCAATTCAGCATTGAACCCTTTCAGTGCCAAGGGTATTTTGGGGGGACAAAAATACATTTGAAAAAAATCTAGCAATTTTCGTGAAACAAGCATGAAATTTGGCATGATAGCATGTTTATATATGAGGGACAGAGGGACATTTTCTATTTAGCCTTTAACCCTTCAGTGCCAAGAACCTTTTGATCACAGGCAGTTATAATTAACACAACATTCTAGTGTTAGGTATTTTCATGTAATAAGCATGAAATTGGATGTGATTGTTTCTTATGGTATGTTTATCAATTTCTGATGTAGGGACATTTGCAATTCAGGCTTTAACCCCTTCAGTGCCAAGGGTATTTTGATCGTGAACAGTTATTTGATTACATAATTTTATAGTGTTGGGTATTTTCATGTAACAAGCATAAAATTGGGCATGGAGGTTCATTACGGTGTGCTTATCCATTTATGACAGAGGGATATCATCAATTCAGCCTTTAACCCTTTCAATGCCAAGGACATTTTATCACAAACAGTAATAAATAAATAACATTCTGAATTGGGACTCGGAATGAGCGGCGTGGGAGCAACGCCACTGTACGGCCCAGAAGATGGGACAGCAAAAAAAATAAAAAAAATAAAATAAAAATAATAAAAATACTAGTGGTATGCATTTTCAAGAAACAAGTATGAAATTTGGCATGATATTTTCTTATGGTGTGTTTATCAATTTCTGATGTAGGGACATTTTACCAACGCCATTTTGATCACATTAGATTTCAAATCTAATGTGTATTTTCATGCAATAAGCATGAAATTTGGCATCATAATTTCTTATGGTGTCTTTATCAATTTCTGACATAGGCACATTTGCAATTCAGCCTTTAACCCCTTCAGTGCCAGGGGCATTTTGATCGCATACAGTTATTTAATTAAACAAAATTGTAGTGTTGGGTCTTTTCATGTAACAAGCATGAAATTTAACATGGTGGTTTCTTATGGTGTGATTATCCATTTTTTATGTAGGAATATGTTTCAGTGTCAACAGCATTTTGATTGCGGAACTTCATTAGGGTAAGACGGGGTAAAAAGCCCATGGGCAGGTAAGAAGCCCATGTCAATTATCTCATGAAATAAAGAAAATTTAATTCAAATTTGCCCATGGAACTTATGAACAAATTTTTATATCGTTGACCAGTGGTCAGTGTCACTGACCAGTGGTCACTTTGGCCCTTTTTTATGTGGTTGACCATTGGTCAGTGTCACTGACCACTGGTCTACTACATCAAACCTTGTTCATTTGAACTCCTAATACACTAATTTGCAGTAAAACAGTGAAAATAGGCCAAAGTGACCACTGGTCAGTGACACTGACCACTGGTCAGTGACACTGACCACTGATCAACCACATCAAACCTTGTTCATTTGAACTCCTAATACACTAATTTGCAGTCAAACAGTGAAAATAGGCCAAAATGACCACTGGTCAGTGACACTGACCACTAGTCAACGACATCAAAATTTGTTCATTTGAACTCCTCATACACTAATTTGCAGTCAAACAGTAAAAATAGGCCAAAGTGACCACTGGTCAGTGACACTGACCACTGGTCAACCACAATTTGCTTTGTTCATTTGAACTCATAATACACTAATTTGCAGTCATACAGTGAAAATAGGCCAAAGTGACCACTGGTCAGTGACACTGACCACTGGTCAACCACATCAACAATTGTTCATATGATCTCCTAATACACTAATTAGCATTCAAACGGTAAAATTAGGCCAAAGTGACCAGTGTCAGTGGTCAGCTTGTTATTCATTTTATTTAACAAAGATTTTTTTTTTTTAAAGAGAACTTGTCAAGAATGAGTTTTTATAACTCCAACTTTCATTTGGACAAAACGACGGTTCAAAATCGGCCGCCGTTTTGTGTATAGACAAAACGGCGGAATTTGGACAAAACGGCGGTTAACAGCACCGCCACAAGTACATTTGCGACGCGCGTGAGTGAAAATGATGTTTTACGTCCTCTCGTTCATAGATACATATGGGACATTTGTAAATACAAAGATGTTGGGAACAATACTGGCTGCAATGCCCGGAGGCAGTGCAACACCAGTAAAGTCCCGAGTTTTTAACAATATAGATAGGTGTAGCGGTAACCATGCCTCGGCTAAACCTCATCGGCAATGCGCCACATTGGACTATTGCAATTTTATTGAACTTGAAAGTTCATTTGCGACGCGAATGAATGAATATTGAGGCGTCCTCTCGACATGGGAAGGCACATATGGGACCTTTGTATTGGTAATGATGAACCGAAAAGAAAACAAACACAAGACAGACGTAGACAGACGGTACAAAGACATAAACGACACAAAAAGAATGGAGGGTTTATTTCAAACGCAAGTTGAGAATGATCTTTTGTAGTGTTATGATTTAAAATTGATAAAAATACTTTGTAAAATAGGTATGATGATATAAAATGTATCGCAATCTTAATTTTTACGTCCTCTCGACCCGGAAGGCACACATGGGACATTAATATAAAATGTGAGAAAATGATGCTTTACGCCCTCTTTGGCCATGTGGGGCATTGGGATTTGACTTGGGGATATAAAAAATATAAAATGTATTACTAATGGTATATTTTGGGGAAAATAATGCTTTACGCCCTCTTTGGCCTTTCGGCCATGTGGGGCATGTTATATTTTGTAGTCTGGCCTAGGAACAACCCCTCTGTTGTAACTTAATATTTCAGGGCTACGGTGTTAAAAGATCAATTATTATTTTTATTAATAAAAAACCCCACAAATTTGGCCCTTATTTAAAAGAATGTATGTACAAATATTTTTTTATTTTTACAGAAAAGTATAAATTGTTATAATTATTTACAAAAATAACATTAAAATTATATTATAAGTTTTTATTGTCCAACCAGGGGAAGGAACTCCTACCCCCGGGACTTCCCTATCCAAGCGATAGGGGAAATTATTTACATCACGGACTTATATATATGTCACAGTAGAAATCGGAATCCAGTACGATTCGGAATCCTACTAGTACAAATCGGAATTCCGATTTCTACTAGTACAAATCGGAATTCTAATTTCTACTGTTTTTTCTAGTACAAATCGGAATTCCGATTTCTACTAGTACAAATCGGAATTCCGATTTCTACTAACAGCCAGTAGAAATCGGAATCCAGTACGATTCGGAATCCTACTAGTACAAAAATTAATCAGAATTCCGATTTCTACTGGCATTTTTCTAATACAAATCGGAATTCCGATTTCTAATAACAGCTAGTAGGAAATGGAAGTCAGTACAAATTATAATCTACATATACGGAAGGGGGGGGGGGGGGGGGGGGGGGAGGGTATGAAGATCAGAGAGAAAGAGAGAGAGACAGAGAGGGAGACAATAAATGTTATTAGTGTGTGTGTGTTTGCGCAATAACGTAGCTCATGAATTTTGATTTCCCTTGCAATTTTGTTTCTTTTCTTATAATATTGTTTCAAATGTTGTGGTTATGAACAGGGCTTTGTTTAAATAATATTATTTTATGTAGATTTGATTTGATTGTAGTGAGTCTTATGTGTATAATGTTATTTGTGTTATTTGTGTTTTATTGTCTATGTAGAGCGCTTTGAGCTCCTTGCAAAGGGAATAAAGCGCTATATAAATGTTCATTATTATTATTATTATTATTATTAATATTAGATCTATAGGAGAGACAGTCATGAATATAAAAATAATACAACAGTAACAAACAAAAGAAAAATACCAACAGTAAATCAGAGAGAGAGCTTTAGACAATTCGACAATTCGACATTTGCATTGTCATTACCAAACAACTGTCTGCTGACAAGGGCGGTGGCAAAATATATCAACTTCATAACAAATAACAAATAGAAAGCAACACAAAATCATCATACAACAAAAAGAAATAAATAACACCACGTGACAAGTCCGAAAAAGTAGAAATCATACTCTCCTTCCGTTTACTTGGCCTACGTGTTGAACAACGTCTCTTTTCTAACAACCTTCCATACATACACGCACGCACGCACACAACGCACGCACGCACGCAAGAAAACACCCCACACACACACGGTCGGATATGTCGTGACCTAAAGATACAAACTACATAAGAGAACGATAACTCGACCAACCAACAATCAATTATATCAATCAATTATTTCACTCTCTCTTTTCATATAAATGTATGTCATACTAGTTATTATTGAATATTAAAAAAATACAACAGCAACAAACAAAAGAAAAATACCAACAGTAAATCAGAGAGAGAGCTTGAGAGAGAGAGAGAGAGAGAGAGAGAGAGAGAGAGAGAGAGAGAGAGAGAGAGAGAGAGAGAGAGAGAGAGAGAGAGGATGGGGAAACATCAGGCCTACTTTCACTTCGAATGCCTCTGTGAGTAAAATCTTTGACACTCAGCTCGGTTTCGTTGTTTGTAGCGAAGAAATTTGTTATGTTCTGGGTGTTTTTCGGTGCAGCTAACGCCGATTGCAATGTGTGTTGTTTGATTCAACATGCCGCTGTCAATCATCGAGTCCCCCCGCCATTACAGAAAACTTTATGTGTATTGTGCACTGTATGATTGAGTAGATAATGACTTCTTCTTCGATCTTTCTTGTTATTTTCTTCAATGAAATAACTTCGCAAACTGAATCGCTGTCACACAGAAAATCGTAGAATTTGGTTATCAACCGTAGTTCCGTAGTTTATAGTCAAATTCCGTAGGAACTACGGAAAATCCGTAGGGGTAGGCAGGTCTGCGGGCAGTGAGTGCTCTCAAAGATCAAAGTTATGCTCGTCCGTTTGTTTTTCGTCTCTTGCAATTTTTGGAGAAGTGGATTCCAATTTGTACTGGATTCCGATTTCTACTGGCTGTCAGTACAAATCGGAAATCGGAATTCCGATTTGTACTAGAAAAAAGCCAGTAGAAATTAGAATTCCGATTTGTACTAGTACAAATCGGAATTCCGATTTGTACTAGTAGGATTCCGAATCGTACTGGATTCCGATTTCTACTGCGACATATACATGTGAATTCTTATATAAAAAGAATAGGTTTATAAAAAGTAGGGCACCATATGTATGTTATTTACGAAAGTACAAATCTGTTATGTTCATTTACAAGAGACCAAAGAAGGGCACTGTTAACCGCCGTTAGATCCGCCGTTTTGTCAAAATTTTCTATTATGATTTGGACAAAACGGCGGTTCAACAATAGACAAAACGGCGGGTTGGACAAAACGGCGCCCGATTTTGAACCGCCGTTTTGTCCAAATGAAAGTTGGAGTTATAAAAACTCATTCTTGACAGGTTCTCTTTTTTTTTTTTAATCTTTGTTAAATAAAATTAATAACAATCTGACCACTGACACTGGTCATTTTGGCCTAATTTTACCGTTTGAATGCTAATTTGTGTATTAGGAGATCATATGAACAATTGTTGATGTGGTTGACCAGTGGTCAGTATCACTGACCAGTGGTCACTTTGGCCTATTTTCACTGTTTGATTGCAAATTAGTGTATTAGGAGTTCAAATGAACAATTTTTTATGTGGTTGACCACTGGTCAGTGACACTGACCACTGGTCAACGACATCAAAATTTGTTCTATAGATAAAACGGCGGAATTTGGACAAAACGGCGGTTAACAGCACCACCCCCAGAACAGAGGAGACAACCCGTGTGTGTGGTAAGTTGGGTATGTGTTGTGTTTTGATGGTTGAGATGTTTTGATGATAAGAGGTATCTTTGTAATGTTGGTGTATTATTGCGAAGTGTTGAATTTTTGCTACAGATGCCGAGAACCACTAGTAGCCGAGACGAGAGGCTGCATGTAAGATAGTGAACATTAAAGGTTACTAATAAAATTGGTGTCTTGGTGTACTTTGATGTCAATAAATTGAAACATGTACAAAATTTATGGTAATGAATGGTTTTGTTTTGGTTTATCTTTCTTTCCCAAGGTAAAGTTTTTCAGTAACAATGTGATATTTTGTTGTGAATATCATGTGTGTAATATATGTTGATATTTGAGATGTTTTTGTGGTCAAAAGTGTTTATGTAATGTTGATGTGAAGGTGAACTTGTGTATTGGCAATTAAAACCATCGGATATTAAAGTGAGGATTTTTTTTTAATCTGTGCCGACAGCCCTCGCTGGCTGAGCCAGAGGGCGACTGGCGATCAGTTTGTATAAAACTTGATAATTGGCTACCGGGCCATTTTTACAGGCGAACAGTATCTTGGTGGGGAAACTGGTGAAAGGTGTAATTCGATTAAACTCTTTGTTGTTTAGAACATCCAACTGAAGCACAATATCGAGGCTTTTTTTTTTATGGACCCCTAACGCGTTCTTTCGTTTTCATCATTTCCTGTTTCAACGCAGGTCTATTTTTACATTGAAGTCTTCGTTCGGAGCCCTGGTGTGTCATAGCTGCCGAAAAGTTAAGTTTTGCTACTTTATTAAAATATTAAATGCAATTCTATACAATCTTCATTTTCGTGCAACATGCTTACCACAGAGTTTTCATATCCTTTAAAAGGGGATAGGCGGGATACAGGTGGCGCTAATTTTCCCCTTGTGGCTGACTGTGTCGTAAGAAACACTACTAAATTATATTTCCTTACCATTCGACATAGATTCTGACACTAGTCAGTTGGTTGCAGTATCAGGCAAGATTAATTGAAAGTTTTTAATAACCTAAGTGTATGAAAGGTG
>CM065685.1:34352727-34395227 GCA_017654935.2 Phymorhynchus buccinoides | reverse complement strand
TTTTCAAACATAATTACATTTTCACGTAAATTTCAAAAGCATAGCAAAGCAGTAGGTCAAGACCACTGAGCTCGTAGTGACAAAATAACCGGTAAGCCTAGCAATGAAAAAGATGATGATGATGATGTAATGAAGATGACAATGATGATGGTGGTGGTGGTGGTAATGATGATGAAAATGACGATGATGATGCATTAATCGATATTAAGATATGTTTCGATAAGACTAATAGAATAGTTTTCTTTGACCAGAGCAAACACAAAACTTTACGAACATAACATCTTTTGGCTCATGATATGATCTTTGCAAGGTGAATGTCGAAACCCGGCCTATTTCCATTCACTCTGATAAACAAATAAAGACATCACATCCTCAAAAAAAGGAAGGGAAAAAAAGGCAAATAAAATAAAACATACTGTACATTCACATACTCGTGGCCGTGGGTCATATACGTATGAAAATGAAAACAATCGGCCAGCTTTGGTAAATTTTGTTAGCATAAAATTATCAAATCTTCAAACTGTTTTCTTTCATCAGTCCCAAACAAATGCCATAATAATACCGAAATAGAGACAATATGTCATCAGTTCAACAAATAAAACGACACAAGATTTTTGTCATTGAAAGAAAAAGCTTGCTTTTAGTCCAGGCGAAATTAAGCTTGACCTTGTTTTGTGATATATATTAGGTTTTTATGTCGATTTAACATGATTTGAGGGTGCTGAATCCAAATCCGTTGGAGGCCAAGTTGAAATGTTGGGCATTTTGAGTTATGACGTCATATTCAAAATGGCCGTATGGGACTCTAGAGAACTGCAAAAAAATGCACTTAACATAATTATTTTGTATCTAATGCTTTTTTTGGTAAGAAAAATAGTATAATTTGCTGAAATGATTCAAACTTTGCGAATTATATCCTATTTTAGTACTTATTAGCCCCCAGCCACTCTGCGGAGAGGGCTATCACAATATTTCGTGTCCTTTCATTTGCCTGGCAATTATCTTAAGAACCATGTCACAGGATCACTTCGAATTTGTGTGCTACTATTTTAATCAATCTGATGTGCCCCTCAGTATGCCTTGTTGACCTTGACCTTTGACCTTGAGAATGTGATTTTATTGTATCAACTTGTATACGTTTTCAACTTTTGCACTACTGTCCTAAAATAAGCTATGTGGTATTATTTTTTTCTAAACTTAGGTGTATAGAGGATATTGAATTACTGATACCTATTTTATGTCTAAGCCTTTCATCTTAAATGCTTGACCTTGAATTTGCATTGAATATATCAACTTTTTGTTTTAATATATTTTAAATCTCTGCAGTAACGGTCTCATAATTGGTACATTAGCCTATGGTTATATAGATGCTAACCTAAGTACCGATGACATCTCTAACCTTCATCTCAACCCTTGGCCTTTGTTGCTATGCGTCAAGCAGTACAATACAGCGATCAGTGTCGATTAATTATTTTATAGGTGGGTAAAATGGCCGACGTGCCATTGCATGGAGGGGTGAGTGAAGAAGGGAAAGAGTGGGGAAAGCATCAGATGATTTATTGGTGCGCACGTCTTGCTTTTCCACTCTTGTTAGAGAAAGGTGTTCTTTTAGTGGTCTCATTTGGATTGCAGACTAATGTCAAGCGGCATGCAACTTCAAGAAGACAATTATTAGTGAATCAGCGGGTCTTCTTCCTGTCGGGGATTGTAGCACAAAATACAATGGCCAAGTTCTTAGAAACTGATCAGATACATATTATTATACAAACATGTTGTTTGAATGTGTCCTCAACATGTTGTTTGAATGTCCACAATGCTCTCTTCATCATTTGATAATTTTCAGAATCTCTGATGGTAACTGTCATGAGATTTTGGCACACAGAGCCTCCTTTTATTTGCAGAATGATGTGCAGATGGGTGCTGCCCTGCTGTGCACCTATTGCTGCATTACAGATGTCTGATTGTCAGGGCCTCGTCTGGTGCCAACAATTATCCCAGTGGTCAATGTTGTGTAATAAGTGCTGACCCACGCA
Organism: Phymorhynchus buccinoides; assembly: GCA_017654935.2. Classification (NCBI taxonomy): domain Eukaryota; kingdom Metazoa; phylum Mollusca; class Gastropoda; order Neogastropoda; family Raphitomidae; genus Phymorhynchus; species Phymorhynchus buccinoides. The sequence continues at coordinate 34,393,194 of CM065685.1, read as the reverse complement.
TTTCCAGCTACAGTTGAAAGAAATGACATGTTGTTCAAAGTGAGTCTGCTTCCACAAAAAAGGTACCATTGCCAATGAGCTTAGAAGTATCGTGCTTCAAAGTTAGTCATACTTGGTGGAAAACCACTCTAACAAGTGTCTTATCCAAGTTCTGGCCATCGTGAACACTTCTATGATTAGTTGATGAGATATTGTATCCGTAGGCTTGATACCAGTGCTTAGCTGGCATGGGGTTTTGTTATGTGGATGCATTAACGTGATAATAATAGCAGCCTCAGCAGCTTCTCAACAATGAAACTAATAAGAGTCTTGGTGATCCAGTCTTATTATGAAAGGAGTTTTGTACTTCAGTACTATTGTAGTGTCCAGACTCTGCTCTAAGCGATTACCCCCCCCCCCCCCCTCCCATCACAATTTCACTAGCCTGCCAATACAACCAAGTAGCTCACCAGCATACTCTTAGCCAGAAATAAAGTCCTTATACTCCCTCCCCTTCCTTGTAAATTGCACAACTATCCAGTACAGCTGTTGTCACTGGTGAACTCATTGCACGTCTGTTCAGCCATGGATAACAGATGCTGGAGGCACGTCCAGGAAGATACTGTACATAGGCACCATTCTTTACGGGTTTTCTTTGTCTGTTGGCTGTTGTGTCCTCCATACTCAGGACAAGGGTCACCACTGACAATTGTGCTCATAAAGGCAATATCTTCTTTCGCCACTTGATGCAAATAAACCTGAAGTATGGCTACAGATGGAACGGAGATGACAATCGATGTGCTTTTTTGAAGTGGGAATTAAATCTTATTCATCCTATTACAACAGTCTTCCAAGTACGCCCAAATGAAAGAAAAGTGAAGAGAAATGCGACTCAGTGCCATTTTAGTGTACTTCTCATTTATTCGTATAAGAGGCCTTGGTTGTATCTTTGAAAATCAAATTATTGTCAACTTCTGGGGGCTTTTTGCCCCATATGACCCTCCGTGTGAGTATTTGAACCTCCCTCCTTCCATGTCCAACTGGTCCGCCCCTGTAGTGGTATATCAATGGGGCCATTCAACTGTGTGGGTTTAAATGTGGATTATATAATCACATTATTGAGTTTGATTTTTTTAAAGTGAGTTCAGGGGTAGAATCAAATCTGCGCACCAAGGTTGTCAGCAACAACCTTATTTTAAAAAAGATAGAAGTGAGCAATAGACTAAAGTATCTGAAGTCTGAAGTCTCTCTCTTTTTTTGTCTTCTGTCTGTCTGTCTGTCTGTCTGTCTGTCTGTCTGTCTCTCTCTCTCTCTCTCTCTCTCTCTCTCTCTCTCTCTCTCTCTCTCTCTCTCTCTCTCTCTCTCTCTCTCTCTATTGCTCTAAGAAAGAAAACAATATGTTGCTTTTTGTTGTTGCGTTATTATCGAAATACGAACACAAAAATCATAAGAAAGTGTAAACGTTATTCTGTTAGCAGGGTTCATTCACAAATATCACATATATAACAATAACATAGTAGCATATCACAAACCTTGTCTGTGTAATGCAACAAATAACAAAAAAATAGCACCACACACAAAACACACACACACACACACACACACACACACACACACACACACACACACACACACACACACACACACACACACACGCTGTCAGCCTACTATGATGTGCTGCTGCTGCTGCTGACAGAATCTTATCAAAATGGTGCCGCTTTTCCCCCAGCTCACGCAGCCCCAATGGCTGCTCTCTATTTTTAGCTTTGTGATTCTGTCCATGCAAATTTCAAAAGACCTTTCATCACCTTCCAAAAGAAATTCAGCGTCATATTGGGAAAGTTTCTGTTCAACATTATTAATTGTAATACCTTTTATATTTTTATTTTCACGCATAGCAAGGATTTCAACAACTAAAACGAATAAATATGGGGAGAGTGGGTCACCTTGTCTACATCCTCGTTTAATGTCAAACCAGCTGGAAGCTTGACCGTTAACAACAAAACATGATTTTGTATTTCCTAAACCCAAATGCTTTCAGTACCTTAAACATAAAATCCCAACTAACACGATCAAAGGCTTTTTCAAAGTCTATAAGTTATGTTCTTCTAAATAAGCTATTGTATCATATATGTCTTATAATTATTGTCCCCTATGTGTCTGTTTCTTATAAAACTAGTTTGGTCCTCGTGAATGAGCTTTGGAAGATCCATTTTCGCCCGATACAAGAGGAGTCTATTTTGTAGACAACATTCAACAAGGATATAATTTCCAGGTTAATCTCCCTTGGGAATGCATGTTATGATTCCTTGCCTTTGAACGCACGAAAGTTCCCCCTTTTTAAATGCTGCATTCAGAGCCCCCCCCCCCCCCCATCCTAGTCCGAAAGTATCTGAAATATCCAATGGTAAACCCGTCTGAACCCGGACTTCTATTATTTTTCTCTTTTTTTTAAGCACAAAGGTTGCCTCTTCCAGATCAATCTCTCATAAACTAGTTGTTTCCTCTACTTCTAAACGTGGAATATTTCGTACTAGGTCATCCATTTCACAGTTCTCAACATAATGTTTTTCATACAAATACATATTTTATTTCCCTCTCTCTTCCTTCCACTCCACAATTCCTTCGTTCTCTCACCACCCATCCATCAATATGCATTTTCAATATTAAGCATATATGGATAACATAACATATATAAAAGTGTATCAATCAGTCAGACAATAAATTGTATTTGAAATATAAAGTGTTTCTTTGTGTTACTGATTTGATAGAGTGAATGAGTGAGTGACTGAGTTTGTAATCATGTTGAAATGAGAAGGTTGGAAATTTTATATAATAATAAGTAGTGATTACCAAGAGGTGGTTTTTTTCCATTTTTAAACAAACAAGCAAACATAAATCATGTAACACAACATTACTACAAATATACATAGAAAATACATACACTCACAAATAAAAATACACATTCAGGAACATACATAAACCTTCTCTCTCTCTTTCTCCCTCTCCCCCCCCCCCCTCCCTCTCTCTCTCTCCTATTCTTGTGAATGTTCGCTTCCACTGCCTATGTACATACCAAAAAGAGGTCTCTTCAGGGTGTCAGTCACAATCAAATTTGTTTGTTTTTTATGTGGTAAGAACAAAAGTTTATCATTTCCATTCTCTAATCAAGCCAAATTCATCTCTTTAAAGAACAAACAAATAAAATAAATTATGTTATAACAATACAAGCCCACAAATCAATATAAATTTATTGTACTACATTACTATTTTCACTCGCAGCTATCAATCAGAGGTTTGTAAGCGTTCCAATTATATGTAAATTTGTCCATAGTCCCTTCCATTGAATGACAAGACAATTCCACCCAGTAGCGACTTTTCAGATACTTTTTAAAGGCTGTCAAACATGGGATTGCTTTATTTAGCTTACATTTAAATATATAAAATTTAGCCAATCAGATCCATGACTTTATCTGTTTTTTGGTTTTGTTTCCATCCTAGCAAAACTAGGGTTTCTGAAAGACTAAAATTCTGTGTATGGTTACAAACGTTATGAATCCAAGAAATAAAGTTTGTCCAAAAAACCTGAGCATGGTTACAAGTCCAGAAAAGGTGGACTAAAGTTTCATCTTCTGTGCCACAAAAAGTACATGTTTGAGAATTTGAAATTTTACATAAAAACAAGTATCTTTCAGTGGGCAGGAGTCTATGTAATACTCTCAACTGAAACCACCGCAGTTGACAATCAGTAGTAGTTTTGAAATGTTTTATGAATATTTTTTCCCATTTCAAGACTGCCTGTGGATATCGCTGTTGCCACTTTCTAACACTGGGTGGTGTGGTATCACAATCTGTTATACTCTGGTATATCATTTTTTTAGTTGGTGTAAATTTAATTAAACTCCAAACTTTAGAAGATTCATTAGCTGAGTTATTACACAATTCTATCTCCAGGGATTCTCTATACTTAGTCACAGCTCTAACTATGCCACTGTATACCAGAAAGTTCGTTATAACCATAGGATATGTATTTCTAAAGCTATTAAAAGTTAGAAAATTCCCTTCTGTGTCAACAAGATCTTTAATGGTGTTAATGTCATTTTCTGACCATTCTCTTAAATATACTGTTTGCCTATCCCTAATAATATTGTTATTGAAGTGAATACTTTCAGCAAGAAATTCTTGTGATTTTGTAGGCATGGATTTTTCATACATTATTTTATAGTGTTTTAATACATCTAACCAAAACAAGTTGTCACAAGCTCTCATTACTTCCGTGACGTAGTCGCTACCAAAATGTGTTATTTTTTCCATCTTAGGACAAATACATATCAACATTTTATAATACAAGTTCTCTTCTGAACAAACAGTTCTTTTTAACCATGATATTTTCATAGCTGATAAAAAATTATAAACATTAACCATTTTCAAACCTCCCTTCTCATAAGAAGAGCACACAAGTCTTTTATTTATTTTGCTATTTTTCCCATTCCACAAAAATCTGTAAAAGCAATTATTGAGCTCCTGCATGAATTGTATGGTAAATTAGTAAATAAATGAACAAGCTTGGATAGGGCTAAAGTTTTAATCACTGTTATCTTACCTAGGGGAGTTAGTTGTCGCCTAGACCAAGAAGACAATAACTTTCTAATTTCATGTATTTTATTATCATAGTTTAATGAAACTATTTCATTAATATTTGTTTAAAAAAATATTCCAAGAACCTTAAATACTGGTGGGTTCCAATCTAATTGTCTGTCTGGCATGTATCTGAGTCTGGAGTTTTTCCTTCTACCAATCCACACTACTTGCGTTTTATCAATATTTATTTTAAGTCCTGATATACTGGCAAAATATTCCAAACAGTACATACACTGCTCAAATGACCTTTTGGACCCATCTAAATAAACAGTTGTGTCATCTGCAAACTGAGACAAAAGTATTTCAATATTGTTTAAAAGCTTAATGCCACAAATGTCTTTATTTTTCTGTGTAGCTACCATTTATCGTTACACATGATTTAATATTAAGCACTGACTTCCTCTGATAATTTTGGTCCCTCCACTATTGTTTATATTATCTTTTTCATAAATTACAAGGCAATATTTTTTCTTAGTTTCTAGAATAGTTTTTTTAACAAGGTTAACAAAGTGTTTGTCTTTCAATCAATCATTATTGAATTTCCAATATGTTCTGGGACGTCTAACAACTTTAGTCTGAAACTGTAATGAAATGATCCCATGATCAGATCGGAAGCCTGACTTAATAGAAGCATTTTTAACATTGAGCATCAAATCATTTGTAATCAAAAAGTAATCTAACCGACCCTGTTGAGTGGTATTAAATCTTCGCCATGTGTATTGTTTCTTGTCAGGGTTAAGTTCACGCCACACATCTATTAAACTATAATTTTCCATGATTTCATGTAAACTATTTCTTGTACGGGGGCGGTTAGTCTGTCTATACCGGAAAGTATCAAGATGTACATTCAGTGCAACATTCCAGTCTCCTCCAATTACCATGTTTTCATTACCTATATTTTCAATTTTAAGCATAACATCTTCAAAAAACTGTGGACAATCTCTATCACTTGGTCCATATATATTGGCCATAGTGATTCGTTTACCCAGTAATTCTATGTGAATAATAATATAACACCCATTCACATCTCGAACAATTTCGTGTATTTTATATTCAAAATCATTGCTAAATAAAATCCCCACACCTTTACTATTAGTCTCAATCCCATTCAAAATACATTCATATCCCCACAGTGATCTAATAAAGTTTTCAGAATTAGTCTTTAAATGAGTTTCTTGCAGAAAAATAATTTGTGCTTTTTGTTTTCTTATGTAATCAAATACGTCTTTTCTTTTGTGGTGGTCTTTAAGACCATTTGCATTGAAGCTGAATATCTTGAGCATCTCCATTTTTAAATGTGAATAAACATCCAACTATTCCACTCAAAAACATTGAAAAATTCAAGCACATTAAAGACCAACACATAGTCCAATAAATTGCATTGAGACAGCGGCACCGAAAAACATCCGAACTGCCACAAACAGTAGCCCATCAACATGCACGTAGTAATTGTCAGATCAGAGCTTGGCCTCAAAGAACAGATAATTTGAAACAGGCCCACAGTGAAAAGTAGTAAAAATAAAACAGTTGAAGAACACCCCACATTAGGGAAATGCAAAGGCAAAAAGACAAACAGTGTTTGTAAATTCAGGGGAGCACACAGACAAAACAGACAAAACGTACAAATCTTTACATATCTTAGACGAAACATCCACACAACATCCATCATGCACACAACACCCAAATCACACTTACCCAACCCGGTTACACAAAACATCCTATGATCCTATGGGTCTGCTGCTGCCCCAACACCAACATCAAATTAATCCAAGAAGCAAAAAAAAAACACAAAAAAACGTAACGACTCTTGTTTCACTCTTTGACCAAAAAATCAGAGAACAAGAAAATCCAAAAACCCAAATCGGTTAAATAAACAATCACATCACACCTGGTCAGCGCAAAGGCCTACCACCTGTACCACCTGTACTACCTGTACACAAGCGCATTGAACAACAACACTCGTCCAACAACCATGATCCATGAACAACATGCCGTCTGAACAGGCGCGCCTGACTTCAAACACCACTGGCAACAAAAGTGGTTCCAAACAGACTACAGAGGAAAATAACCAGAGGAAAATAACAAATATAAATTAAAATTTAAAAAACACAATGTAACAGATACAAAATATAAAAGTAAATACACTCGTAATCCCAAACAAAGAAAAAAATAACGCACTGGAAAAGTATCTAGAAAATGTAGGCCTACCTCAAAACACATGTCATGTGTATGTGACCAAAACAAAAGCACGTGACCAAAACAATTCCTTCCTCTCAAATAGGAGAGGGTTGAAACAATCCATCCAATCTCCACTGAGACAGTGTCCAACGAGAAAGAAAAAACCACCAGAAAGAGCAATAATTAGACACAACTTATCTTACAATATGTACACTGCGTGGTAAGACCAAATCACAATTCGGATTGAATCTAACACACAATCGAGCTTGTTTACAACATTATCTAGGCCCAGAGCCGCAAACTAGGTCACAGTTCATAGCAGACGGCAATTTCTAACAAAGCTAGGCCTAGCATCTGTGGCCGTTCAAATCAGCCATCGAGGTAACAGTTACAATTTGTCCAGCTGATGTTTTGACAAAGACTTTACCGTTCTTGGTCCAAGCCTGTTGGCACACTGTGTGGTCGTTCCTGACCGTGGACAGCAGGGAGTAGGTTCGCGGCGTCAGGTCCTCCACCATCACCACACGCGTGCCACGAAGATTCCTCCGGGAATACAAGACAGAGTCTCGCACACGCCTGGAGACAAACCGAACGATGATCGGACGCCCTCTGGGTGCAGCCGACTGGTTGGTCGTTGAGGAAGACGCAGAAGGATGGGGTTTGTGTATTCCAACACGGTGGACCACTTCAATGTCATTCTTCTCTACTTTCAGATTCAATTTATCATTGAACAACTTCAGAATCTTAGTTTCACATTCCTCTGAGCTTTCCTTCGAACGGCCACCCTCCATCGGTTCCTCCACACCAAACACTCTGATATTGTTTCTACGAACGTAGGCTGACAACTCTTCTACACGCTTATCACAGATCAGCTCTCGATTTGACTTCTTGTATCCTGATCTTCGTTTCTTCCTCTCTCTCCCTGGCCTGCCCCACTTCTTGTTTCAACTTCGTATTATCCGTCTGCAGATCGAAGACGGAACCACGCAGTTCCTCGATAGTCTGCCTCAGTTTAGATATTTCCTTCCCATTAGCACAAAGTTTCAGCATCAAGTCTTCATTAGTCACACCTTTACTATCGGACATTTGAGAAAATACCTGATCTGAATCATCGATGGGCTCAGCTGCTTCTCTATCGACCGCCGCCATGTTGTCTTGTGGCTGGTAAACAAACTTTGAAAGATTGTCTCGTACGCGTTCGACTCTGGCTACATCAGTTCTCTGTTTCTTGCTTGCACTTTGGCTGACAGTATTGTCCACACTGGTGTTAATGGAGGTGTCAGATTTGCTGGACCCTGGTTGAGAACTGCCTGAACTTGCTGGCTTTCGCTGTCGCTTGGTTTTTCGGCCCATCAGCTATGGCGGATGAATAGAAAGTTCAAACTAAATTTCCGTAGGCCCTATAGTCGATTTAATCCATCGGTTTTCTGTCACATTTTATATTGAAATGATGTCGGGGAGCAGCAGAAGCAGTTACACCTAATTAGGAGGCATAATTTCTTCACTGGCCGTGATAATTAGCGAAAAAGCTAACTAATTGCTCCGCTTCGGAAATTTGCGTCCGCTCCGCTAGGTGAACCGTACTCACCCCCTCATACAAATACTTATTGAATGTTTGTACTTCCTGCAAAATGTCTTTTTGTTAATCTGTTCATACTCACACAGTGTCTTTTTTCTAAGCTACAGAAATAATGTGTTACTTTTCCCCCTTTATCTATCCATCTGGCACGTGACCTTAAAGGTGGACCCTGACTGGTGAGTTTTTGCAAGAAACACGTCAACAGCCTTTTCAAGGATCGGAACACTCACTTTGCTCTGGTTTCCTATAAATCAAACCTTCAAAACGGCGATTCCTCCTTGGCGGAGATGCCGGAGAGAGAAGCCATTTTGGATGGGGTGGGTTTAAGCTTTTTCTTTTTTGTAGTGCAGTAAAAAAATAAATCGAGCTATTTCCCTTGTAAGCAAAATTCCTTTTGGTAAACAGCATGAAATATAAAATAATAAAAGGGCTTGTATTGTGAAAATTTCGTGCAAACAATTCGGTGTAAACTCAGACGTTCATTATGCCTTCTTTTTCACTGAAAGAATTTGACTTCCAGCACCTCCGCCAAGGAGGAATCGCCGATTTGACGGTTTGATTTATAGGAAACCAGAGCAAAGTGTAAAGGGTATTTTCCTTGTGATCTCGATGTGTTTCTTGCAAGAACTATTCTTTTTTCCCTGATCAGTTTAAGTAATCTTTTTTTTACTCTATTTTTTTAACTTCCTCTTCAGTTTTGCTTTCCTTTCTTAATCTCCTCTTCCAATTTGCACTATTCTTCGTTAGTTTCCCTTTTCTTCACTGCAGCATACGAGATTGCTTTTGATCTAGTTTTCATTAGTAAAAAGTCTAAAAATATATAATCAGATACAGACAGTTGTAATTCAGTTAATGGAATATTTACTATAGATTCTCTAGCATAGGGGCTTAAAACATCAAAATTTCACAATTTTAATTTCCTCGTTAATTTCGTCTAGAAAGGCTTTATCCCTTTTGGAATTAACTTTTCAAAAAGAATTCCTTCTAACGTTTTGACCGAATTTAAATTTTAGCAAAATCATGGAATGAATCAATTTCAGCATCTTCAACAAAAGACACTGATGCAACGTGGTCTGAGATAAGGAAACAATTAGTCTAGCTTGTTGAAACGGAGTACTTCGTCTCCACATAAACCTGTGATAGTCCTGATTCAGGTGTCTCCAGATATCATTTAATTGTAATTCATGAATCATGTTATCGACCATCCTCTAGCTTTAGGGTACTTCACATTCTTATAGTTACAATAGTCTCGTGCTTGGTCTAGTACTCAATTAAAATCCGCTACTAACTGTTTTTTGTCTCCCCCCCCCCCCCACCCCCCAATCCCTTCTTGCAGAGACAGATGAGGTTCAAAGTTGTCCAGGAAACTCGGAACAAAAGCAACACCTTGTGGTTTGAGAGAGAGAGAGAGAGAGAGAGAGAGAGAGAGAGAGAGAGAGAGAGAGAGAGAGAGAGAGAGAGAGAGAGAGAGAGAGAGAGAGAGAGAGGAGAAAGAGGGAAATCGTGTGTGTGTGTGTGTGTGTGTGTGTGTGTGTGTGTGTGTGTGTGTGTGTGTGTGTGTGTGTGTGTTCGTGCACGCGTACGTGTCTAATGTTTGTGTGTGTGTGTGCGTGTGTGTGCACGTAAGTATGTGTGCGTGCGTTATTGCGTGCGTGTGTGTGTATGTCTCTCTCTCTCTCTCTCTCTCTCTCTCTCTCTCTCTCTCTCTCTCTCTCTCTCTGTAGTGTGTGTGTGTGTGTGTGTGTGTGTGTGTGTGTGTGTGTGTGTGTGTGTGTGTGTGTGTGTGTGTGTGTGTGTGTGTGTGTGTGTGTGTGCGTGTGTGCGTGCGTGCGTGCGCGTGTGCGTGTGTGTGTGATTAAAAATAGTTTATTTTTTAATTAGTGGAATAATTTTAAAAAATCAGGGTTAAGATAACTTTGCAATGGCACGGAAAGTAGGCTATTATGTAAAATATATTATTCATATAGACTAAAAGTTTAATTATTTTCTATGAATCGAAACAGTACATAGTCGAAAAATAGATTTGCCTAAAATTCATTCTATCTCCCCCAGTCAGCACACCTATATTGGTCTGATATTGGTACGATATATGCTACTATATTGGCCCGTTATAGGCTCCTATATTGGTACTATATCGATTTTGCACCATACAAACCTATATAGCCAATATGGGAAATAAGCAGGATCCTGTCAGGTTCCAATAATGTTCCAATATTGGCTGTATATATGCTATGTTGGCAATTGGCCGGATCCTGCCAGGATCTATGCTGGGTCTATATATGCTATGTTGGCAATATTGGCAATTGGCTGGATCCTGGCAGGTTCTAATGTTGGTAAGATATATGCTATGTTGGCAATTGGTTGGATCCTGGCAGGTTCTCATGTTGGTAAAATATATGCTATGTTGGCAATTGGCTGGACCCTGGCAGGTTCTAATGTTGGTAGGATATATGCTATGTTGGCAATTGGCTGGATCCTGGCAGGTTCTAATGTTGGTAAGATATATGCTATGTTGGCAATTGGCTGGATCCTGGCAGGTTCTAATGTTGGTAGGATATAAAAGAATTGCTATGCTATGTTGGCAATATTGGCAATTGGCTGGATCCTGGCAGGTTCTAATGTTGGTAAGATATATGCTATGTTGGCAATATTGGCAATTGGCTGGATCCTGGCAGGTTCTAATGTTGGTAAGATATATGCTATGTTGGCAATATTGGCAATATTGGCAATTGGCTGGATCCTGGCAGGTTCTAATGTTGGTAAGATATATGCTATGTTGGCAATTGGCTGGATCCTGGCAGGTTCTAATGTTGGTAGGATATATGCTATGTTGACAATATTGGCAATTGGCTGGATCCTGGCAGGTTCTAATGTTGGTAGGATATATACTATGCTGGCAATATTGGCAATTGGCTGGATCCTGGCAGGTTCTAATGTTGGTAAGATATATGCTATGTTGGCAATATTGGCAATTGGCTGGATCCTGGCAGGTTCTAATGTTGGTAGGATATATACCATGCTGGCAATATTGGCAATTGGCTGGATCCTGGCAGGTTCTAATGTTGGTAAGATATATGCTATGTTGGCAATTGGCTGGATCCTGGCAGGTTCTAATGTTGGTAAGATATATGCTATGTTGGCAATATTGGTAAATGGCAGGTTCCAGTGTTGGATCTGTATATGCTATGTTGGCAATATTGGTAAATGGCTGGATCCTGGCAGGTTCCAGTGTTGGATCTGTATATGCTATGTTGGCAATATTGGTAAATGGCTGGATCCTGGCAGGTTCCAGTGTTGGATCTGTATATGCTATGTTGGCAATATTGGTAAATGGCTGGATCCTGGCAGGTTGCAGTGCTGGATCTATATATGCGAGAGAGAGAGAGAGAGAGAGAGAGAGAGAGAGAGAGAGAGAGAGAGAGAGAGAGAGAGAGAGAGAGAGAGAGAGAGGGGGGGGAGAGAGAGAGAGAGAGAGAGAGAGAGAGAGAGAGAGAGAGAGAGAGAGAGAGAGAGAGAGAGAGAGATTAAAAGAAAAAAGCTTTAGAGAGAAAATAATGTTTTACGCCCTCTTGGGCCTTTCGGCCATGTGGGGAAAAAAAGCTTTAGTGAGAAAAAAATCAATTTATACACATCACTCCAAATTTCAGCCTTTATTTATCTTTTCAGAATTATATTAGGAAATTTTATATATTTCCTACAAAGAACGCATAGCAAAAAACAAAGATGTACGGTAAAATGCATGCACATTCTATCAATTTTCTTGACTTGATGATAAAGCCTTGTGAATGCCCAAAATGTACCAATTGTCCAAAATGTACCAATGTGCAATTTTGGTAAATTTTCCTCCCAAAATGTATCAATTTGGGCAATGCTTGTTCATTTTAAAGAAGAATCTATAAGGTTGAAGGAAAAACCTAATGGATTGGAATGTTATCTGTTTGACAAAACTACAAACGGGCATGATAAAGACAATTTTCCGATTTAGAATCTTCCTAAGGCTTCCATACTTTTTACATCTTCTTCTTCAGACGGGCGTACTTCAGACGGGCGTACTCATATGACATCAATACGCATTTTTTTTTTTTTAAAAGGGGGGGGGGGGGGGGGGGGGGGGGGGGGGATAATGTGGCATGTACATGAAACTGACCACTTGTCAGCTGCATTGTAAGAGGCAGAGAAGCACCCATAACACATCAGATGCAGTCAAATTGTAAAAAATACGGAATTTACATGAAACTGAACACTGGTCAACTGTTCATTTACGTTGAAAGAACAGGTGCAAATATGCAGTCAAATAGTGAAAATATGCAATTTACATCAAACTGACCACTGGTCATTCTTGCTGACAGCTGGTAATCTACACAGTAGTAAGTGTTCCACGCCTGACAGGCAGCATGGTCACGAGCTCTGATATGTTTTCACTGTAGTGTTGTACCTAGATCGTTTATTGTTGTGAAAAGTGTACAAGTGTAGCATGATGGAGTGGTGCGTGTATTGGTGCTTGTTTTGTGCAGTTCTTCCGCCTGATTTGCTAGTTATTTGGACTGCTTTTTTGTTTCAACTGTCCAACTCTCATGCTAACCAAGAAACGTCATTCCCCCTATACCAGCCTGCTTGCCAACATGTGGAACCCATTTCTTCCATCCCCCATCCTCCTCACCCCTTCTCTCCCCCATTCTTGTACGGGCCTCTCCCTCCACTTGTTGCCTCTACTCCATTCAGTCAAGCCCCTCACCACTCCCCCACCGCGCCTCTTTCTCGAATCTCCTATGGTCGAGAACAACTGCTGTCTGTTGCCCCTGCACCACTGGACCCCTCTGTAATAGAGGCCATCAAAGGAGTGGGAATTGGATACCATCTTCCACGGGTCCGGAAACACCGTGGTGGCCGGCGGAAACAGAGAAAGATCAGCACAGTGTGTGGTAACAGACCTGATTCGGCCACCACTAAGCTGCCAACGCCTGACATCAACCAACACTGGGTCAGTCGACACGCCTTGCCTGTCTACCCCTTACCTCCCTCTCACTGCCATCCTGTGGAACAATCCCTGAACTGTACAAATACTAGCTGTACAACCAAGCGTTCCCCTGACAACCTGATACGTATTCCAATTAGCAATGGGCCCTCCAGTACAACACAACGTAACGATTCCAACAGTCTACAACTGGCCCTCTTTAACGCAAGATCTGTTAGCGACCCACTGAAACGAGCAGAGATCCACTCTTTCATTACGGACAATGACTGTGATGTTTTCGTAATAACAGAATCCTGGCTTAAAAAACAAGGCGATGAAGCAAAGTGTGCTGACCTGACACCATCTGGCTACACACTCTCTTCCTTCCCCCGCCCTTCACGCGGTGGGGGGATTGCGCTCATCTCTAAGAACTCTCTGGCCAAGCATCTTTCTACCTCCACTGCCTTTCCCTTCCAACATCTCAGCTTTGAAGCAGTTCGCGTTACCCTGGCAACGTCGTCTTCTCCTGTCCACTTCATCTGCGTGTACCGACCTCCACCAAGCCGCAAAAATAAACTGACAGACGCTATGTTTCTCAGTGAATTCCCTGACCTTTTAGAGTACTGTAATAACCTTTCTGGAAAGTGTATTATATTAGGAGACATTAATGTTCATTTTGATACTCAGCATAACCCTGTAACTACTAAGACGATTAATGCTTTGGATATGTTTCACTTTAGTCAATCTGTTACCGAGCCAACTCATGAACGTGGCCACATTCTGGACTGGGTAATTTATAGACCAGATGATGATTTGCTACGCTCTACTCATGTCACTCAATCTCTTGCTTCTGACCATTTCTGTATTGTTTGTGAACTATGTTTGTCTGTCCCGTCTGACACCCCATCGTACAGACAGTCTCGTAATGTACGCGGCATGGATAGATCAGCATTTCAAGCAGAGTTGCGCGCGACTATCTGCCCTGAATCATGCCCCACGGTCAACAACCTTAACAGCGCTCTCACTCGCGTTATCGACACACACGCGCCGTTACGTCACCGCCAAGAGCGTGCCGATAGACTGGAGCCGTGGTACCCTTTAGTTAGCACTGAACTGAACTCGGCGAAGTCAGAAAAGCGTGTAGCTGAAAGAGCATGGCTTAAGACCCCCCTTACCGTTACAAAACAAATCTTCAACGCTGCGAAACGAAAAATAGCGAACATAGTGTTGACAGCAAGATCCTCCTTTTACACTGACCAAATAAACAATGCAGTGACCTCTAGTCGGCTGTTTTCTATCTGCAGCAAACTACTGGGGCGTGAAAAAAGCACCCCTCTCCCTACCACCCACCCTGTCAGTGACCTTCCTGATGTCTTTAACGACTACTTTGTTCAGAAAATCCAGCTGATCAGAAACGAACTTGATCAGGCTTCTTCCACACCTAGGCCTACCACCCTGTTAGACCAAATAGGAACAACATCCACGTTCTTGGAATTTCAGCCAGTTACTGCCTTTGAATTGAAGAAGATCATTCTAAAAGCTAAACCCACTTCCTGTCCTCTTGACCCTATACCGACGCCACTTTTCATAGAGTATCTTGATTAACTACTCCCTACTCTCACCCATATTGTCAACAACTCTCTGACATCTGGCTCCTTTCCATCTGTGTTCAAAACTGCCATTGTCAAACCACTTCTAAAGAAATCATCCCTTGACCCAAACACTCTCAAGAACTATAGGCCTATATCCAACCTCTCTTTCATATCAAAAATCATCGAGAAATTAGTTCTTCATCAACTCCTAGGCTATCTCAATGAACATCAACTCATCAGTTGTTCACAATCAGCGTACAGGCCATTTCACAGCACTGAAACGGCACTGTTGAAAGTAACTAATGACATTCTCTTAGCTCTTGACTCTGGTGACGCATCTATATTAACTCTTTTGGATCTTTCAGCTGCTTTTGATACTATTGACCACCATATACTCCTTAAGAGGCTTCAAATCACCTATGGAATATCAAGCACTGCTCTGTCATGGTTCTCGTCTTACCTTTCTGGTCGAACTCAGTCTGTCTCCATCAATGACTCATCTTCTGCAATGGTTGGCCTCACATGTGGGGTTCCTCAAGGCTCAGTACTTGGACCAGTCCTCTTCATCATGTACACTAAACCCCTGTCCGAGTTGATCACTTCTCATTCAGTTGATTCTCAGTCTTTTGCTGATGATACACAACTCCACAAGCCTGTATCCCCATCTACCATTCTTCCTTCTATATCTTCACTTGAATTCTGCATTCGCAACATCAAATCATGGATGCTACAAAACAAACTGAAGCTGAATGACGACAAAACGGAGGCCTTGTTCATCCACTCTCCATCTAGAAAACTTCCGTACCCAAAGCCTGATTCCATCTCTGTCTGTGACACTCAAATACCTTTTTCTCCTTCTGCTAGAAATCTTGGCTTCCACATCTCTCAAGATATGAGTGTTGACTCACAAGTTCAAACTATCTGTCGGTCAGCATACTGTGAGCTGCGTCGCATTGGTACGATTCGCCATCTCCTGTCTATAGATACTACTAAAATACTAGTCTGCGCTTTTGTTCTCTCTAAACTAGATTATTGTAATTCACTCTTGTATGGCTGCCCCCAACACCTCATTGACAAGCTTCAAAAAGTCCAGAACTCTGCTGCCAGACTTGTCCTCAAGGTCTCTAAGTATCATCATGTTCAACCACTCCTGATATCCCTTCATTGGCTTTCCATCAAAGCACGTATTGACTACAAAATTTCCACTCTATGTCATTCTTATTTCTCTGGAAATGCCCCTAGCTACATTTCTGACATGCTTTCTGTCTATACTCCATCAAGGCAATTGCGGTCATCTTCAGATTCCAAAATTCTCTGTGTTCCTAGTACACGAACAAAAATGTTTGGTGAGCGCTCCTTTTCCTTTTCGGCCCCATCAGTTTGGAACTCCTTACCACGCGAAATCCGCCATATCCAGTCCTTGCAATGTTTCAAATCAGCTCTCAAGACCCACCTGTTCAAGCTACATCACAACCTTTAGGCCACATTACTTCTGGACTCTATTCTCACACACACACTCCCCTCCCCCCATATTAGTTTCACTGTGTGTACGTCAGCTTTGTTGCGAGAGAGAGAGAGAGAGAGAGAGAGAGAGAGAGAGAGAGAGAGAGAGAGAGAGAGAGAGAGAGAGAGAGAGAGAGAGAGAGAGAGAGAGAGAGAGAGAGAGAGAGAGTGTGTGTGTGTGATGCTTTGTTCAACTGATTGTATTTTGTATTGTGTTTTTTGGGTGGGGTGAGTGGTGGTGATGGTAACGGTGTGTGTGTGTGTGTGTGTGTGTGTGTGTGTGTGTGTGTGTGTGTGTGTGTGTGTGTGTGTGTGTGTGTGTGTGTGTGTGTGTATGTATGTGCCGGTACGTGCGTGTATGTGTGGGTGGGGTGTGTATGTGTATGCCTATTTGCATGTGCGTGAGCGATTATTTCGTGTTGTTGTTGAATTTGTTGCTTCTTAATTTTTGTTGTTAAGCGCATAGAGCTCCACATTGGTGGAGGAATGCGCTATATAAATGATTCACTATTATTATTATTATTATTATTATTAAAACGCACAGAAGCACTTACAACACATCAATGCGAAGTCAAATTGTCAAAATATGAAATTTACATAAAACTGACCACAGAGAATGTTATAAAGCATCAATACGGATTTAAATAGCGTAAACACAGGTTTTCCATCAAGCTGACCACTAGTCATTGTCTGACCACTGGTCATTTACGTTATAAAGCGCACAGAACCACTTCAATACAGAGTCAAAAACTGAAGTTATGATATTTACTTCAAACTGACCACTGGTCAGTGGTCATCGACGTTATTAAAAGCTAAGAAGCACTTATAACTCATCATAAGTTAATTAATGAAATTGCGGGGTTTTCATCAAACTGACCACGAGTTATATATATAATCTGCAAATTATATCAAAGTGACCACTGGTCACCCGTGGTCAGCATGAGTGACATATGAAAAACTGCATCAAACTGACCACTGGTCACTGTTGCTGACCAGTGGTCATCTACGTTATAAAAAGAACAAAAGCACTTATAACATAAAACGAGTTAAAAAGTAAAAGCACGGATTTATCATTAAACTGACCACTGGTCATTATTGTCCTGACCACAGGTCATCTACGTTGTAAAAAGCACAGAAGCACTTATAGCACATCAATACAGAATGAAATACGGAAATTACATCACATTGACCACTGGTCATTCTAGCTGACCACTGGTCATGTACATTGTAAACATGACAGAAGCAAATAAAGCACACAAATACAGTGTTAAATAGTGAATATATTTTTTTTTAATATCCACTGGTCTTTTGTACTAACCATTGGTCATCTAAAGGGTACAGAAGTATCCCTGAAACATCATTACGCAACCGAATAGAGAAAATATGCAATTTACATCAAAATGACCATTGGTCATTGTCACAGGACACGTTGGTCATCGACGTACTTTGTACATAGATAGTCATTAGAAGAAGCAGGCGCACAGAGAAATGTGCTATTTACACGAAACTGGCCAATGGTCATTGTCACTGAAATGATATCCACAATGCATTGCATTTTAACATCATCATACCCGTTTGTAGTTTTGTCCTTCAACTCTGTTATTTAACCCTTTCACCGCCAACGTCACATTTTTGCACCACAATGACTCATATGTCACTAACAGGCATCAAAGCAGGACCTGTTATCCAAAGACCCTATTTTCTTAATTTTGGGAGGCAAGGACAGGCCTATAAGCTGCACTTACTCTCTCTAGATCTATCACCAGCACCATCACGCAATATTTGTTTTGTAATAAAGTGTTGCATTCTTGATTTTATAGATAAGCAAACTTCTAGATTTATTTTGCTAAATTAATATTTTACCGACAAATTAGTACTAATTTAGATCTATATTTTGTACTTTCATTTATGCTGAAACACTTAATGGGCTTTATCTCAGCTGACCCTTAACTGTCCCGCTCTCTCTAGTCTCTTTTCACAAATTTGTATCAGGTCCCATGTCTGCCTTATTTGGCTTTATTTTATGTTATTTCATTGTTTAACAAATAAATGTCTTATTGTACTTGCAGTCTCTAGATCTGTCTTGCTTGGTAAGGTTCCCCAAATCATTTATTATAGCCAAATCCTCCCACTGATTCATTTAAGCACAATCTAATCTTACAACCATTGCATTAAAGTTACTTTTTCAGTCAATCTTTCTATCTTATTTGGGATAGTTCGTTTTAAAATCCTGTTGAAATGTGACTTGTTTTGATCTGGCTTAGGTTGCCATGCTCCATTGTCACCCTAATTGTTTCCCCATTTTCTCAATATCTTGCTGATACAAATACATAATATTATTTCATATTGCAGCTAAAGCATTAAACTAACTTTTTCAATCAATTTACTTAATGGCTGTGAGCCAGTTTTCATAAAAATACTGTTTCTATGTGACTATTGGCGGCGGCCATATTGTTGTTTACTTTATTTCTATTTTGTGGAAAATCCAGCTCACTCAGCCACTTCAGGCTTACTCAATGTCAAATTGATAACTTTGAGTTTGCTTTTCATTTTATTTCATCACTCATTTTTGAAATGTAGTCATTGCTTGACTTAGCTCAAGCTTCCATATTAAGTCAACCTCCCTATTCATTGTCCATTTTCTCAATATCGTGCCTATACAAATACATAATATTATTCATTATTGCAGCTAAAGCATTAAACTAACTTTTTCAATCAGTTTACTTAATGGCTGTGAGCCAGTTTTCATAAAAACACTGTTCTAAGTGACTTGCTATAACAATATGACTATTGGCGGCGGCCATATTGTTTGCCTACTTTATTTCTATTTTATTGAAAATCAAGCTCACTCAGCCACTTCATGCTAACTCAGTGTTAAATCAATAACTTAGAGTTTGCTTTTCATTTGATTTCATCATTATGAGTGAGACAGTTTATTTTTAAACAATTTTTGAAATGTAGTCATTGCTTGACTTAGCTCAAGTTTCCATTTTGAATCAACCTCCCTATTCATTGCCCATTTTCTCAAAATCTTGCGGATACAAATACATAATATTATTCAATTGTGCAGCTAAAGCATTAAACTAACTTTTTTAATCAGTTTGTTTAATGGCTGTGAGCCAGTCTTTAAAAAAAATATAAACACTGTTCTACATGACTTGGTATTCGTATGACGACGGCCATATTGCTCTTGTTCCGTTTTAGCCTATGAGTGATTGCTCAAGGCAGCCATGATTATTATGCTTTGTTTGTTTTTCCAATTGTTATTCTCATCATAATGCTCGACTGGTCTAGATTGCATATTGTTAATTGTCCCGGAAAGGTTCAAGTAATGTTTGAGAACCATCTTGTGTTGATTCTTGGTCTGAAGCCCTACAACGTTTTGATAGATCTAGTTTGAGAACGAAGGCCTAACCCTAGACAGTGTTTACTTAGGCCGTGTTTACCCGTAATTGACTGGAATTTTTGTACAATTGGAAAGATGTTATGTTCACACCTTATTGTCGATTTCATTGTAGTTATGGTTATCGATTCTATAAAGTTAATTTAAAGGGATTTGGAAGTCGAACTTACCTTGCTGTAAGAACAGTTGTGCCATTTTCTTTTGACTGGAGACGTTGTTAATCCTTTGAATTTTTCTTGATTTATATTATTTTTTTCACCACACACACAAGCACAAATAATCCTTCTATTAAATCAGTTGCATCCCGAACACTGTCACTTTCACATATTTTCGCAAAATTGGAATTTCATTCAGTAAGGCCCAGTAACCCAGCCATGTTGGAAATCGTCTTGCTCGATTTTGATTGGTCGAGCCTACCCTGCTCTCGTATCATTGGTAATTTGCTATAAAAACTCAGCCAGATCTCCTGTTCTGGCATCCAGACTTTGGCAGGCCAGCTGAGAGGACACAGAGAGAGAGAGAGCCTTCACAGCATCATCTTTTTGCTGTCTACGTCTTGGGCCTCCTCAACTTTGCAGCGTTGGATCCCTGCTTGGGCGACTTTCATCATAGTACGACGGCTTGCTGACGGAAGATGGGCACCCACCACTCTTGAGCCGCTCCCGCCAGCACCGCCGTACGACAGACCGGTTCTTCATTGGGCCACCATCCTTGCTCCGGTCGACCGTTGAGCCACACTTCACCCGCCTCCGTTCGCCTCTGCGTTTCCTGAGGCAGTTTTTCGGTAGTGAGTAGGGTTTTGTTTGTTTTTTACTTTTTTTTTTGCAGTTTGATGTGTTATTCAGCTGCTTAGTGTAGGGTCGTAGGACATATCACAAAAGTGGTATACCCAGGAGGACTGCGCCGGCCATAGAGCCAGGTCACAGCAGGACTCCTGGGAGTAGGGCCTAGGACCTGAAGATAGCTAGTTTTTTACTGGACTTTTTACCTTTGCTCACTTTCTTTTTTTTGACTTTTCAATGTCATTCTCGCGTTCCTGTCATTCCCTCCACTCGTAGGCTACGGCCTGGTGGACACGGACCTCATAGACTAGGATTCTTGTAGGGCAGTTCCACACTCTGTTAGGGTTCCTGCCAGCCTCCTAAATTGTTGGAGGAGTTTGTGTGCGGGCAAATAAATTAGCTAGAATAGGAGTTAGGGAATAAACCAATAGGTCTGTCCTGTCTCTCCAAATCTTTTTGGATATTCTTTAATTTATTGCCGTAGGGAAACGTAGGAGTGAATTTAGGCGTAAATATAAATAAATACATTTTGTTTGTTAAAAAACTAAAGTTAAATTGATTTGTAAGAAAAATAGAAGGCCTGTTCTCTTCTTTTGAACAGACACTAAAATACAAGGTTTTTTTCTACTAAGATAGGAGTCTTAAAATCTATGACATCTAAACATAATAAATAAGAATTTTGTAAACTTTGGTGCTTAAATAGCACAAGATAACACTGATTTATTTGATAAAACTAATATTTTCTGTTAAAACTAAATAGTGATCCCTCCAGTGGACATGGAGGGAGTTTGATAAAAAAGGTAGCAAAATTCCAAACTAGAATTTTGGAAAAATTAAACCTTTATAGAGGCTGTCACGACCTGCACTGTGACACCACCACGGGTTAGGAGAGCTTGATTCTGATTGGTCGCCCTCGTTTGCGAAAGGTTCCCATTGGTTCCTTTCGTAGGCGTTTGGCTTCAAGTCAAAACTAGTAGTACAAAGTGGTTAATCCACGGCTAAAAAATTCCCAGCGATCTGATTGGTTGCTGGGAATAACAAAAAGATACGCTGTGTTGTTCCTTCCTAACCGTTGGTGGGAAGGAGCAATACTTAGAGAAATATTTTGTAATCAGAAAACTAACTTTGAATTTTGTTCTTTGAACATACCAAATTTCATAACTAGTCATAAGTTAAAACATGAGTTCGTCTGGGTCTCAGAAGAAAAGTGGGCTAGCAAATCCTGGGACAACGTCCCAGAGGACCCTTTCACCTCAACCAAATACAGAAAAAGAAGATCATGTACACTTCAGTGATTCAGAGTCTGAGTCTGCCGCCATCGAGGACTCTCCGCAGTCACCAGAGGCGGCAGATCCTCTGAACGACTCAGTCTTTTCTAAAGACATAAATGAAGAAACCAACTTTACATTGGTACAGAACAGAAAAAAAAGATCCAGAAATGAAGGGCTTTCGGACTCTAACTCTGACAAATCTAGTGATCCACTCCCAAATGAAAAGAAAATTAGGGAAGAACTCAAAGACATGGACGACAATCCACCCCCCTTTCTGCCCCCAAATCAGGAGACTGAGACCCAGTCGAAGGTCCAGACCGAGGAGGAGCCGGAGATTGTTGATATAAACAAAGAAAAAGAGGGCCAACGGCCCTGTCAATCTGAGTCTGCCCCAGGGGCTGCAGAGGAACTTGGTTCCAAAACAGCCTCTGGGACAGGGCACAAAAACAAACAAAATACAAGGCCAGTAAGACAGGGAGACCAACCCCCACCAGTGTTTTTGCAGTTCCCAGTGGTTCTGGAGGACCTGGGCACAGGCTCGGCCACGCTCAGGTCCCTCAGACCCACTACTAGTTATAATATGTGGTGCCAGACCACGGGGCCCATTCTTAGTCAGAGACCCCTGTCCAACAACAGATACTTGATAGGGTGTCGCACAGAGAAACAACAACGTACCCTGGCAGGGATGAAGAAACTTGCACAAATTAACATAAAATGTACCATTCCAACTGCCACAACTGAAGGAGTGATAAAGGCAATTCCTCACGAGGAAAGCTGTGAGGAAATAAAGAAATTGATACCAGGAGCCAAACAAGTATCCAGACTGAAAAACAAGGACGGGAGTGATTCTAGGGCCGTAAGAATTACGTTTGACAGGACCACCCTCCCGTCCTTGGTTAAACTGAACGCGGAGGAATTTAAAGTCCACCCTTACCTGTCCGTAAATGCAGAAAATGTTCCAGGCTGGGACACAGTCAAGATCAATGCAGATCAAAAAGGGAAATCTGTGTGAGGTGTGCCCAGCCTGGACACAACATCAAAGAATGTAAGACTCAGACACTTAAATGTATAAACTGTATGGGAGAGCATTCGGCTGCATACCAGGGCTGCCCCCAATATCAACTGCGCTTGAAAGCCAACAGAATCAGGGCAGAAACATTCTTGCCTTATTCGGAGGCCATTAAGAAGGCTAAGGTCGCTCTCAGCGAAGAAAAAACACTCAGGGAACAAAGAAGGCCACCTCCACATTTGCCACCAGATGGGGCATGGAGAACAGAAGAGAGAGGCCCTCCAGGGAGGGCACTGAAACCTACTTTCGCAGACAAAGTGAGAGGAGTTGTGGACCGGGAGACTGTGGGGGATCCAGTTCAGGACCCCCCCGGTGACCCGGAACATGTACCCCCTATCATCAGAAGAACCAGAACAAGAATTCTTTCAAAAAGACAAAGACTAAACAGCAATAAAAAGAGACTGTTAAAGGCCAAAGCCACCCTTCTAACTAAACAACAAAAACAAGCCTCAGAAAAAACCATCGAAGTACTTGTGGCGGACCAGATCCAAAAACAGACAGAGACTATGATGACGAGTATAACTAAACATATGGACAGACTAATGACAAACTTTCAAGACAAAATGACACAAAAACTGGATCTGAGTCCGCCCCGTGAAACTAATACACTAGCTACACCCATTGACTTAAAACAAATACAACAAGCAGAACAACAGGAAACAAATAAATCCCCAGGTGAGGAACTTATAACTAAAATTCTCATTTCCTTAGTAAAGGCCAGAAATGGCAACAAGCCTAAACTGCTCCTTGACGGTTTGGTGGCCCTCCTCCCAACAGACGGTCAGTCCCCCATTCCTACCACACAAGGCAGTAATCTGTATCGTCTGGCTCAGTTGGTTTGCGAACCGACTGAGGCTTCCAGGCGATACAGATACGTGTCACATAAAGCCCTGTAAGTATCTTGAAAGATACAGTTTAATTAAAATCCAGTTAAAATACTCCTGTCTTCTTCTTCTGTTAACATTCTTCAGTGGAACTGCAGAGCAGTTTCCTCCAACATAGACTTTCTGATAAATTTTCTCGCTACAAACACAACTCAATACCACATTCTCTGTATCCAATCATTAAATTGCACAGTTATAAATCTACCTCGAATAGATGGCTTTTGCCACCCCCCTTCAATTAGTAACTCACTAGATAAAGTAAAAACAGCAACCTACGTAAGGAAAAACATAGGCTATAACAACATTGCCTCACCAATTACAAATATCGACACAATCCAATATTCTAACACTATACAAATTCATTTAAAAGATCACCCCCTACATATAGTAAACGTATATAACCCACAGGGATACAAAAAGGCTCCCATAACTAACTGGCTTAGTTCTTTGCCCCTAACTTGCTCCTGGGCTGTGTTGGGAGATTTCAATGCTCACCACATAGCCTGGGAGCACAATTGTATAAGAAATGAAGATCAGACTCTGATGGATGACATTAATGAATCAAATCTGGTTCTGCTTAACGATGGAACGAACACAAGGTACCCTCACATACTAAATAATAGAGCTACCACTGTGGACTTAACTTTGATCAGTCCACAGTTATACACAAAAACGGACTGGTGCCCCCTAATAGATTCCCTGGGTTCAGACCATAGGCCCATCTCAATAGAGATCGCTGCAGATATAGATGATTCGGAAGATTTGCCCCCGAAGAAATTTCTATACGAAAAAGCCAACTGGGAAGTTTTTAAAGCAATTTTAGAAAAACATACCCCAAATGAAGTAGAACATCAGAACATAGAAATATACTATAAAAATATTCACACACAAATTTTAGAAGCTAGTACACAAGCCATTCCCATGAGCGCACAGTCCTCGGAAAAGATCAACCAGACCAGAAACAATCCCTGGTGGAACGAGGACTGTGCTGAAGTAGTAAAAGATAAACATAAGGCAAGTAACAGATTTAATAAATACCCCACAGAAGAAAATTTCAACGACAAAAAAATTAAAGAGAAACATAGTAAACAAATCGTAGCTAAATCCAAATTGGAGTATTTTACTAACGAAAAGATAACTGATTTCAAAGACCTAGGGAAAGCCTGGAAGAGGCTAAAAAGGTTAAAACTTAGTGGTTTTTCGAGAAAGACAAGGTTAACGGTAAACAACAAATCAACAACATCAAATATCGAAACAGCTAACGTGTTAGCTGAAACCTTTAGTAAAGCTAGTCAAACCAATGCTTTGCCACCACAAGAACAAGAAAGAAGAAAAAGTATTCCTGTTTTTAATAAATCCACGGATAATTCGAACCCCATAAATTCCCCAATCAAATATACCGAGCTTGCTAGAGCCCTTCGCAGTATAAAAAAGGTAAATAAAGCAACAGGAGGTGATATCATCTCCTACAAGATAATAAAACAACTACCCCTAAATTATTTACAAATTTTACACGGATTTTATTCCAGATGTTGGGAGGGGGGGGAAATTCCACAAGCTTGGAAAGAGGCCCAAGTAATAGGGATCCCTAAACCCGGAAAACCGAAGAGGGATCCCAAAAGTTACCGGCCCATCTCCCTCACCCCTCATCTGGGTAAAGTCTATGAAAGAATCGTGAGAACACGATTAGATTACTTTTTACAAAAAAATAACATTTTGCCCCCCTTCCAAGCAGGTTTTCGAAAAAATCGATCCTGTATGGAACAAGTAGTTAAATTGACCTCCCATGTCAAAAGAGCGTTTAATCGCCGAAGAATAATACTATCCACGTTCTTCGACATCAAAGGGGCGTACGACTCAGTTTGGCATGGGAGGTTACTTCAAAAAATTAGCAGGCTCGGTATTGCGGGCAATACATTCAATTTTATTAAAGCTTTTTTAGAGAATAGAAAAATGAGAGTTAACGTGGGACAGTCCCTGTCCAGAGTTTACACTTTGGACATGGGCGTCCCACAAGGGAGCATGATTGCACCAACGTTGTTCAACATCATGCTCCACGACATACAGAACATATCATTGGGTAAATCAAAAATTTCTATGTATGCCGATGATATCGCGATATGGACACCCCCAAATACCAAAAAATACTCATTAATGCATAAAGAACATCAACGCCATATAACAGCCATAGCTACATACCTCCAGGATAATGGCTTTTCATTGTCACAGGACAAATGCGAATTTATGGTCTTTTCTAACAAAAGAGACAAAACTGATTTTACAATAGATATACTAGGTACGGAAAAAAAACAGAGTACAAAAGTTAAATTCTTGGGAGTTATTCTTACTCCTACGTTAAACTGGACACCACACATTGAACATACAGCAAAAAAGGCTTCGCAAGCCTTAAATTTTATTAAAGTAATCTCTAAAGAAAGATGGGCTAAGGACCCAAAATTCTTGGTTAACCTGGTTAGGGCCCTGGTGCGCAGCCGATTGACCTACGGAATGGAAGCCTTTCACTCGTTAACTAAAAGTCAGTTTTCAAAACTACAAGCTATAGAGACTAAGGCACTTAAGATTGCACTCGGTGTCCCTGTGTACGCAGTAAACAAGTTAGTGTACAGGGACATCGGGTGGTTGCCATTAGAGAACTTGATGAGGGTAAACTGTGCCAATTTTCTGGTGCGCTGGTATGCAGCCAAGACGGAATCATTTAAAGAATTCAAAATGAATATGATAGACCCCTTTTTTGAATTATGAGACTAAAAAGAAAAAGAATCCCACAGCAAGTGATAAGAACACCAATATAATTCATTTCTCAGCTAACCTGTTTAAAGAGGCTAACCTGGACTTGCAGGATGTCTCAATACACCCTTCAGCGTGTTTTCCCCCATGGGAAAGAGAAGAAATTCAATATGACACAACCTTAAATAGCAAATTTTCGAAAGAAGAGGTCAATTTAATAAGCATAGCAGCGAAAGAAAAAATTGAAGCAGCAAAATATCATTTACAAATCTATACTGATGGTTCTAAAATTGACCATAAGGTGGGGTGCGCTTTTACCATCCCCACCTTAGAAATAACAAAATCCTTTCAACTAAATGACCATCTTTCAATTTTTAGTGCCGAGTTATGGGCAATACTTGAAGTATGCTCCTTCCTAAACAACCTAACTAATCCCCCAATAAATGTAGTTATCTACACAGATTCACTATCCTCCATCCAGGCCCTTCAGGGAGAAACAAACAACAGACTAGAAATTATAAACGAAATCAGAATATTAATACATCAAATTATACTTAAGGGAACCTCAATAGTCATAACCTGGATACCCTCCCATTGTGGGATATTGGGCAATGACCGAGCCGATAGGGCGGCCAAAAGTGCCGCTGAAGAAAGATCAGGTACCCTAATTAATATTAAACTATCTATAAAAGAATCCAAAAGTAAATTAAAAAGAGCAGCATTCCAAGAGTGGAGCAGAGAGCTAGAAAGCTATGCCAAAGCCCACTCTTGGGACCACATAATAGTAAAAGGCGGCCTTTTTCTGCCTATTAAACCAACTTTACAATCATTAATTTTTAGATTAAGAACCAGTTCAAATCCATGTACTTACATTGAAGTAATTTGTGAATGTGGGAAAACCCTCAACATGGAACACCTTTTTAATCCATGTGCAAATATTACAAAAGAACTAATTCCACTTATTCAAAAACTTAAAATATACAACATAACGTATTCTAAACTTATAATACATAAACATACAACAGAAGGATGGGCCCCGTTGGTCTGGCTGGCCGAAGCCTTAGTCAAAACTTCCTTTGGTCAGCATTTCTGATCAAGAAGGGAAACAAAATAAAATAAGATTTAACTGTAAACTTTTAAATAAATGATTTTAATGACGGGTATAGGGTCCCTCCGGACAGCGGGCCGCGTACCTACCCACAGTCCACTCCCAAACCCATAAAAATTTTCAGTTCTCCCTTTTTAACTTACGGCATGTACTACACATGACCGGTAGGATTCTTTTGAATCCGAGTAAATTTTACTCCCCCTCCCCTAGTAGATGGGTGCGCGGCCCGACCTCCGGGGGGGTGCCTTCGTAGTCGCGAACGTGAAATTACGGTCAGGGTTATCCCAATAGGTCCCCCCGCACTTAATGCTGGACCTATATAACGACGCCCTACCACTGTTTTGGCCGGAGAGGAGGGGTCCCTCTACCTCCCTCCCTCCGACCTAAACAAGTAGGAATCGTTAACTATCCCCGTCATAAAGTACTAGTTTTAAACTTTGGTTTTAAAAAATATCTTAAATATAGATGGTTTTTAATAAACTATGAAAATGACAAAATTTCTTTAAAAATCTTAACAATTACAGACTTGGGGTCCACAGAGCAACTTTTTCTGCCCAGGCTCGGCCAAATTTGTTAGTGCCTTTCTTTTTGAGTCTGGGGCAGAAATAAGTTTGTAAATATTTTCTCTTGGGACCCCAGTCTAGTTATTTTTCATACAATCTTTTCTCACTATGTGAGAAATTGATTGAAATATCCTTTTAAACATTGTATAAATAGTTGTCCACTTGTAGTGATAACTTTTTAACAAGGAGAATTTTTCAAAATAAAGTCTAATAAGACATAAATATGTAAATATCGTTTTTTTGACCTTAAATTGAATTTTTTAAAAACATTTTCATTAAATACTTGTTCTTTTAAAAACATTATTGTGGTCCTGAAGTTTTAATCATTAGGCTCTCGCCAGGAGGGGTACAGCTCTAAAATATAATTTTAATCATTCATTTTTATCTAAAAAGTCAAGTTTTAACTAGACAGTAGTCTCGTACGGGCCATGGCTCATAAAATGTAAAAACCTTGACCTTTATTCAAGAGATAAACAATTATAAATAGTAAAACAAATATCTAAAGTAAAATAAAATATCTTTTTTCTCTTCCCCTTCCCCCCATCTCCAAATAACTAAAAGTAGATCGTAATGTCCCATATGGCTTCGGCCGAGAGGACGAAAAACATAATTAACCAACCTGTTCTGGGCCATCATTCAGCGTCTAGCCGCCAACGAAGCAGGACCTCTGAGCGACTCAAGCGAGAAAAGTGAAGAAAAGAAGGGGAGCCTCCAGCCCTCAACGCTTCAAATTTGACAGCGAAGAAAAAGAAAGGGGAGAGTTTCTCTCCAATTCCAATTAGTTCGCCGGCCCCCCACCACACAGCCCAGTTGATCACGCCACCTCCACGCCCTGCCGACATTCTACGAGGAAGTTAAGTACTCGAAACGAGCCACTGGCCGTCCGAAAATTCGAAATTTTAACTCATATTTCAAAGTAATTGCGTGATCTCTTGGCCTGGGGAGGCACTGTGTATATAGTATATATTTATACTAACAACTTTTTTCCCCATCCTTTATCATTTTCCTCATTATTATTTTCTTGTTTAGACATGTAAAATAGGGCACCATGAGCGAGAACAAGATAGATATAGAGGGAAGGGGGGGGGGAGCAGCAACACACCAGAAAGTCCAGATGCGAGCATAAACACCATCTTCGATAGCTCGTCTGACTCCCACACATTTGTCGAGGTAGAGGTTGAGCCAAGGCTCCCTCCCTCTGTGCACAAGGTAGCAAGTCCTACACCTTCTAACACCAGCACACCTAACACCCCTACGAGAAAAAGAAACCGAGGGGCCGATTCAAGCCCCTCAAGTCCTTGCTCTTCGCCAGGAAGTAAAAAAACAAAGGAGGACCTCCTTACCATGGAGAAAAATATCAGTCCTATCAATTCCCAAGAAGAAACACAGAACCCACTCACCCTTCAGGACACAAACATTGGGGAAACCTCCATGGGCACCCCCCCTCTCATCACTCATTCCACAGACAACTCACACACAGACATACACTCCATCTGGGGCACTTTCCCCAATCCGAACACAAACACACAACAACAACAACAAAACCAACAACAAGAGCAATCAGGGTCAAAACCGAGCTCGAAACCCATACCCAAACCGAGACGGATGCGTGCACACACAGCGACACACACACGTACCCAGTCAAGAGATACACCCAAACCTACCTTTTTAAAGTACCCGGTCATCGTGGAAGATCTGGGCACGGGCCCTGCCACCATCAAGGGCCTCGGGCCCTTCACGGGAATGCGCCTCTGGCAGAACGCCATTGGTGACATTTCAAGTCAAAGGTCCCTGGCCGGCAACCGACTGCTCATAGGCTGTGTTTCGGCAGAGC
Organism: Phymorhynchus buccinoides; assembly: GCA_017654935.2. NCBI lineage: Eukaryota > Metazoa > Mollusca > Gastropoda > Neogastropoda > Raphitomidae > Phymorhynchus > Phymorhynchus buccinoides. Next base: position 34,363,106 of record CM065685.1, on the reverse strand, counting down.
AACAAACAAAACTAACTAACATGAAATGCATTTCCAAAATAAACATCAAATGTTTCATTCCGACAGCAACAACAGAGGGGGTCATTAGACCAATCCCCCTTGAAGAGAAATTAGAAGACCTGTTGCCACTGATAAAAAATGCCAAAAACATCCTCCGACTTAATAACCGTGATGGTTCAAAATCAAAAGCAATAAAAATAACATTTAATGAACCGCTATTACCACAACAAACTAAAATCTGTGCCCAGACCTTTGAGGTCACACCCTTCATTGCCCCGGTTAGGAAGTGCAAAAAGTGTGCCCGGTTCGGACACTCGGCCGAGCAATGCCGAGCAAAGAAGGACACTTGTGCCAGGTGCGCCGAACCGGGCCACTCCTCCCAGCTGTGCACTAACACCAACAAGTGCATCAACTGTGGAGGTCCTCACTCAGCGGCATATGGTGGATGTCCCCAATATCAGCTCCGCGTCCGCGCCAATAGAATTCGCGCGGAAGTTTTCATCCCGTACTCCGAAGCCATACGCCGGGCCAAACTGGCCCAGGAATTGGAAAATGTCCACAAACAGAAACCCCCTCCCTCTCCTGTCTCTCCCACAGTGGACCCACTGTGGCAACAGGAGGAGAGACAAAAACCCTCCTACGCCAACGCAGTGATAAACTCAAACTTCAATCTCCCACCCAAGATAACAGTACAAACCCAACCACAGCAACAACAACACTCAAACCAAACCCCTCATACACCCACACTTTCGACTGACATACAACAGGTTTCTGAAGAAACACAGCATCCTAAAAACAAATCAACTCCAAAAATCAAACCCAGAAGACGCATTCTCAGTTCCCAAGAAAGAATACTAAAGAAAAAAGCTGAATCTGCAAAAGCCGCTCTTCGTGAGCAGGTAGCCCAACATAAAATTGAAGAATTAGTTTCCAAACACATGGTCACCCTTTCCCAAAATATTATGACTCAAGTAACTACATACATGGACAAAATACTGACAAACTTCACAGACAAATGGACAAAACAAACACAAGTTGATAACCAGGCGAGTTCGTCCGCCCCCCCATCCCCATCACAAAATACAACTTTCATTGAAATAGACAAGATTAATTCAAGCTCTAAACAAAACAAAAACCAATCCACCACCGAAATAGCCATGACCCAGATCTTAACCCAGTTCGCAAAAGCACGCACTTCACAGAAACCATGCGACCTACTGGAAGGGCTTCTCTCCCTTTTTCCAGCCTCGGATGGCCAGCCGCAGGTGGGCCCGAAAACCAATCTATTTAGATTGGCCGAGCTCGCCTGCGGCTTGGCGGGAGGGGAGGGGACCCGTCAAAAGAGGGGCGCCTCCCAGTCCCACAAGAGATAGTGGCGGCGGTCCACGCACTTCAAACTTAATTAAATTATTAACAACTTTTAACTACAGTACTCCCCACCTGTAAGGTTACTGTCCAAGCTAAATATTTTGCAATGGAATTGCCGTGCCATAAACAAAACAGGCGATCACCTAATTCATTATTTATCATCAAACTCCAACACATATCACTTCATTTGCTTACAATCATTAAATACTAATTATTCTAGACTGCCACGCATCCAAGGCTATCATTATCCCCCATCAGTAAGCAACACAACAAGTAAAATATATACAGCTACTTACATTCACCTAAGTATACAATATAATGACATTCAGTCTCCCCAAGACAACATAACAGGTATTAGGTATGCAAATACCATTCAAACAAAAATAAATGGTAAAACAACTAACATTTTAAATTTATATTATCCCAAGGGGTATGACGCTGTAGATCGTCTCAACTGGCTTTCCTCCCTTTCTGACACTGTTTCCTGGGTGGTGGTGGGCGACTTTAACGCTCACCACCCCACCTGGGAATCATTCGGTACTACACCTAGTGGTGGGGGGGGGTTACTTCTCCAACAAATTAACGATTCCCATCTCATTCTCTTACATGATGGTTCCTCTACAAGATTTCCGGACTCTACCAAACACAAACCGACTGCTATAGACTTAACTCTTGTTAGTCCTGACTTAGTGGTAAACCATGAATGGTACCCACTATCTGACACCTTAATGTCAGATCATAAACCCATTTTGATAACATTTAACATTCAAATTCCATCATCGTCTCAACCACACCAACATAGATATAACTATGACAAAGCAAACTGGCCTTTATTCCAGTCTATTCTTTCTAAACAACATAATGACAACATTTTTGATTTGGATTTAGAAATTCATTATGAAAATATCAGAACTTCTATTTTAAATGCATGTGATCTTTCTATACCAGCTTTAACAATTCAAAATAATTCCCGTCCTTCCGCCAAACCCTGGTGGAATGAAATAGTTAAGGAAGCTGTACGGAAGAAAAAGAAAGCATGCAACTATTTTGATTGTCACCCCACCCCACCTAACCATGTTTCTAAAATCGAAGCAGAGAAACTCTGTGACGATGCAATAAATTTAGCAAAAAGAGAATACTTCAATACAGACGAGATCCTCGATTATCGAGATCTCGGCAAAGCTTGGAAAAAAATTAATTACATTAACAATAAAGGCAAGGTATGGGAGCCTAGAGTTATGAAAGATAACATAATAACTACTAATAATCAACAAACTGCAGAAGTCCTCGCGGACACATTTGCTAAAGCTAGCCAAACAGAATATCTTTCCACCTACGAGCAAAATAGACGTAACTCCACTCCAATAATTTCAAAATCAAATAATAATTCACATTATATAAATGCTCCCCTCAAGTTGACCGAGCTTGCTGGGTCCCTTTCTCAAATTAGAAAAGTTAATAAAGCAACAGGAGTTGATCCAATCTCCTACAGAATATTAAAAAAACTGCCCCCTTCTTTTCACGAGATTCTATTAAAATTTTACGCTAGATGTTGGGAGGGGGGGGGAGGTGCCTTGCATATGGAAAGAGGCACAGGTGGTGGGGGTCCTGAAGCCCGGAAAACCGGCTAGGGACCCCAAAAGTTACCGCCCCATCTCCCTCACCCCACACATTGGCAAGCTATACGAGAGAATCGTAAAAAACAGATTAGAATATTTTTTGGAAAAAAATAATATAATCCCCACAATCCAGGCAGGCTTTCGAAAACATAGATCCTGCATGGAACAAGTAGTCAGACTTACCTCCCATGTCAGAAAAGCACTAGCAAGAAAAAGGAAAGTCTTTGCCACCTTTTTTGATATTAAAGGGGCATATGACTCCGTCTGGCATGGGAGGCTATTAGAAAAAATCAGCAAGCTCGGTATTGAGGGTAACACATATAATTTTATTTATACTTTTTTACAAAACAGAAGTTTTAGAGTCAGGGTGGGCCAGTCTCTCTCTGCTAACCATAAAATGGACATGGGAGTTCCCCAGGGCAGCATCATTGCCCCCACTTTGTTTAACATTATGTTACACGACATTTCACAAATAAAATTTGAAGGTTGCCGAATCTCAATGTATGCAGATGACATTGCTATCTGGTCTCTGCCCACTGCACGAGGAGTCAGATATACCCTCGACCCTGAAAATAGGTGTTCACCAACACAATACAAATTTAGTAGTTCATTATCTAAACTTTAACGGATTTACTATTTCACCGCAAAAATGCGAATTCATGGTTTTTTCATCTAGCCCAGTTAAAAAAGATAACTTCAAAATTAAAATACAGAATCAAATAAAAAACCCTCCCTCTTATGTTAAGTTCCTGGGGGTTCATCTCTCGAGAGATCTCTCATGGACTTGTCATATCACTCATTTAGTTAATAAAGCTACAAAAGCTCTGAACTTGATTAAAGTCTTGAGCAGACAAAAATGGGCACAGGACCCTAAATTTCTTATATATCTGGTCAGGACCCTGGTCCGTAGCCGTTTAACTTACGGCATGGAAACGTTTTACAATCTAACTAAATCAAATTTAACTGCATTACAAACCATTGAATTAAAAGCACTAAAAACAGCCCTGGGCCTCCCGTCCTTTGCAATAAACTATTTAGTTTACAGAGACATAGACTGGCTCCCCATTCATCTCTTAATTAAATACAATTGTGCCACCTTTTTAACCAGATTATATAGCACAAATAACTTCACAAAGGAAGAATTTTTTACACAATTTTCAGACCCGTATTTCGCAACATCACAAAAATCTGTTAAAAAATGTATTAATATTTATGATTATGTTGAAAAATTATTTGAAAATGCAGGAGTGTCAATTGACGACACTGTATTTTATCCTAGACATATTGTGCCACAGTGGGATTGGGACCCACCAGACTATGACACTTCACTACACCATGAATTCAATAAAGATGAACAAATTAACTTATTAACAGTAGCCGCTAAACAAAAAATCCATAATTTTCAGCACCAACTCTGTATTTATACAGATGGCTCAAAACTAAATGGAAATAAAATAGGATGTGCTTTTGCAATACCTAATTTAAAAAATTTCAAACAATTCCAACTAAATTCAAATATTTCCATCTTTTCAGCAGAGCTTTGGGCCATCTTAGAAGCCCTTTCATACATTAACGAATTACCAAACCCCCCCTTTCATATTGCCATCTTCTCAGATTCACTTTCTTCTATTTTTGCTTTGCAAGGAGAGAGCGATAACCGTCTAGAAGTCAAAAATGAAATTAAAAAACTAATACATCATCTCCATTTAAAAGGTACAAAAATCACTTTAATATGGATCCCCTCCCACTGTGGCATTAGGGGAAATGATCTGGCAGACAGAGAGGCCAAGAGGGCTGCCTCTCACACATCTGGCACCCCTGTCGATCTGGGCCTGTCTGTTAGTGAAATTAAGTCTCTTCTGAAAAAGTCAATATTCCAGGAGTGGGCCAGTGAGCTTGAGAGTTACACAAAGGCCCACTCCTGGGACCACAAGATAGTCCAGGGGGGACTTTTCCTCCCCATCCCTCACCACATTTCCAAACTCATATTTAGATTAAGAACAAATTCAATTTATTGTAAATTTAGTAGCCCTATTTGTAAATGTCATAATACACTAAATTTAGAACATCTCTTCAATCCATGTATATATATTCAACAAGATTTTGACCAATTCTTTTGTAAAATAAAAACAGCTAATATACCTTTCACAAATAAATCAATATTAACATATGGAACAAAGGAATGGTCCCCCCTGGTATGGTTTGCGCAAGCCATACGTAGATCATTTATTAAAGAATATATGTAAAATATTATAACTTTGTGGCTGCCATTTGCTGCGGCCGTTATGACCTGAAGTTTATTTCCGGCCGCCATCTTTACCTTCGTATCTTCATGGAGGGCCGGAAACTAAAAGATAAATAACTGTTTGGTCCGCCATTTTTAATTGGCGTCCTAATGTAAACTGTTCGTCGGTGGATCGAGTAACATTAATAATCAATATTTTTTTGAATTATAATTTTCAATTCATAACTTAAAAAAGGGACACTGTGCGCGGGTCGGATTGGCCCCCTTTCTTCCCCCATTTCGGAGGAGGGCACAGGTGCGACCCGTGCGCAGTGTCTTTGGTAGTTGTTGAGCATTGTCCCCTCTCCCCTTTCTTTTGGGAAGAGGGGGGGGGACTCTTGCTGGGTGCCCCAGGCTGGTGACAATTATTATTTCTTGCCGGCCTGGGACACCTCCGGGTGGTCGCCCCTATTGGCGTCGCACCCGTGTGTCAACGTCCCTAACCGAAGGGAGTCCTTCACTTATATATTCACATAACTAATTAAATTAACATCTAGTATTTCTAAACTTTTTCCGGTGGGGGTGGGGCCCCTCCGGGCGGCGGGCCGCGCGCTCACTCACAACTCCCGTCCCCTTTCCCAATTTGTGTACGTCCTTTTTATTTACATATGTGCCGGTTAGGCTGAAGTGACCCTTTTTGGGGTCCACCCTTTTTTAAATGCCCTCCCCATGTCAGTGGGCGCTCGGGGCGCCCCCCGGGGCGGTCACGGTAGTCGTGACGCTCTGCGTTGTGGACCTCCCGCACTTCGGTGCATTGGCCACAAAAGCGACGCCTTTCCTCTGTGAGGGGTGGGGAGGAGGGGTCCCTTTCCCTCCCTCCCCCCGTCCCTCCCATGTAAGAATCCCTAACCACCACCCCCACCATCATCTTTATTATTATTATTTCATTAACATTATAAAAATTAGTAAATATCTTACTCGGGCTCCCATGCCAAAACACAATCCCAACATAACTTAATTCTTAAATTTTAGTAACATCATGACAACGAGGGCGGGAGGGTCTTTGTAGCTACCCCCCCTCGGGAAATCATGCTCACTATTAACACACACACATAATCTGCGTGACCGCCGTCTCTAGTCACCCAATATTAAGAAACTTCCTCTTAATTTCACATATAAATTTTTTATAAAAATATTTAACCATAATTACAACTAGATCATTGCCGGCCAGGGACGTCTCCCCGTGATGCTGTCCGTCTTTCGCGCGTATGTCCAGTACTATCTTTTTTAATTAATAAATATATTACATCATACTCTAATAAATCCATATAAAGTGAAACACATTAATTTTATTAAAAAACTTTTAACATACAACAATACATTTTTAACTTATTTTTATCATTATATTTTAATTAAGATACAGAGGTTGTCTCCCCCCACTTTAGGAACGGGTTAATAATTATCCCTTTTAAAATATATTTTAACAATATTATAAAATAAAAAATAAATCATGGTGCCCTCTTCGCCAAATAGACATGTTCATATATGTTTGTGTGTAAATAGAATACTCAGTTGGGATCTTTTAAAAATAATTTTGCCCGAAGTTGGGGCCCCCCCCTTGGGGAGGTGCACCCGCCGCTTGTGGTGGACGCGAGTTTGTCTCGCATGTCCCCCGGCGGCGGGGGCGGCTCCCCCAGCTTGGGAGGGTCCCCCGGGTAACTGTCCCCTCCACCTTCCCTCCTCCCAAAACCCGTGAGATGACCTCCCCCTTGATGGGGCGGGCCCGCCGCGGGTTGATGACGCGAGGATGGCTCGCGTATACCTCCCTCGGCTGGCCCGCCTCAACTCGTGGTGTTGAGGCCCTCCGGGTTCCCCCTTTTTCCCCTCCCCTTTCCTTTCACAGATCCCAGCTGAGCTATTAGACATCCCCCTTTCTTTTTGATTACAAAGCCTCTTTCTTTCTTTAGATTATATATCGCCGTAGTAGGAGTTCTCTCCCTCGGCATTTTTAATAAAATAGATGTATATAGTCTCCAATTTTGTACATAAAAACAAAATATATATTTACTGTAAATAACAAATCTATATCTGTAAATATAATTTTAAACAAATATTTAACGGCCAAAATTGGTTTTTATTAATAAATATAAAAATGGATATTTTTAACATAGTAGCCTTGAAATTTTAATACAACAGGGAGGGTTGTACTCGGGCCAGATAACAAATGAATTTTAACTTAATATTTTATACATAAATAGTTATTTAACAGGCATCTTTAGATATCACTAACTAATTTTATAATTTTTAACAGGATATCCCTCACCTCACACGAAAAACTTGCGCTTTTAGAATCCTTCCCCAAAACCTTTTTATGTTTTGTCTTTGTTTTTGTACACGTCCTCTTACGTTTTTGTATTGTCTTTTGTTTATTTACAACTAACAAATGTCCCATATGTGCCTTCCCAGGTCGAGAGGACGTAAAATTCCAAATAACTGAACTGTTCTGGGCCATACCACGTTGAAAACACCGGTTCTCGTCCGATCACCAAAGTTAAGCAACGTCGGGCCTGGTCAGTACTTGGATGGGTGACCGCCTGGGAACACCAGGTGCTGTTGGCATTTTCCCCGCCGGGGAGTATCTTTTCTCGGCAAAGCATGGAAAAAAATTAATTACATCAATAATAAAGGCAAGGTATGGGAGCCTAGAGTTATGAAAGATAACATAATAACTACTAACAATTTACAAACTGCAGAAGTCCTCGCGGACACATTCGCAAAAGCCAGTCAAACTGAATATCTTTCCACCGACGAACAAAATAGACGTAATTCTATTCCAATAATTTCAAAATCTAATAATAATTCACATTACATAAACGCTCCCCTCAAGTTGACCGAGCTTGCTGGGTCCCTTTCTCAAATTAGAAAAGTTAATAAAGCAACAGGAGTTGATCCAATCTCCTACAGAATACTAAAAAAACTGCCCCCTTCTTTTCACGAGATCCTATTAAAATTTTACGCTAGATGTTGGGAGGGGGGGGAGGTGCCATGCGCATGGAAAGAGGCACAGGTGGTGGGGGTCCTGAAGCCCGGAAAACCGGCTAGGGACCCCAAAAGTTACCGCCCCATCTCCCTCACCCCACACATTGGCAAGCTATACGAGAGAATCGTAAAAAACAGACTAGAATATTTTCTGGAAAAAAATAATATAATCCCCACAATCCAGGCAGGCTTTCGAAAACATAGATCCTGCATGGAACAAGTAGTCAGACTCACCTCCCATGTCAGAAAAGCACTAGCAAGAAAAAGGAAAGTCTTTGCCACCTTTTTTGATATTAAAGGGGCATACGACTCCGTCTGGCATGGGAGGCTATTAGAAAAAATCAGCAGGCTCGGTATTGAGGGTAACACATATAATTTTATTTATACTTTTTTACAGAACAGAAGTTTTAGAGTTAGGGTGGGCCAGTCTCTCTCTGCTAACCATAAAATGGACATGGGAGTTCCCCAGGGCAGCATCATTGCCCCCATTTTGTTTAATATTATGCTACATGATATCTCACAAATAAAATTTGAAGGTTGCCGAATTTCAATGTATGCAGATGACATTGCTATCTGGTCTCTGCCCACCGCACGAGGGGTCAGATACACCCTCGACCCCGAAATAGGTGTTCACCAACACAATACAAATTTAGTAGTACATTATTTAAACTTTAACGGATTCACTATTTCACCGCAAAAATGCGAATTCATGGTTTTCTCATCTAGCCCAGTTAAAAAAGACAACTTTAAAATTAAAATTCAGAATCAAATAAAAAAACCTCCCTCTTATGTTAAGTTCCTGGGAGTTCATCTCTCGAGAGATCTCTCATGGACTTGTCATATTACTCACTTAGTTAATAAAGCTACAAAAGCTCTGAACCTGATTAAAGTTTTGAGCAGACAAAAATGGGCGCAGGACCCTACATTTCTTATATATCTAGTCAGGACCTTGGTCCGTAGCCGTCTAACTTACGGCTTGGAAACGTTTTACAATCTAACCAAATCAAATTTAACTGCATTACAAACCATTGAACTAAAAGCATTAAAAACAGCCCTGGGCCTCCCGTCCTTCGCAATAAACTATTTAGTTTACAGAGACATAGACTGGCTCCCCATTCATCTCTTAATCAAATACAACTGTGCTACCTTTCTAACCAGACTATATAGCACAAATAACTTCACAAAGGAAGAATTTTTTACCCAATTTTCTGACCCGTATTTTGCAACATCACAAAAATCTGTTAAAAAATTTATTAACATCTATGATTTTGTTGAAAAACTATTTGAAAATGCAGGAGTGTCAATTGATGACACCGTGTTCTATCCTAAACATATTGTGCCACAGTGGGATTGGGACCCACCAGACTATGACACTTCATTACATAACGAATTTAATAAAGATGAACAAATTAATTTATTAACAGTAGCCGCTAAACAAAAAATCCATAATTTTCAACACCAACTCTGTATTTATACAGATGGTTCAAAACTAAATAGAAATAAAATAGGATGTGCTTTTGCAATACCAAACCTAAAAATCTTCAAAAATTTTCAACTAAATTCAAATATTTCCATCTTTTCAGCAGAGCTTTGGGCCATTTTAGAAGCCCTCTTATACATCAACGATTTACCAAACCCCCCCTTCCAAATTGCTATTTTTTCAGATTCACTTTCTTCTATTTTTGCTCTGCAAGGAGAAAGTCATAACCGTCTAGAAGTTAAAAACGAAATTAAAAAACTAATACATCACCTCCATCTGAAAGGGACAAAAATTACTTTAATATGGATCCCCTCCCACTGTGGCATTAGGGGAAACGATCTGGCAGACAGAGAGGCCAAGAGGGCCGCCTCACATATATCAGGCGTCCCCGTCGATCCATTTAGTTTTCAATTGGTGAAACTAAATCCCTTCTAAAAAAGTCAATACTCCAGGAGTGGGCCAGTGAACTTGAGAGTTACACAAAGGCCCACTCGTGGGATCATAAGATAGTTCAGGGGGGACTTTTCCTCTCCATTCCACATCATATCTCAAAATTAATTTTTAGATTAAGAACAAATTCATTTTATTGTAAATTTAAATTTTTTATCTGTAAATGTAATAACACTCTTGATCTAGAACATCTCTTCAA
>CM065685.1:34350841-34352227 GCA_017654935.2 Phymorhynchus buccinoides | reverse complement strand
CCTCCTAGATTACCAGGGTTTTATTTCAACGCTCTAACTGCCTGATTGAAAAAGTTAGAACAAAAAGACCAAAACTATTTTATTGTAAAGATTTTGTCGGAGTTTTTATGTCATTTGGGCATTCTAACAAATTGCAAACGTTCTAAGTACAGAAAAAGACATTCACAAATTATTGTGTGATTATGTCCATGCTATCAAGAGCCTTCATCTTGCTCTTAAAAAGTATATATGTTTTGTTTTGGTCTTTCCACTGGGCCTCAGGGGCAGCCTGCCAGAACAGTCCATCTTATTCCTTTTGAGATAGACAAAAGGCAGCCAGTGAATGTACTCCCGTTCCCATCCCATGTGCACACTCACACACACGCGCGCGCTTGCGCCAACATACACGCATACACGCGTACACAGATACGCACGCACATTCGCTCACAGCCAATAACAAGAAACTTGAAGTAAGAGATGGTGAAGGATAATATTGGTGGACATACAACGTCTAAAACTCCTCCAGAATTCTGGAAATAAGTCCTACGACATTTCCAGAGATACCGCAGTCTCAGTTTCCTGTAGACCATGGAGATATCTATGAAAAGTCAGAAAACAGGGTTCCAGTGCCAAATGAAATCTATAAGCTTTCTCTTGTGTCTTACTGCTTTCCTGCCACTGGTGTTTTGTTGATGGGCCTCTTTGTGGTCTGTTCTTGGAAGACCACGTTTGTTGATTTTATCTTTTTTGTTTTTTATTTGCCTGTCTTTGTGTCTGTGTCTTTGTATCTGCCAATGTCACCTGCAGACAACATAAAGGTAAAAACAACATGGACAAGGGTAAAGGTAGTAGGGAAAGCAAGTATGATGATGATGATGATGATGATGATGATGATGAACAAAGAAATTAAGACAAGCAGAAGACAAATAAGAAGAAATAAAACATAAAATGCATAAAATTACAAGGATTGAAAGCAAAACCAAATAGGAATTGTTCGGAAATAATTAAGGTGATCTTGCCTAATTCAATCGGTCAAACAGGGGAAGTCACTCTACCATCAGCTCTCGTAGCCTATCTACTCGTGTCTTTGAGCAGACATACAGCACTTAGAAAACAGTGCGTCATTCTAAAAAAATTATGTAATTTATATTTTCACGTCACATTTTGCAAGTTTATCAGTTTGTGGCCACTGGCCACCCCTAATTTAAAATTAAAAAAGTTGCAAGTCTCTGAATCGCATCCTGCGGTTTCAACTTCGACGCCATTGTTGCATTGTTCATATTGTGTTTGACCGAGTAATGGAGGTAAGCGACTCTAATTTTCACAAAGTACTCTCCCCTAGTTTTTTTCCTCCGAAAATCGTCTATTAACAATGAACAGAACAGATCTATATAAATCATCCCTTAC
>CM065685.1:34313341-34345841 GCA_017654935.2 Phymorhynchus buccinoides | reverse complement strand
GCGATTCCTCTTTGGCGGAGGAGCAGGAAGTCAAATGCTTTCACTCAAAGAGAAGGCGAGCGCTGTCTCTTTTCTGATGGCTGCTGCTAAATCGTTTGCACGAAAGTTTTGCAATACAAGCATTAAAAAAAAAAAAAAATTAAGGTCAAGAGTGCCACCCCCCCTGCATTTCTCGGTTAATTCCATTTTTCCGTTTTTGCCTTTCTTACTAAGCATAAAGCTGTATTTCATTAACCTTTTTTTTTTTTAGCTAATAACCTTTTTGGAATACTAACCTTATCCCATAACCCTAGGCCATTATCTAATAACCCCCCCCCCCCCCCCCCCCCCCCCCCCCCCCATGTACTGCAGTGTACGGCGTCATTTGTCACAGTCGTGGTTGATTGCGTTTTTCCGTCTTGTAGGGTTGGGTGGGTGGTAAGGTTAAGCTTAGGGCTAGGGTTAGTATTCCAAAAAGGTTATTAGCTAAAAAGGTTCATAAAATACAGCTTTATGTTTGGTAAGAAAGGCAAAAACGGAAAATTGCAAATTAACCGAGAAATGCAGGGGGGGGGGGCACATCTTTACCTTTACCCGTTTATCTAAAGGAGTTTTACTCACAACAAAAGAACCAGATCCATTTTGTTTGCACTACAAAAAAAGAAAACGCTTCAATCCAAAATGGCTTTTCTCCAGTATCTCTGCCAAAGAGGAATCACGCTGTTTTTACAGTTTAATTTCTAGGAAACCAGAGCAAAGTGAGTTTTCCGATCCTTGAAAAGGCTGTCTTTCTGGTGATCTCGACATGTTTCTTGCAAAAACTCATCCGTCAGGGTCCACCTTTAAACATTCTTGCTACCCCCCCCCCCCCCCTCCCCCTCCCCCGTTGCCAATCGCTAACTATACTAAGCTACTGTCGGCCACGCTCCACCTCACCCCTTCACTCCACCGACGATCGTGTCGTCTGCTTAAGCCTTTGCAAAATCACAGAAGTGCCTTGCCAAACTTGCTAAATCACAGCAAGTGCATTGTCAAAAAAAGATAAATTAAAAAATGCATTCATCATGATAATAACAAAAACAAAAGTAAAATGACTGCACACTTAACATTTTTATGTTTCGCCTTTTTGGCAGGAAAAACCTTTACAGGGCCTCAAAACAAAGCGAAATGTATCATTTCAAATGGATTTCATTTAGCAGACGATATTCTCTTGGGGGGGGAGTATACTGTGAAGCAAAGCTGTTCGTTTTGCTATTACTCGGATATTAGAAACAACATTTTTTCTTTCTGTATTGCTTGGCATTGTAAATTCATCAAACCCTTTCTTTTGAAGAAATACTTACGGATGGACTTTACATTCTTCTATCCTCACGTTCATTTATCAGTTGACTATTCCTTGACACCGCCCCCTTTCTTCTTCATCCGTGTGCATCACACGACCGTTATATGCTTTAGCCTAGCAATCTGACCAAAACCTATGGAAGCAGGGTAAGTCTCTATAGGCCTAGTACAAAGGTTAGCAGACGGACACAATCATTTGACAGTCAAAGATGAACATGAGCCAAGTTTGGTTCTTTTCAGTTTCATTCACACAACCGTAGGCTGAGCCTAACCATACTCTCGTTGTGTTTATGACTCTATCTCAAAGGTCAAAGTCTGGTTTCTCTCAGTTTCATGACAACAACCCTAGGCTGATCCTAGCCCTGTTCTCTTCAGACTCTCGATCTCAAAGTCTGATTCTTTTCAGGCTCATGACAACCCAAGGCTGATCCTAACCCTATCCTCATCGTGTTTATGATTCTCGATCTCAAAGTCTGGTTCTTTTCAGCTTAATGACAACAACCGTAGGCTGATCCTAACCCTATCTTCGTACGACTCTCGATCTCGAAGTCTGTTTTTTCCCAGTTTTATGACAATAACCCTAGGCTGATCCTGGCCCTATCCTATTCATTTGTATGGCTCTCAGTATCAAAGTCTGGTTCTTTACAGTTTCACAACTACCCTAGGCTGATCGTAACCATATCCTCTTCATGTTTATGACTCGATCTCAAAATCTGGTCTATTTCAGTTTCATGACAACATGTATAGGCTGATCCTAACCGTATCATATTCATGATTGCGACTCTCGATCTCAAAGTCTGGTTCTTTTTAGTTTCATGACAACTCTAAGCTGATCCTAACCCTATCCCCTACATTGTTTATGATTCTTAATCTCAAAGTCTGGTTCTTTTCAGTTTAATGACAACAACCCTAGGCTGATCCTAACCCTATCCTCTTCGTGTTTCGGTTCTCGATGTCAAAGTCTGGTTTCTTTTAGTTTCATGGCAATAACCCTAGGCTGATCCTAACCCAATCTTCTTTGTGTTTATGACTTGATCTCAAAGTCTGGTTCTTTTCAGTTTCGTTACAACAACCCTCCCTGTCAACAACTTAAGGCTGATACTACCCTTATTCTCTTCATGTTTATGACCATCAATCTCAAAGTCTGGCTTCTTTCAGCTTCATGACAATAAACCTAGGCTGATCCTAACCCTATCCTCTTCATGTTTAAGACTCTCGATCTCAAAGTCTCTTTCTTTTCAGTTTCATGACAACAAACCTAAGCTGATCCTAACCATATCATCTACGTGTTTACGACTCTCGATCTCAAAGTCTGGTTCTTTTTAGTTTCACGACAATAACCCTAGGCTGACCTTAGCCCTATCCTATTCAATTTTATGGCTCTCGATCTCTCAAAGTCTGGTTCTTTTCAGTTTCACAACAACCCTAGGCTGATCTTAACCCTATCTTCTTCATGTTTATGACCCTCGATCTCAAAGTCTGCTTTCTTTCAATTTCATGACAACCCTTGGCTGATCCTAACCTTGTCATGTTTACGACTCTCGATCTCAAAGTCTGATTCTTTTCAGTTTTACAACAACAACCCTAGGCTGATCCTAACCCTATCCTCTTCATGTTTATGACTTGATCTCAAAGTATGGTTTCTTTCATTTTCATGACATCCCTAGGCTGATCCTAGCCTTATTTTCTTCATGTTTACTACTCTTGATCTCAAAGTCTGGTTTCTCTCAGTTTTATGACAATAACCCTAGGCTGATCCTAACCCTACTCTCTTTATGTTTACTACTCAATCTCAAAGTCTGGTTCTGTTCAGTTTTATGACAACAACTCTAGGCTGATCCTAACCCTAAACTTTAAGTGTTTATGATTCTCGATCTCAAAATCTGATTTATTTCAATTTCTTGACAATGACTATAGGATGAGCCTTGCCGTATCAGATTCATTTTTTTTTTATCGCACTCGATCTGAAAGTCTGGTTCTTTTCAGTTTCACAACAACCCAAGTTGATCCTAACCCCTCTATTCTTTTCATGTTTACGACTCTTGATGTCAAAGTTTGGTTTATTTCAGTTTGATGACAATAACCCTAGGCTAACCCTAACCCTACTCTCGTCGTGTTTATGACTGTCTCAAAAGTCAAAGTCTGGTTTATTTCAGTTTTATGACAATAACTCTAGGCTGATCCTAGCCCTACTCTATTAATTTGTATGGCTCTCGATCTCAAAGTCTGGTTATTTTCAGTGTCATGTCAATAACCCTAAGCTGATCCTAACCCTATCCTCTATTATTTTCGTGTTTACATTACAGGAGTACATTTTATGTACTTGTGTATTTTTATTTCTTTATCCATTTTGTCTCACTGTTTTAAAATGATTTTACGTTATAAGTGTTTTAAAATGCTATTTTATTAGTATGTGTGTGAGTGTCATTCATTTAATGTTTTTCCACTAATCGTGTGTGTCTGTGTGTTGTTGTGTGTGTATGCGTGTGTGTGTGTGCGTGTGTGTCGTGTGTGTGTGTGTGTGTGGGGGGGGGGGATGAATGTTTATTAATATTGAATATAATGTGCCTTTTTTGTGACTATTGTATGTACAAATTATAGTAAGTTGTTATTTTATGATGCATGCAACTGTATTTCAGTCCTATATATCTCTGTCTCTGTTTGTGTGTCTCTCTCTTCTCTCTTTCTCTGTCTGTCTCTCTGTCTGTCTCTGTGTCTCTGTCTGTCTTTCTCTGTCTGTCTGTCTGTATGTTTGTCTCTTTCTCTCTCTCTTGTTCTCTTTCTCTCTCTATCGTTATAAGTGTGGGTGTGGGTGTGATTTGTTAATAGTGCGGCCTGAGCGTCTTTAAGTGTCCATCAGTGTGAGTGTTTCAAGTTGGTTGCGAAAGTGTACTGTAGATTATGTCATTCATTATTTGGGCGTGATTGAGAAATTGACTGAGGGATCAGGGAAGGGGGGTGTTGGTCAATGTTTGATGTATACTTTTTGTTCATTGTGTTTACTATTCATTTTAGTGATTTCTGTAAAGCGCTTAGAGCTGAAAGATTAGGCGCTATAAAAGTTGTCTTCATGTTTATTACTCTCGATTTCAAAGTCTGGTTTCTTTCAGTTTCATGACAATAACCCTAGGCTGATCCTAGCTCTATCGTCTTTGTATTTTGACTCGATCTCAAAGTCTAGTTCTTCCTCGGTTGTTTGCTTTCGTCAGAAAGATTCAAAGATTCGCTCCCCTTGGATGGCTGGTCTCGGGTTCTGCGATTTGAACAAGCCAGGGTGTAGCTGCGCTTTGGGATTCAGAATGAGCAGCGTAGGAGCAACGCCACTGTACGACCCAGCATATGGGACAGCAATAACATTTTAAAAAGTCTGGTTCTTTTCAGTTTCATGACAACAAACCTAGGCTGATCCTAACCCTTTTCTGTTCATGTTTATGACTCTCAATCTCAGAGTCTGGTTTCTTTCAGTTTCATGACAACGCTAGGCTGATCCTACCCCTCTCCTCTTTGTGTTTATGATTCTCTATCTCAAAGTCTGCTTTTTGTCAGTTTAATGACCACAACCCTAGGCTGATCCTACCCCTCTCCTCTTCATGTTTATGATTCTCGATCTCAAAGTCTGCTTCTTTTCAGTTTACTGACAAGCCTAGGCTCATCTTAACCCTATATTCTTTGCGTTTACGACTCTCAATTACAAAGTCTGGTTTATTTCAGTTTTATGACAACACTCCTAGGCTGATCCTAACCCTTCTCTTCGTGTTTATGATTGTCAATCTCAAAGTCTGGTTTTCATCAGTTTCATGACAACAATCTTGGCCTGATCCTAACCGTATGCTCTTCGTGTTTACAACTTTCGATCTCAAAGTCTGGTTTCTTTCTGTTTCATAACAACAA
This sequence comes from Phymorhynchus buccinoides, assembly GCA_017654935.2. Taxonomy (NCBI): domain Eukaryota; kingdom Metazoa; phylum Mollusca; class Gastropoda; order Neogastropoda; family Raphitomidae; genus Phymorhynchus; species Phymorhynchus buccinoides. Next base: position 34,340,630 of record CM065685.1, on the reverse strand, counting down.
CCCTAAGCTGATCCTAACCCTATCCTTTTAGTGTTGATGAGTCTCGATCTAAAAGTCTGGGGTTTGTTTTCAGTTTACTCACAACAACCCTAGGCTGATTCTAATCCTATTCTCTTCATGTTTATGACTCTTGATCTCAAAGTCTGGTTTCTTTCAGTTTCATGACAACAACTCTAGGCTGATCCTAACCCTATCATCTTTGTCTGGTTTCATGAAAATGTGTAAAGTGTACATTTGTTTCAATTGGTGCTTCTTATTTTTCATGTCACTCTCATTATGTGTTAACGAAAACAGCATTTTGTTATTTAAAAGCCTTTTCTGACATTGTGAAACAAAATCTTGGAAACGTAAGTATATTTTTTAAACAACTTAGGATCACAAATACTTTGGAAGATGAATCTCATCTGCTTACAGAACTAAACCTACATTTTCAGCAATATAATATGATCTCGCTTTATTGCGTTGAACTTCTTTTTGTTCCTGTCTGAGCGATCGATGACAAACGTCTTTTATGACACGTTCAAATGTTATGTCACTTTTTCTCTTCTTCTTTCCTAAGGTAACCCCAACTACATCACGTTGAAGATATTTTGAAAAGACATGTTCATTATTATTTTACACTTTTGAAGTGCAATACAACACTGTTTAACCTCCTGTTGATCTTTGATCAACTGAATTTCTTGTTATTAGTGAAATGATGACAAACAGGTTGCAAGGTCAGAGGAGAATAAATGATGACAGTGTTGGCCTTCAAGACGTTTCTGGCTTGGATGGAAGTAGAAAGAGAAGGAAAGGAAGAGAGGAAAGGAAGTGACGGGTGGAAGGGGAAGGAAGGGGGATATTGATAGGCAATCTTGTACTTTTTACCCCCCCCCCCCCCCCCCCCCCCCTCACATTTTCGCATTGAAAAGTGTCATTGAGAAGCAACATTCTTCTATTTGGGGGAAAGGGATCGGCCTAGAATTATGTTCACAGAACTGTCATAAACATGACGGGGATGACAAGTGCCCTTTAGTCCGTACATGTCACAAACATCACAAACGTATTTAAAACACATATCGTTGAAACGAAGGTCAAAAACGTTCGAGGCCACGTTTGTGGTCACGTTTTCCAATGCTATTGTTTCATTCGGTTGGGGCGCACGACACACACAAACACACGTGCGCGCGCACACACACACGCGCACGTACACACATACACATTCTCTCTCTCTCTCTCTCTCTCTCTCTCTCTCTCTCTCTCTCTCTCTCTCTCTCTCTCTCTCTCTCTCTCTCTCTCTCACACACACACACACACACACACACACACACACACACACACACACACACACACACACACACACACACACACACACACACAAACGCGCGCGCGCCCACGCACACACGCACGCACAGACGCGCGCGCGCGCAGACTTCCTCACAACGTATTCAAGCTACTCTTTCCCGTAGTTCTGAAACATCTAGAAGAATCTGTCACCCATGTTTTTAATTCCGAAGACACTTACTGTGTAAGGTTTTAAACGTATTTTTTTTATTGACAAATATTGGTAGGATACCTGTGCTTCCGTGCGCGTGCTTTCTACACGACGTGCACAAGTTGAAAGTAAGGCGTCGTCACCTTACCCTGTCAGCCTGTCGGTCTCTTCATTTCACTGATTGCCAATCCATGTTGGGTTCTGTCTCTTGTCTATCTGTCTGTCTGTTTATCTGTTTCTGTGTTTCGATGTCTCTGGCTCTCCCTCTCTCTCTCAATGGCCGTCTCTGTCTCTGTCTTTGTTTCCCCCCCCCCCTCTCTCTCCCCCCCCCTCTCTCTCTCTCTCCCCCCCTCTCTCTCTGGCAGGAATGCAAATTCCACTGCTTCTTCGTCTGAATTGAGGACCTAAATATTCATTTTGCTACAATAGCAGAGAAACTTGTATGATAAAAGAATTTTGTGATTAAAAACATTAAATCTGAGCTTAAGTTTGAATGTATTGCTGTACATGATGTATAAAGGGAGCTGTGTTTATTGAACACGTCTAAATCTCGAGGTTTGGATGATATAGATAATAATAACATTTTGAAAGCGTCTGCACCAATTATTACTGAACACTTAACATTCATTTACAATCTTTGTATTGAAAAATTTCATTTTCCTCAAGCTTTTAAAGATGCAAAAGTACTGCCACCATTTCAAACGATTGTGACAATTTTATCTATTTTGTCCAAACCTCATGAAAAACACCTTAAAAAAGTGACCCAGTCTCATTTTGACACACAATCTGTTTCACCCTAATCAAAGTGGCTTCAAAAAGAATCATTCCTGCCACACAGCACTTACTAACCTCATTGGACAATGTCATATGAACATAAATAACGATCTTATATTGTCTATATTTGTAGATTTTGCAAAAGCATTAAAAAGAGAAAAAAAGAAGTGAAACAGAATTTGAAGAGAGACCTGAGCTTAAACAGCATTAAACATGCTTACTCTTTGGAATACAATATTTAACAATGTAACATTATGAACATTAAAAATAATTATGCTAATCTGAAAACCTACCACTGTTCAGGGTTTTTAGGTTTTCAGTGATGTAGGTTTGAGTTTTATTCGAACCAATATGTCACATAGGCTTGTGTCACGTTTGGTTATCGTCTTCATCATCATCATCGTCGTGGCCATCGTCATAGTCATCGTCATCATCGTAAGAAATTGTTATTTTCTCAATGCAAATAAAAATGCATTGCAAAATCACTATTCCAATGCCTTTTTGAAAAAGCCTAGAAGAAGAAATTATATGAAAGGAATTTTTTTGCTTGTTTTCTTTATTTTTCTTCTCTTATAATTGTTGTTCCTAGAATGACAATTCCCTCCATTTCACTATGTGTTTATGGCAATATGTTAACCATTATTTTGATTATCATTTTTTATAAACTAAATTTCGAATTCCACATTATGTGTTTCTGATAAGCCAAGAAATGGTGTTTTACTTTTAGAGCGGAGATGTTCAAATGAATTAAATATTTATTCAATTCCATGTACAATCAGGGCAATCTAATTTCCTAAGCATCTCGAACAGAAACTAAAAACGTAAAGAAAACAGAGACTTGATTGATCATATCTCGGCTGGAGAGAGATTTGTTGAAATGTTTTGTTTTTTGTTTTCTTTTCTTGTTATTATATTTTTAATCATCGCTATTGCGTTTGCGATTACAAAACCGTGCTTTGTTTCATGCTGTTTGTTTGCTTGCTTGTTTGTTTGCTTTGCTTGCCTTGATTTATGTTTTAAGCTTCCAGTGTGTGTGTGTATGTATGTGCGTGCGTGCGTGCGTGCGTGCGTGTGTGTGTGTGTGTGTGTGTGTGTGTGTGTGTGTGTGTGTGTGTGTGTGTGTGTGTGTGTGTGTGTGTGTGTGTGTGTGTGTGCGTGCGTGTGCGTGCGCGTGCGTGTGCGTGTGCGTGTGCGCGTGCGTGCGTGTGCATGTGTGCGTGTGCGTGTGCGTGTGTGCGCGAGTTGTGTGTTCGTGCGTGCGTGTCTGTCTGTTTATTTATCTGTTTGTGTCTCTGTGTGTCCGTGTCTGTCTCTGTGTCTGCACGTCTGTCTGCTTATACATGCCAGTAATATAAATTGGTAGAAGAAATTAGAAATAAAATTAAGAAATGTCGATGGCGGGGCTGTTAACCGCCGTTTAGTCCAAATTTTCTATTATGATTTGGACAAAACGGCACCCGATTTTGAACCGCTGTTTTGTTCAAATGAAAGTTGGAGTTATAAAAACTAATTCTTGACAAGTTCTAATTTTTTTAAAATCTTTGTTAAATAAAATGAATAACAAGCTGACCACTGACACTGATCACTTTAACCTAATTTTACCGTTTGAATTAGTGTATTAGGAGATCATATGAACAATTGTTTATGTGGTTGACCAGTGGTCAGTGTCACTGACCAGTGGTCACTTTGGCCTATTTTCACTGTTTGACTGCAAATTAGTTTATTAGGAGTTCAAATGAACAATTTTTGTATGTGTTTTCATTGGTTAGTGTCACTGACCAGTTGTCACTTTGGCCTATTTTTTATGTGGTTGACCATTGGTCAGTGTCACGGGAGTTCAAACCTTGTTCATTTGAACTCCTAATACACTAATTTGCAGTCAAACAGTGAAAATAGGCCAAAGTGACCAGTGTCAGTGTTCAGCTTGTTATTCATTTTATTTAACAAAGATTTTTATAAAAATTAGAACTTGTCAAGAATGAGTTTTTATAACTCCAACTTTCATTTGGACAAAACGGCGGTTCAAAATCGGGCGCCGTTTTGTCCAACCCGCCGTTTTGTTCAAATCATAATAGAAAATTTGGACAAAACGGCGGTTAACAGGGCCAGGCGTCAGGCATCGACATTTCTAATACTCATGCCCGTGTCTGTATCCGTATGTGTATCTGTGTGCGCGTGTTTGCAGGCTATCTGTGTGCGCGTGTTTGCAGGCATGTGTTTGTGTGCATGCTTGTGAATGTGCATCTGTCTGTGTTAATGCTACATAATATGGTGTGTGTGTGCTTGTGTATGTACGTGTGTGTGTGTGTGTGTGTGTGTGTGTGTGTGTGTGTGTGTGTGTGTGTGTGTGTGTGTGTGCGTGCGTGTGTGTGTGTGCGTGTGCGTGTGCGTGTGCGTGTGTGTGTGTGTGTGTGTGTGTGTGTGTGTGTGTGTGCTTGTGCATGTGTGTGTGTGTGTGTGTGTGTGTGTGTGTGTGTGTGTGTGTGTGTTCTGTGTGTGTGTGTGTGCTCTCTGTCTGTGTGTTCTGTGTGTGTGTGTTTGTGTGTGTGTGTTTTATGGATTGGTGGGGTTAAAACAGGAAAGAGAAGAAAGATAAAATAGAAAGAAACCGAAACAGAATCAATTGAGAATATCATAGGGAGAGAGAGAGGGGGGGGCAGGGGGGAAAGAGAGAGAAGAGAAAACAAAGAAAGAGGGATAAAGAGACAAAGACATTTAGAGATCAGACACAAACAGAAAAAATGACAGACAGAAATACACAACAACAAACAACACCAGAAAAAAAGAAAAGGGAAAAACGAAGTAAACAAACACGTGGAGTGAGTCCGATTGAGGACCGAAGACGTAACAGAGAGAAAGAAAGGGAAAGCAAATGTTATGTATGTCTAGATAGATGAAGAGTTTGCAAAACGTTTCAATGGTTTGTTCTTGGGTTGTGTTTGTTTGTTTGTTTCTTTCTTTTTGTTTTTATTTGGGGGTTTCTTTTTTTTTTTATAGAAAGTTTGAACTGAAAATGTGACAAGCAACCAACTGAAAAAGGTCAAGGAAATAAATGATGTGTCTACTAAAAGCAATATGTTCAGTGATATCCACTGAACATATTGCTTTTAGTAGACACATTAAAAGAAGGATCGCGTTTTATTATGGCCCAGTCAACACAGCAACTCGGGACTATGTTGATCGGATATCGTACCGTAAACGCTTCATCGGCCTCGGCAGAGCGATCCTGTCCCTTGTATGGCAAGACCGCTTGACCCAGCAAATTTCTGTGATTTTCTCTAAATAAATGCCCGTTCAGTCTGAATAAGTGATTACCTTGCAACACAAAACAAGTGTTATCTAACAAGTTTATCATTATTCATTTATTGCCAATAAATCTCCATTACCGAGCAAACATTGCGATCTTGGGCGTACATTGCCTATGACCAGCCGTGATTGAACCAGTTTCTGCGGAACTACTATTTTTGGCCTTTAAAGTTCTGAAGTAAAATTATTGATTTTATTGATATTTCATTAAGAATACTTTTGAAAATATATTCGAAATGATTCAGTTCCTATTGCTATGTTTTTATATGAATTTTGAAGCTATTTGATTCACCTCGGTGCTGGTGATTCAGCACAAATCACTTCCGCCATGTTTTGCTGATATCTTTGTTGATCATTGTTGTGATTTTGTGAAGTTTGTGCGTTTGAAGTGTCTCAGCTCCATTGCTGGTCTTGTTTACACTCTCAATCGACGTTTCAATGACTTAACACGTTACAAAAGCATTCTTCGTCACGATTCACGAGGCTGAGAGTCAGACTCAGTGAGAGCCCTGGGTGAGAGAGTGAGACACGGAGACAAAAGGCTAGGCCCTTGAGGCTTGACTGAGGAGAGGAAGAACACTTTAGGGCACCATTTGGTCTGAATCTAAGGAATTTAGAGGCCCCACTACCATCATGACAATTGAAAGGACATTATACCTAGTTCAAGCCAGATTCTGAACTTGGAGATCATCCTTTTGCTCCTTCAGACTGATGTTGCATTCAAAAATTACCTGACCTAGATGTCTTTACATGGAATGAATCGTGGGACAACGCAGTTCTGTTCTCTGTATTCGCTTTCAGTGGACTAGCAGGTGTGTGTGTGTGTGTGTGTGTGTGTGTGTGTGTGTGTGTGTGTGTGTGTGTGTGTGTGTGTGTGTGTGTGTGTGTGTGTGTGTGTGTGTGTGTGTGTGTGCGTGTGCGTGCGTGTGTGCGTGCGTGTGCGTGTGCATGCGTGTGCGCGTGCGTGCGTGCGTGCGTGCGTGCGTGCGTGTGTGTGTGTGTGTGTGAGGGAGGGGGGGGGGGAGACATTTCAGTTGAATTTGTTCTTCTTGCAGTAGACAACCACCTTTTGATGGTTCTGTTGTGTGTTTGAAGTAGACTACTCAACCCAAACTGTTTAGTTTGTTAGATCAGGTTTAAAACCTTCCCTGGGGAATGCATGATAGGAAAATGATTGGAAAATTCAAATTACAACTTGATCAAAGATACATTCAAGTTTGATGAAACGATGGGACTGCCGTCTTGACGTCTTATTTAGTCCCTACCCTACTACTACTACTACTACTACTACTACTACTACTACTACTACTACTACTACTACTACTACTACAATGTCTGAAAATGTCTGCAGAATATGAGTGCGCAAATGGGTTGGGTTGGGTTGGTGTTTGCGCATGCACACAAACAAAAACATACACTCGAGCACAACACACACACATGCACGCACGCGCGCACGCACACACACACGCACATACACACAATTTATACTTACACATACAAGAATAGACACACAATTGAAAGTATCTGCGTACATGTATGCGTGTGTGTTTTTGAGCAGGTACGTATGTGTTTGACTTTCCTGTGACTAATTTTCTTACGAAATTTATCTTACGTGTTTTCCTCTAATGTAATTCATGCTACTATGTCTGTCTGTCTAACTGTTTGTATGTGTATCTGTCTGTCTCTGTCTCTCTCTCTCTCTCTCTCTCTCTCTCTCTCTCTCTCTCTCTCTCTCTCTCTCTCTCTCTCTCTCTCTCTCTCTCTCTCTCTCTCTCTCTCTCTCTCTCTCTCTTTCTCTTTTACTGTTTTGATGCTACTTTGAGTTAGAAAATTGGTGTTGTTACATTCACACTTCAAAGAAGAAAATAACAACAAATAACCACTAAACTGATCGACATTCTCTTTTGTTTGCTTTGTGAAACAAGAACATGTGATTTACTTTTTTTTAAATTGTCATAACCCAAAGAGAACATGGTAAATAGTTTAACCCATTGACTGCCACCAACGTATCACGTACTGACCTGATGACATCACTGATAACACCATCAGATGAAGAGAAATAACTATGATATGCTGGCTTTTGCTCTAACAGTCAAGAGAGTTATACCCCCGGACCATTTTGCCAGATTGGCTCTATCAATTGTCTTTTTCTTGGCATGATTTGCCCAATGAGTTTTTCTGTAATTTTCTCTGGCAGTCAAGGGGTTAAGTGTGACAAAGTACTGGTCACAGTGGATTGATACTGCTATGTGTCTTTGTTCCTCTCTCAACAACACCCACCACTCCCTCTGTTATCCACATTAATTCAACAACGTTTACTTTGTGCTGAGTTTGCTGTTTCTCCACCCATCCTTATCTGTCTTTAATTTCTGTCTGTCTGTGTCTGTATGTTTTCAATCGGTTATTTCGTCAGTAGAACAAGGTCAGAGTAAAATTGATCAGAGGAAAAAAGTCAGAAGAAAGAAAAAGAAAATTAGAGAAAAATAAAGCCACGGGAAACCAGCTATCAAAAACGGTCTTTAAATAACCATCAACTCGCATATTTTTCTGTCATTCTCACCCCTTGTTTCCTCTACCATCAATGCCCCTGTATCATCGCCAAGCATAGGTCTGCTTAGGTCTCTTTCTCTCACTGTCTCTCTCTCTCTCTTCTGTGTGCGCGCACGCGTGCATGAGTGTGCAAATGGATTGGTGTTTGCGCATGCACACAAACGAAAACATACACTCGAGCACTCACTTTAATTATAACCACTCGCACATAAATATGTGCCATTTTAGCACAAGCACAGCACACACACACACACACAAACGCGCACACGCACACGCACGCAAACGCACACGCGCGCACACACAGGCACACGCACACGCACACGCACACACACACACACACACACAATTTATACTTACACATACAAGAATATACACACAATTGAAAGTGTGTCTGCGTACATGTATGCGTGTGTGTTTTTGAGCAGGAACGTATGACTTTCCTGTGACTAATTTTAATCTTGAATTGCTGTTGTGTGGCCATTTTTGCCTTGTATATTTTTGTCACTATTGTTGCCGGTTTTGTTGTTGTTTTTACGTTTCTGTTAATCATTTTCTTTATTAATTGTTTATTTGCTTGAGGGCGATAGTGTAAAAAAGCTACCCAGCTTATCTGTTTTACCCTCAATAAAAACATTCGTATTCGTATTCGTATTCTCTCTCTCTTTTACTGTTTTGATGCTACTTTGAGTTGTAAGAAAAATTGGTGTTATTGATAAGATTTAGTCCAACTTGACTTAAATATCTCTGTTACAATTTATGGTAACTGCTCAGATATGCCTGTGTAACGATTCACACTTCAAAGAAGAAAACAACAACACATAACCAAAGATACTGTATAGGGGAAGATCCGGTCTCTTTTCCCTATATGAGTAGTGAGGACAGAAACACTGGTTATGTCCCTTTGAATCGTAACTCATTTAGGATACATAACTCTTGTTTTCAAACCCGAGAGAGTTATCTTTTCATTAGTCAGCTACACTTTGATCATGGCGGAATGGAGCAAACGAGGAGGGGCAGTGTGTTCAACAAGTTGCAGGAATGCTCGCCCCAAGTACTCTGTCTTCCCCTGTACAGTCTAAGTCTTTGCTTTCCCCAAAGGCAAGTGAAATTTCGATTTATAATGTGATTTTCAAATGAAATAGTGTGCTTTTATGAAATGAAATAGTGTGCTTGTGAAAAATATTGATTGAAAAATTTGATTGATTTGATTATGATCTGAACAAAATTTCTAGATCTAAATATAACATTATCTGGAGAGAGAGAGAGAGAGAGACAGAGAGAGAGAGAGAGAGATGTACGAAACATTCTTTTGCATCTTTATGCGTAGGATCAAATTTAGATCTGTATTAGTGTATGTATCACAAACGGGCTGGTCGCTACTTTACACATTTTCATCACTAGTGTGGGCGCGCGCGCGTGTGTGGGCGTAGATATTTGAGTATGTGCTTTGACTTGCATACTCTATAACGTTAGATATCGAACAGTAATGCTTTTATGCACTTTTTTTTAAACATATCTGTAGAAAATGGGTCCACAACGTGGGATGCACAGATCTGCTTCAAATGGGCGTAGAAGAAGCCGCACGCTGTCGCTACGTAATATGCACGGATGAATTTGAAGAGAACCAATTCAACCGTCCAGGTATCTCACATGAAAAGATGTAAAGCTAAAGATGTGCCCCCCCCCCCCCCCCCCTGCATTTCTCGGTTAATTGTATTTTTTCGTTTTTGCCTTTCTTACCAAACATAAAGCTGTATTTTAAGAACATTTTCAGCTAATTCTCTTTTTGGAATACTAACCCGAGCCCTAACCCTAGCCCCAAACCTAACCCTACCCCCACTATGTACTGCAGTACACCGCGATTTGCCACAGTTGTGGTTCGTTGCGTTTTTCCGTCTTATAGGGTGGGGGTAGGGTTAGGTTTAGGGCTAGGGTTAGTATTCCAAAAAGGTTATGAGCTAAAAAGGTTCCTAAAATACAGCCTTATGTATGGTAAGAAAGGCAAAAACGGAAAAAATACAATTAACCGAGAAATGTAGGGGGGGTGGCACATCTTGACCTTTACTTGAAACTGTTGATAGATAACCCCTTCTTTAAGTAGTCATTACCTGGCCAGAGGCTGAGGTATTGCGATCGGTCTGTGTGTGTGTGTGTCTGTGTATTGATTATCTTAAAAACTACTGTTTGGATTATGATTAAAATTGACAGAGGGGTAGACAGCTTGAAAAGAAAGCTTCCTTTCGTTAATCAACACCGTGCTGACCTTGACCTTCAAGTTTGACCTTGAAAACCGAAATTTCCTTCTTTGGGCTATGTAATTTCCCCCCAGCTTTATCTCGTGAACTGGTGAACAGAATCGCTTCAAATTTTGTGTAGTGGTGTACCATGGTGCAAGGAAGTTTGTATAAAAGTTCAGCTGTATCTCGTGAACTACTGAACAGAATCGCTTCAAATTTTGTGCTATGTATTTTATGCGTTCTGTAAGGGTGGAAAGTGGTGTGTTTATTGGGTGGGGGGGTGGGAGACGACATGGTGTCAGAAATTTTGTATAAAAGTTCAACTGTATCTCGTGAACTACTGAACAGAATCGCTTCAATTTTTGGGCTATGTATTTTACGCGTTCTGTAAGGGTGGAAAGTGGTGTGTTTATTGGGGGGGGGGGGGGGGGGGGGGGGGGGAGACGTAACTCAGGCCGGGTTTGCATTGTCACAATGCGTTGCTGCCACTCGGCGATGCCCTTGTTACAGTGTTTAAAAAAAAAAATTATAGTTAGTTTATTTATTTATTAATCCATTTATTTATTTGTTTGCAGTAGACTTTTCATAAATGTAGTGTTCATTGATAAAAAGAAAAGATGCATTGTTATTCAACAATTAAAATCAAAATCATCAAAGTACGGTCATCATATTTTTATTTTTTTTATTCTCAAGGCAAGCTACAAACTTTTTAAAAGATTTGCAGTGATGAAAGACCGGCTGACCTGGAAGGCGGTGCCAGCACGATCTTCAACTGTGGACAGCAGACCGCCTCACCCTACTTCTATGCCATGAAAATGCCATCACTTCCTGATGTGGCTGAAACGGAACCACTTCACAAGGAGAGACTCAGTATCCATTCAGGTAGACTACTAGTACAATGGTACAACTCGCAATGAATGCCATTATTCACAGCTTCTGCAATAATTTTCAAGAAGTTAGTTTCTGTTCAGTACTTTCATCCGCCTTCAAACTTGTTGATAATGAAATGCACTTGTTAGGTGAATGTCAAGTGTTCTTAATAAACTATTTGATTGCGCTTGTCTGTATTTTACTGCTATATACATGTATTGATCATTTTCACCATATGTGAATGAGGTAAATCGCTTAAAAAGTGAAAACAGGTATTTGGTGCTTATGTCATATTTCAAATCAGTACAAGTAAGTTCACATGCATTAATTATTTGTCAGTTTTTGTGGCTTGTTTTAGTCTTGGAAAGTGGCCATAATGAGCAATTCTGAGGTGGGTATCTTATATCATTTTACTGTAATTGATGTTTCTATTTTATACAAATATTATTCAAATCAATAACTGAAGTGTTTTTATTTTTTTAACTTTTACAGGTTACTTCCATGAATAATGTACTTTCTTTACAGCTCTGAGCAGATTCATTCATTTCTCTTTGGAACAAGCGTTCTGTTGTTGTGACAAACACTACTATGATGAAAAGGAAGCACATTCAAAGCTTCCTCCTGTTCTCCCACGCGATGTCCAATATCACTTGTATGGTTCAAGACTCAGTGTTTAGTGTATGCTGATCTAGTATGGAGAATGAGGGGCGGGAATTAGCATGGAAATGGTGGAGTGGGGTAAACGGGGTGGCGGTGCATGTATTTCAAGGTGAGTGTCAAAAAGAGGAGGGTATAAAAGCAGTATGTGGACGAAGAAGTTGAAGCTGTATTTTGAAGGCTTCCACTGTGGCCGATGTCACTACCGTTAGTGTAGGAGCATTCCTCTTGGCTGTGGTCTGAGGCATGAAGACTGTTGTCAATATCGAATCAAGGCTGCCAGATGCTTGCAACGGATATCATTTTTAGTCTGTTTTTTTCTTCAAAGTACTGTAACAGCCGCATTCTAAATTTAAAAAAATTTCATCTTTCAGATTCAGGATAAAATTTAATATTTCTTTCTGCAATGTACTCTAGTGGCCGCAGCCTTTAACACCAATGTATTGGATGCTGATTTTCCCCATCTTTCAGATTCATGCAATATATCTGTAGTGGCTGCAGTTTAAATATTCTGCAATATATCTGTAGTGGCTGCAGTTTAAATATCAACTTTCTACATGTTGATTTTCTCCATCCTTCAGATTCCAGTCAGGAATGCATTACCTCGGTTTTGTCATGCAGCACTTAGATAGCAAGGGGCAGAATAATGCACTTCTCTATTGCGTTGTGCTACAGTGTATTACGCCAATACCAGTGTTGCTGTTTTTGTGTCCTCAGACACCAGTCAGTTCCACGCTGAGGATGAAATTGAACAGTCAACACCTGCTGGGCATGGGGTCAGCGCTGAATCGCCAGATGGCCAGCAACAGGGCCAATTTCCACGAGAAGAAATCATCCCCACGCAAATCTATGACTAAAACTACATATCTCCATCAATGCTCTTGTTTGAATGCCCAAATTCTCGCTTGTACCACTTCACGTCAATTGTTTAGTTTAGCCAACTCCCTCCTTGGTAAACCAAAGTCCACACCTCTACCTTCTTCTACAGCAAACTACATCTCTCCACGCGTGACAGTCACGTCATAATGGAACAAAACTTTCTTGGATTCCGCAATTCAAAACAAAAAGTGCTGTGACTTTTGTCTGTAGATGTGCCATGGCTCAAGCAGGAGACATGGAACTGGGACAGTGTACTGTTTTTCTAATCATATTAAATGTTTGTTTCCATGGCTAAAGTATTTCGGTAGGATGCAAAATAATTGGGTAAATACTTTGTTGGTTGCGTTTTTACTTCATTTCATAAAAAGGAAGTCTTATTTCAATGGGCTATTTAAAAAAAAAAAAAATTTCATATTTGGATCTCTGATATTGTATTTAGAAAAGGAATAAAAATTAAATTGTTTTAAATACTTTACAATAAATTGAATCATATATATTTTTATTGCCTTGTTTGGACAAGAGAGAGAGAGAGAGAGAGAGAGAGAGAGAGAGAGAGAGAGAGAGAGAGAGACATGTTGATATAGATTATTTCAATGGCATAAATTCTGTTTGCATAGTCCACAAAATGTAATCATTAACAATTTACATTCTAATTTTGAAAGGATATGACTTCGCACGGGAATGTTAGTCTGCCAACCAAAATAGACAGTTATTTTTTTAAACGGTTCACATACCGGTATTTATAATCGAGTGAAAAAGATTTTAGAAATAACTCTCTTATATTTTGTGTAGTATGATGACTGATTTTTAACTAATTTAATGGTAGCCAACTTGATGACGTGTGTTGTGAGCAAGCATTACAACTGAATGAGCAAGCAATACAATACAATGTGAATGTAAAAGTACATTATATTGTGTACAGAAAACCCGAGTTTGAACCTGGATACTGGTGATTTTTCCTCTCACGTTTCACTTTACACTAGGCTTTACGGTCTTAACGTTTAGTCTTTCGGAGGACACGATAAACCGGGGCCCTGTGTGCCCGTGCACTTAGACGATACCTTAAGTGAGCCAAAGGGATGAATTAGCACACCATAGATTGCTTGAATCATAAAAAAATGTCTTACATTTTCATTGAATATTTGGAAAAAGACATGACTTGTATTTTGATTGAATCGTCATAAATGGAAGTGAATTGCATTTTGAATGAAACATCAGCAAAGGGAAACAATTGTTGCATTTTCATTACATTGTTAGGAAAGGACTTCTTTCATTTTGACAGCATTGTCATAAAGAGTAAACCTTTCAAATCAAAATTTTCTGTGATAGAAAAGACATGACATTCGATTTGATTGTTCATCAGTAGACAAAAAACTGACTTTCTTTTGTAATATTATGAAGTCGTTTTCGATTTTTAACTTTAAAATGACAATAAACAGTGTGTGTACACATGAAGACTGGTGTGTGTGTGTGTGTGTGTGCGCGCGCGCGCGCGCGCGTGCGCGTGTGTGTGTGTGTGTGTGTGTGTGTGTAGGGGTGCCATTCCAGACCACTTGGGTAGACATTGTTTATAGTGGGGATGCCTTGCACAAATTAATCTTTGATCTCATGAAAGCTTTCAGATGGTTTCATTTGAACAAAGAAGTAGACAAGAAATCGATGTTATTAAATATACTTTAGACTATATGCCTTGCTATTTTTGCTTAAATAAATATAATAAGGGACATATTTATTGCTCTGTAGCTGTAGCTATGATATTCCAATACTAAAAAAAAGTTTCAGGGAAAATAGTGGGTCAGTTCCTTAGGCAGAAGCAGTTAGTCTTGATCACAAAAGCGGGACTAAACCGCCATTACTATCACCTAAAGTATTTCTATTGCATTTTCTACTGGTTCTTTTTTATATTCGGATACCATTTTTACTGCCTGTTTCAACAGGGAGACAATGATTATTACATTTGCATTTGATTAAAGAAATTGCATACATGCATGGTAATTGACTGAAATGTTTTTCTCTCAAACTGTTTTATAGTTTTTATAGAATACACATTTATTCCTTTTCTCTTATAACCATTCGTTTTCGAAATTCTTTTTCAAAGTTTTAATAACATCCAGGCATAGGCTATCTTTATTCATAAATGTTTGTGATTCCCATACGCAATAACGGTACAAATAAATAAGAGAAAAACTCACAGTCCACTTCTATTTTATATGGCTTCAAGATCTAATAAAAGAATGTGTAAAAACGGTGTTTGGTCTTAAGGTATGTGGCAAATTCATATACAATATGGCCTTACACACGCACATAACTCTCTCTCTCTCTCTCTCTCTCTTTGTGCGTGCGTATAATTATGTGAGCGTGCTTTTTATGCGTGTGCGTGTGCAAGTGTCGATGCGTGTGTGTGTGAGTGCGCGTGAGGGTGTGCGTATATGTGCGTGCGTAAGGAAGGTGTTATGGAGTGTGTGTGTGTGTGTGTGTTCATATTGAAAACGATAAATAGTTGCTGCTGTGCATGTTTTGTGTTTTCTTGTCATGATATGGGCTGTTGGCCTAAATCATTAAAATATTACCAAGTTCCGAGTTCTTTCTTTGTGCACATTCAATTCCCGATATTACAGAGATAAATGGTTAACCGGGATATTATTTAATGACGCAACAATTCAAAATCAATCCAATAAAAGCTGTTCGGACACGGGTGCTGATATCACTACACTTGACTGGGGCCATCAAGGACAGCTCAGCACATCGGTGGAATATGTGGAAGTAGGCCTGTTCTCAGGGTAAACATCTTCCAGTGTTCCTCCTGCACACACAAACACGCGCGCTCACATACATGCACACACACGCACAGAGAGAGAGACAGAGGGAGAGAACAGTGATTATAGAGGTTCGAAAAATGATAGGACAAACTGTCCCGAAACAGAATTGAATAGGAAAATGTTAAGGCTCTTGCAGTAATCAGTAAGACTAAGCATACCAGTGCTTAAAGTACACAAGCTGAGGAATGTGCACATTAAAAAAAATGACACACTACATTAGATCTATGCATTACAATAAACACACGCACCAGGGGCGGACCAGAGTCGTGGTGGGGGGTGGGGGGTTCCGCAGTGCACTCAAACACACCTGTCGTGAGCCGCTGTACATTATATCAGGAACGGGGGTGGGTGGTGTTCCGGAAACTACCTTCACGGCCTTTTTTTTTTTTTTTTTTGGGGGGGGGGGGGGGGGGGTACGTAACTCATCGAACCCCGCCCCTGACACACACACAGACAATCGCATGCTTGCGCACACAGATTATGTCATGTTTCACTACAGTAGTGACGTAAAACGTTTAATTAAATCTGTAACAAGCCGTTCAAAACGTAAAAAACCATGAAAAGATTTTTTTTTTTTGCAGGCCATAACAGTGTCTCAAATGCATTGAACTAGAATTTAACAGATCACGATGTGTGTGTGTGTGTGTGTGTGTGTGTGTGTGTGTGTGTGTGTCTGTCATACTGTATATTTAACAGAGAGAGAGAGAGAAGACCAACTCACCTAGATCTAAACTAAACTCGGAGAAAGAGAGGGCCAACTCACCTAGATCTAAACTATAAACTCGAACAGTCTAAAATATACCACAGGCCTTGACTTGGGTTCTGGCAGACCTGTATTTAGATCTAAATAAATCGCGCACGAAGGACGATCTACAGATGTTCTTGGTTCTAAATGTTGAAGATAATGTTTAAAGCTTGATGGCTGATATTGTCCCTATGGCCTATCTCTAACAAAGACATTGCTAAGTCCCTGACTGGCTGGGTCACGTAGAATAATCTGCCCATTCCCCCCCCCCCCCCCTTTCTCTCTCTTCTTCTTACCTTTACCTATAGATTAGGGCTGAAGTATTCTGCGCATATGTTCCTAGACCCCACTGAACTTACAATGACAGAATAATCAGCAAATGATTGTGGTCGCTTGAAGTAAAGGAAGAGAAAAGTCTACTAATATTATGTAGGCCTACTAAGTAGGCCTAACACATGAACATCAGCAGAAATCTAACACTGGTTGTTACCGTTTCATAGATTTTCTGGCCGTATTTGCAGCTTCCTTACCTTTCTTTGTCTTCAGGAACACGAAAAAAGGTTTGTCCATGCGCTCAACTTTGAATCTGGTATCTAAAAAAACGTCGATAGGCCAGTTGAATTATCGCTTCAAATTCCAGTCTGAGTCTTTGGATAGCCGCCATTGTTGTGGTGTAACGCACGCACTAACGATAACTCTATCAGCCCGGATCGCCGTACTTTATAAGTACGCTGTCTTCCCCTGTACAGTCTTTGACATAACTACTAAACAGATCGGCAATTTGTTTTGTTTGTTTTGTGAAACCAGAAAATGTGATTTACTTCATTTTTTAATTGTCATAGACCAAAGAGAAAATGGTAAATGTAATGAATCAATACGTATTCGAAATGTAATATTATATGGAATTACTTTGGCAAAATACTTTTAATCAGCAGGACTCAGGAAAGGAGGAATCAGTGTCAAGATTACGCAACTCCATGTCTTTTTTGTCCTGCTTGTGTACAACATGTAAGTATCTATTTTGCCTTCATCAATCATGGCTGCAGCACTGGTACTGCCACATTTGCCACACTTTACCAGTTTACAGATAAGTCTTCCTTTTCTTCTTTTTCTGCGTTCCCAGGCCATATGGCCATAATGGATAAGGTAAGTATGTGTCCGGTTTTCAGTTTTCCTCTGCGTACAACCGACACATTCTGATTTCAGAGGAGCTCAAAGGAGAAACAATTTTTGGAGGATTTTTTTTTAAAGGCCGGAGAATGGGCCAATAAGTCAGAAAGATAGTACCGTTAGATGATAGAAATCAAAGGAGAAAAGGCAGAGTCACAGAGAGTCGCAGATTAGGAGAAGTTTCAAGCACAGAACTTCCAGAAGGTGGGGTAACTATTTTTGCCCCCCGGCGGTATCCCCTCACAGGGAGAGACTCGTGGAGGGGGTAGGGTCGTCCAGCGCAGATGTCTTCAAACATTTGTTGTTCATCACACACGCATCATTGTATATGTGCGCGCGCATGCGTTTGTGTATTTATGTGTATGTATGCTGGCATGCGTGCGTGCGTGTATGTATATATATGCTGTACTTCTAATTAATGTGGTGGTGATGATGGTGGTGGTGGTGGTGGTGTGTGTGCGTGTGCGTGTGTGTGTGTGTGTGTGTGTGTGTGTGTGTGTGTGTGCGTGTGCGTGTGCGCGTACGTCTCCGATCATAAGTCTTTGTTGAACTTCTTGTTTTTGAAGTTTTGTTAAGTTTTGTTAAGTTATTTGGACAAAACGGCGGGCAACAGGGCCCAGTAAAAGTACGAAATTTGAAGAGGATTTTTATTTAGAACTTTGCTAATCAAATAGTAATAGTTCAAATGAAAAAAAAGGATGTGGTTGACCAGTGGTCAGTGTCACTGACCAGTGGTCACTTTGGCCTATATTCACTGTTTGACTGCAAATTAGTATATTAGGAGTTCAAATGAACAATTTTGTATGTGGCTAGCAGTGGTCAGTGTCACTGACCAGTGGTCACTTTGGTCTATTTTCACTGTTTGACTGCAAATTAGTGTATTAGGAGTTCAAATGAACAAGGTTTGATGTGGTTGACCAGTGGTCAGTGACACTGACCAATGGTCAACCACATTAAAAAGATAGGCCAAAGTGACCACTGGTCGGTGACACTGACCACTGGTCAACGACATCAAAATTTGTTCATTTGAACTCCTAATACACTAATTTGCAGTCAAACAGTGAAAATAGGCCAAAGTGACCACTGGTCAGTGACACTGACGTCACTGACCACTGGTCAACCACATCAAAAATTGTTCATTTGAACTCCTAATTTGCAGTCAAACAGTGAAAATAGGCCAAAGTGACCACTGGTCAGTGACACTGACCAACCACATCAACAATTGTTCATATGATCTCCTAATACACTAATTAGCATTCAAACGGTAAAATTAGGCCAAAGTGACCAGTGTCAGTGGTCAGCTTGTTATTCATTTTATTTAACAATTAAAAAAAAAAATGAGAACTTGTCAAGAATGAGTTTTTATAACTCCAATTTTCATTTGGACAAAACGGCGGTTCAAAATCGGGCGCCGTTTTGTGCAAACCGCCTTTGTCGTTTTGTCTATAGACTATAGACAAAACGTTTTGTCGATAGACAAAACGGCGGAATTTGGACAAAACGGCGGGCAAAAGTACAAGTAAAAGTACGAAATTTGAAGAGGATTTTTATTTAGAACTTTGCTAATCAAATAGTAGATCCTAAACATAACTATGCCGCAGTGGTGATAATTGAGCCAAGGGAGCTATGAAATTTGTTTATAGGCCTACTTATTATCTTTTACTTGACTCAATGCGACACAGACCTCTAGTCTAGTTTCTGAAAAGCTCCCAGAACCGGAAAATAAAAGTTTTACGTCTTCTCGACCTAAGTCATATGAGACATTACTTTAAATTGAGATGGAGAGAAAAAAGGGGAAAAGGGGATAAAAGGTGTTTATTTCTTTTAAATACAGTTATTTTTAATTTTATTCTATGATTGGGTCTGATTAGTTGGTCAGAACCTATGTCTGGCGTGGCCCGCGTCTGGACAACTAAAATTGTGGATATTTTGTTAAAAAGTTTTCATTAAGAAGCTTTGGATATTAGCTCTTAGAGCTATATGTGATTAAAATTTCCAGGACCACTTTTTAAAATCAACGAAAGTTTAAAAACTCAGAAAAGGTCAACAAATGTTTATGTACACAAATTTACACATAATTTTTATTTTACCAAAAAGTATTAAAAGTTTTAAAAGCATAAAATATGTTTTAACTTTTTAGTTAAAAGGATGTATTTAAAAAAAATTATTTGTTCAAAGCCATTGGCTTTACATGTATATACAAATTTGGCTAGTCTATTTTGCTACGTGCAAAGTATAAAATTTAAATCAAGAGGATCCCCATCCTTCAAAATTCCGATGATACCTAATCCTGACTCCAAACAAAAAGGCTCAGAAGAAAAATATACAGTGGGCCGAGTCCTGGTGGTACCTCAAAACTATCATATTTACAAGAATGGGGATTTACTCTTATAAGTGCTTAAAATAATATTAAGTTTAAATTTATTATCTTAACTTCTATTTTTAAGACAGATAAAAATAAGCTTGTGTTAAAATATATTTTAAAATGTACTTTAGGATTAAAGATTTTGTTAAAAAAAGTTTAAAAATGGTGGCCAAAGGTTGTTTGGTTGAGAGTTTCGGCGAACCAGATCATTGGGGCCCACCCCTCATTACCATTGGAGAGCCTTGGTGAACTTTATATTATGAGTCTCATACTTTTGTTTTAACGTTTCAAATTCCTTTCAAATTAAACATGTACTGAACAAGTGATCTATATTAAGTATCTCGCCACAAGGGCATACTATTTCTACATATAAGTATGATTCCGTTCGTAATCTAAATATTAGTACTTGAAGTGAAAATGGTATTTTGAGGAAAAGACCTCCTTTAACTATTCTATGGTCCCACAAATGGGCTTTAGCGTATACCTCCAATTCCTTTGTCCATTGGAGGAAAATAGCTGATTTAAGTTTACTTTTTATTTCAAAGGTAGATAATTTTATGTTTGTTATAATTCCGGACTCTCCCATAGCGGCCCTTTTAGCGGCTCTATCTGCTTGGTCGTTGCCTGCTATGCCGCTATGGGATGGAATCCAGGTTATTTTCATTTGAGTGCCTTTTATAATAATTTGATGTACAAGTACTTTAATTTCATTTATTATGTCTAATCTATTCTGGGTGGCTCCCTTAAGGGCCTGAATTGAGGAAAGGGAGTCCGTAAAAACAACAACACTAATCGGAGGATTAGTTAAATTATTTAAAAACACGCAGGCTTCCAAGAGTGCCCATGGTTCAGTAGTAAAAACAGAGACATTGTCATTCAATTTGAATGATTTTGTGATTGTCAGTGCCGGGATGGTGAAGGCACAGCCTGCTTTTTGATCAATTTTGGAGCCATCTGTAAATATTTGTAAGTGATTTTTTTGGTTCCATATTTTCTCTTTAGCTGCTACAGCTATCTGATTAATGTCTTGTTTAGAGAACTTTTCATTTAGCTCTGTGTCAAAATTCATTTCCTCCCTCACCCACGGCGGGAAAACCGCCGTGGGGTGAGGGGAAACGTCATAATAGTTCAAGTCAGCATCCTTGAACAAATCCCTTGTATAATATAATATATTCCTTGTCTTCATATGTAGTTGGGGGGTTTTATTTTCAAATTTAGAGTAGTCGAAAAGTGGGTCCTTAATAGTTTGAACAAACTCTTTGTCAGTTCCAGTTGTGGCTGCGTACCATCGTGTTACGAAATTTGTGCAATTTAACTTTTGAAGTTTTGAAGGGGAAGCCAGCCTATGTCTCTATAGACTAGTCTGTTTACAGCGAAATACGGTATCCCCAGGGCTATCTTCAAAGCTTTTGTCTCTATAGTTTGAAGTGTTCCAAACTGACTTGGTGTTAGTGAGTGGAAAACCTCCATTCCATAGACCTAACTAGTTGAGTTAGGATTTGTGGATCCTTGGCCCAATTCTCTTTAGAAATCACTTTTATAAAAATTAAGGGCATTAGAAGCCTTATTAACTGTATGTTGGATATGTTTCATCCAACTTAAGTTTGGAGTCAAAATGACTCCCAAAATTTTTACTTGGGAGCTCTGTTGTTTAGCTATTCCTGAAATATTTATTGAAAATTTAGTAACAGTTTTGTTAGAAAAACACATAAATTCGCGCTTGTTGGGGGAAAGTCTAAACCCATTATCACGTAAATATATTTCAATCAGAGTTGAGTTATTTTGGTGCGTATTTACGCAAGTTTGGAAATATTTGCTATGGGTTGACCTATTGGTTTGGGTCCAAATGGCAATATCGTCAGCATACATAGATATATGAGATCCTTTCAAGGAAACGTTTTGAATGTCGTACAACATAATATTAAAAAGTGTAGGAGCAATTATGCTGCCCTGGGGAACTCCCATATCCAGGCTATATACTTCTGAGAGGGATTGTCCTACACATACTCTCATGTTTCTGTTAGTTAGAAATGTTTTAATAAAATTAAACATGTTGCCCTGAATACCGAGCCTGCTAATTTTGTGAAGTAGTTTCCCATGCCAGACGGAGTCATAGGCACCCTTGATGTCAAAGAAGGTGGCCAAAACTTGTTTCCTACGGCAAAAGGCCTTTCTGACATGGGATGTCAATTTCACTACTTGTTCCATGCAGCTTCTGTGCTTACGAAATCCTGCCTGGAACGGGGGTAAAATATAATTTTTTTGTAAAAAATACTCTAATCGTGATTTCACGATTCTTTCGTACACCTTACCCAGATGCGGGGTGAGTGAGATCGGCCGGTAACTTGCGGGATCCCCCCTCGGTTTTCCGGGTTTGGGGATCCCAATTACTTGGGCCTCTTTCCATGCTTGTGGAATCTGCCCCCCACTCTCCCAGCATCTGGAGTAAAAGTGGTGCAAGATTGTTAAGTAAGAAGGGGGTAGTTGTTTTAGAATTGTATAGGAGATGGGATCACCTCCTGTGGCTTTATTAACTTTCTTTATACTACGAAGGGCCATAGCAAGCTCGGTAAGTTGAAATGGGGCATTTATGGAACTAGTATTGTCTGTACTAGTTTCAATTTCTGGTCCAGAACAGTAGTAGTAAATTTGGAATTTTACGTCCTCTCGACCTGGGAAGGCACATATGGGACATTTGTTAGTTGAAGAGATTGAAGAGATGTTCTAGATCAAGAGTGTTATTACATTTACAGATAAAAAATTTAAATTTACAATAAAATGAATTTGTTCTTAATCTAAAAATTAATTTTGAGATATGATGTGGAATGGAGAGGAAAAGTCCCCCCTGAACTATCTTATGATCCCACGAGTGGGCCTTTGTGTAACTCTCAAGTTCACTGGCCCACTCCTGGAGTATTGACTTTTTTAGAAGGGATTTAGTTTCACCAATTGAAAACTAAATGGATCGACGGGGACGCCTGATATATGTGAGGCGGCCCTCTTGGCCTCTCTGTCTGCCAGATCGTTTCCCCTAATGCCACAGTGGGAGGGGATCCATATTAAAGTAATTTTTGTCCCTTTCAGATGGAGGTGATGTATTAGTTTTTTAATTTCGTTTTTAACTTCTAGACGGTTATGACTTTCTCCTTGCAGAGCAAAAATAGAAGAAAGTGAATCTGAAAAAATAGCAATTTGGAAGGGGGGGTTTGGTAAATCGTTGATGTATGAGAGGGCTTCTAAAATGGCCCAAAGCTCTGCTGAAAAGATGGAAATATTTGAATTTAGTTGAAAATTTTTGAAGATTTTTAGGTTTGGTATTGCAAAAGCACATCCTATTTTATTTCTATTTAGTTTTGAACCATCTGTATAAATACAGAGTTGGTGTTGAAAATTATGGATTTTTTGTTTAGCGGCTACTGTTAATAAATTAATTTGTTCATCTTTATTAAATTCGTTATGTAATGAAGTGTCATAGTCTGGTGGGTCCCAATCCCACTGTGGCACAATATGTTTAGGATAGAACACAGTGTCATCAATTGACACTCCTGCATTTTCAAATAGTTTTTCAACAAAATCATAGATGTTAATAAATTTTTTAACAGATTTTTGTGATGTTGCAAAATACGGGTCAGAAAATTGGGTAAAAAATTCTTCCTTTGTGAAGTTATTTGTGCTATATAGTCTGGTTAGAAAGGTAGCACAGTTGTATTTGATTAAGAGATGAATGGGGAGCCAGTCTATGTCTCTGTAAACTAAATAGTTTATTGCGAAGGACGGGAGGCCCAGGGCTGTTTTTAATGCTTTTAGTTCAATGGTTTGTAATGCAGTTAAATTTGATTTGGTTAGATTGTAAAACGTTTCCAAGCCGTAAGTTAGACGGCTACGGACCAAGGTCCTGACTAGATATATAAGAAATGTAGGGTCCTGCGCCCATTTTTGTCTGCTCAAAACTTTAATCAGGTTCAGAGCTTTTGTAGCTTTATTAACTAAGTGAGTAATATGACAAGTCCATGAGAGATCTCTCGAGAGATGAACTCCCAGGAACTTAACATAAGAGGGAGGTTTTTTTTATTTGATTCTGAATTTTAATTTTAAAGTTGTCTTTTTTAACTGGGCTAGATGAGAAAACCATGAATTCGCATTTTTGCGGTGAAATAGTGAATCCGTTAAAGTTTAAATAATGTACTACTAAATTTGTATTGTGTTGGTGAACACCTATTTCGGGGTCGAGGGTGTATCTGACCCCTCGTGCGGTGGGCAGAGACCAGATAGCAATGTCATCTGCATACATTGAAATTCGGCAACCTTCAAATTTTATTTGTGAGATATCATGTAGCATAATATTAAACAAAATGGGGGCAATGATGCTGCCCTGGGGAACTCCCATGTCCATTTTATGGTTAGCAGAGAGAGACTGGCCCACCCTAACTCTAAAACTTCTGTTCTGTAAAAAAGTATAAATAAAATTATATGTGTTACCCTCAATACCGAGCCTGCTGATTTTTTCTAATAGCCTCCCATGCCAGACGGAGTCGTATGCCCCTTTAATATCAAAAAAGGTGGCAAAGACTTTCCTTTTTCTTGCTAGTGCTTTTCTGACATGGGAGGTAAGTCTGACTACTTGTTCCATGCAGGATCTATGTTTTCGAAAGCCTGCCTGGATTGTGGGGATTATATTATTTTTTTCTAGAAAATATTCTAGTCTGTTTTTTACGATTCTCTCGTATAGCTTGCCAATGTGTGGGGTGAGGGAGATGGGGCGGTAACTTTTGGGGTCCCTAGCCGGTTTTCCGGGCTTCAGGACCCCCACCACCTGTGCCTCTTTCCATGCGCATGGCACCTCCCCCCCCTCCCAACATCTAGCGTAAAATTTTAATAGGATCTCGTGAAAAGAAGGGGGCAGTTTTTTTAGTATTCTGTAGGAGATTGGATCAACTCCTGTTGCTTTATTAACTTTTCTAATTTGAGAAAGGGACCCAGCAAGCTCGGTCAACTTGAGGGGAGCGTTTATATAATGTGAATTATTATTAGATTTTGAAATTATTGGAATAGAATTACGTCTATTTTGTTCGTCGGTGGAAAGATATTCAGTTTGACTGGCTTTTGCAAATGTGTCCGCGAGGACTTCTGCAGTTTGTAAATTGTTAGTAGTTATTATGTTATCTTTCATAACTCTAGGCTCCCATACCTTGCCTTTATTATTGATGTAATTAATTTTTTTCCATGCTTTGCCGAGAAAAGATACTCCCCGGCGGGGAAAATGCCAACAGCACCTGGTGTTCCCAGGCGGTCACCCATCCAAGTACTGACCAGGCCCGACGTTGCTTAACTTTGGTGATCGGACGAGAACCGGTGTTTTCAACGTGGTATGGCCCAGAACAGTTCAGTTATTTGGAATTTTACGTCCTCTCGACCTGGGAAGGCACATATGGGACATTTGTTAGTTGTAAATAAACAAAAGACAATACAAAAACGTAAGAGGACGTGTACAAAAACAAAGACAAAACATAAAAAGGTTTTGGGGAAGGATTCTAAAAGCGCAAGTTTTTCGTGTGAGGTGAGGGATATCCTGTTAAAAATTATAAAATTAGTTAGTGATATCTAAAGATGCCTGTTAAATAACTATTTATGTATAAAAATTAAGTTAAAATTCATTTGTTATCTGGCCCGAGTACAACCCTCCCTGTTGTATTAAAATTTCAAGGCTACTATGTTAAAAATATCCATTTTTATATTTATTAATAAAAACCAATTTTGGCCGTTAAATATTTGTTTAAAATTATATTTACAGATATAGATTTGTTATTTACAGTAAATATATATTTTGTTTTTATGTACAAAATTGGAGACTATATACATCTATGTTATTAAAAATGCCGAGGGAGAGAACTCCTACTACGGCGATATATAATCTAAAGAAAGAAAGAGGCTTTGTAATCAAAAAGAAAGGGGGATGTCTAATAGCTCAGCTGGGATCTGTGAAAGGAAAGGGGAGGGGAAAAAGGGGAAACCCGGAGGGCCTCAACACACCGAGTTGAGGCGGGCCAGCCGAGGGAGGTATACGCGAGCCATCCTCGCGTCATCAACCCGCGGCGGGCCCGCCCCATCAAGGGGGAGGTCATCTCACGGGGTTTGGGAGGAGGGAAGGTGGAGGGGACAGTTACCCGGGGGACCCTCCCAAGCTGGGGGAGCCGCCCCCGCCGCCGGGGGACATGCGAGACAAACTCGCGTCCACCACAAGCGGCGGGTGCACCTCCCCAAGGGGGGGGCCCCAACTTCGGGCAAAATTATTTTTAAAAGATCCCAACTGAGTATTCTATTTACACACAAACATATATGAACATGTCTATTCGGCGAAGAGGGCACCATGATTTATTTTATGTTTTATAATATTGTTAAAATATATTTTAAAAGGGTTAATTATTAACCCGTTCCTAAAGTGGGGGGAGACAACCTCTGTATCTTAATTAAAATATAATGATAAAAATAAGTTAAAAATGTATTGTTGTATGTTAAAAGTTTTTTAATAAAATTAATGTGTTTCACTTTATATGGATTTATTAGAGTATGATGTAATATATTTATTAATTAAAAAAGATAGTACTGGACATACGCGCGGAAGACGGACAACATCACGGGGAGACGTCCCTGGCCGGCAATGATCTAGTTGTAACTATGGTTAAATATTATTATAAAAAATGTATATGTGAAATTAAGAGGAAGTTTCTTAATATTGGGTGACTAGAGACGGCGGTCACGCAGATTATGTGTGTGTGTTAATAGTGAGCATGATTTCCCGAGGGGGGGTAGCTACAAAGACCCTCCCGCCCTCGTTGTCATGATGTTACTAAATTTTAAGAATTAAGTTATGTTGGGATTGTGTTTTGGCATGGGAGCCCGAGTAAGATATTTACTAGTTTTTATGATATTAATAAAATAATAATAATAAAGATGATGGTGGGGGGGGGTGGTTAGGGATTCTTACATGGGAGGGACGGGGGGAGGGAGGGAAAGGGACCCCTCCTCCCCACCCCTCACAGAGGAAAGGCGTCGCTTTTGTGGCCAATGCACCGAAGTGCGGGAGGTCCACAACGCAGAGCGTCACGACTACCGTGACCGCCCCGGGGGGCGCCCCGAGCGCCCACTGACATGGGGAGGGCATTTAAAAAAGGGTGGACCCCAAAAAGGGTCACTTCAGCCTAACCGGCACATATGTAAATAAAAAGGACGTATACAAATTGGGAAAGGGGACGGGAGTTGTGAGTGAGCGCGCGGCCCGCCGCCCGGAGGGGCCCCACCCCCACCGGAAAAAGTTTAGAAATACTAGATGTTAATTTAATTAGTTATGTGAATATATAAGTGAAGGACTCCCTTCGGTTAGGGACGTTGACACACGGGTGCGACGCCAATAGGGGCGACCACCCGGAGGTGTCCCAGGCCGGC
>CM065685.1:34308915-34312841 GCA_017654935.2 Phymorhynchus buccinoides | reverse complement strand
TTTTTTTTACATATTTATATACATGCGAATATACATAATAATAAATTAAGATTTTACAATTGATCAATCAAATACTTCTTTAAAGTTCTTTTGAAAGTAGATTTAGATGGACATAATTTCAAGAATGCTGGCAAGTTGTTCCATGTGTTTCCTCCAGAGTATGTCAAGCTGGATTTGAATAGATCGTTTCGGGGTTTAGGAAACGAAAGCATGCGAGTGTGTCAATTTATATTTATTTTAAAAGAGCTTATAATTTTCTTCGGGGCAGTTCCGTTTACGACATTAGAAAAGCCTGTCTTTAAAAGGAAGGATGTTTAGTTGTTTGTAGTCATTTACAGTCAGGCTACTAGATTTAAGTAAAACTAGCTTTAAAGCTCTTTTATGTAAGCGAGTTATATAGTTTAGATTACTTTCACTTGCACTATCCCATAAAGTGGATGCATAATTAATAAGAGGTAAGATGTGACCATGAAAAAAAAGTTTTCTTGAATGAAGATCAAAAAAATTCTTTATTTTTGATAATTGGTAGATTCTTATGGAAATACGTTTACCAAGGTCATTAATGTGATCACCCCACAATAAGTCATTATCAATAATAACCCCTACTTCTTCAATTACTTTATCCTTGACATACAATGGAGGAAACACAGAATTCATCTTTGTTCGTTTTTGTCTTGATGTTACATACATACATTTGGTTTTTTGTGTGCGTTCAGAGACATGTGGTTCAACTCCGTCCACTCAATTAATTTATTAACATTGGCCTGCACATTTTCTGTTAATATAGAAGGATTTGTATTATTAGATTGCAATGAGGTGTCATCAGCAAACATTTCACAGCAGCATTTAATACACAAAGGCAAGTCATTTATGTATATAGAGAAAAAAAGTGGTCATAAGACTGACCCTTGGGGAACGCCAAACTTAATAGGAAGTAATTTTGACCTCGATGAATTCATTTCAACAAGCTGTTGCCGATCACAAAGAAACGACTCGATAAAACGCAAAGCACTGCTGGTTAGATTGTAATGTATTAGTTTTTTCATTAAAAGAGTGTGATTAATAACATCAAATGCTTTAGCAAAGTCTATGAATAAGGCACATGTAAATTCATTGTTATTTACATTTGAGAGACATCTGTCTACTAATTGTATAAGAGCAGTGTGGCATGAGTGGTTTTCTCTAAAACCAGACTGACTTTCATGCATCAAATCATAACATTTTAAATGAGAATGTAGATGTTTTTGAACGTGCTTTTCAAGTGGTTTAGATAATATGCTTAAAATGGAGATAGGTCTGTAGTTAGCTGGGTTAGATCGATCACCACATTTGTATAAAGGCATAACTTTAGCTTGCTTAAATTTGAGTGGAAACTGATTTTTTATCTATGCATAAGTTTTACAAGTAGGTGAGGGTGTCTGCAATAGCAAATGAAGCGGTTTTCAATATTTTGCCATCCATTCCATCTAAATCTCGACTTCCAGATTGCTTTAAGTGTAAAAGTTCATATTCTACTTCATTGACTGAAATGGGCGGTATAGAGAAAGTTGAGGTTATGTATTTTGATCGACAGAATTCTTGCAGTTCTGGTAAACCATTTTCATTGGACTTGTCGTTTAATATTATTTTATTAGCAACGTAAGTAAAATGAGAGTTAATGTCTTCTGGAGATATTTCATTTACTGGATTTTGATTCTTAGAGTTAGCGTTAGTTAATAAGTTAATAGCTTTCCAAACTGATTTTGGATTTTGTGATGAAGACATTAAATCTCGAAAATACTTGGTTTTTGCTTTGCGCTTCATTGAGTTTACTTTGTTTGTTTGTTGCTGGATTTCCCCCTTATCCTTTGATGATAATAAACTTTCTCTTTTGTAAATTTCATTGTCTATTTCTTTTGATATCCAAGGGGGCTTAATAGAATGTTTCACTCTCTTTTTAAAAATAAAGGGAGCATGTTTGTCATATATAGAAATAAATGTACGGATCCAGTAATCAACTGCATCATTAGGGTCTCTCATCTGATACACATAATCTAGGTTAGAATTAATTAGGTCCTCAATGAAGGCATTTTCATCAAAGTGAGTAAAGCATCTGTAAACAATTTCCTTATGACCTGGCTTTGGAATTTTCACACCTTTTTTCTTCCATGTTAAACAAATAGCAGAATGGTCGCTGCGACCAGTTTGGACTGAACATGTTTCTATTATATTAGATTTCGTGTTGACATAAATGTGGTCTATTAAAGTAGCTGTGGTATCTGTAATGCGTGTTGGGCGATCGATTATTTGTTCTAAACCGTATGTGATGTGACATAAGAGTGGCTCCATCTAGTACCTGATAATGCTAAATTTATATTGAAATCCCCTAACAAAATTACTTCTTTGGATTCAAATATTACTGCGTCCATCATTGAATTAAAATGATTGTACCACTCAGTAGTTTCGGCCGGATTTCTATACAGAAATCCGATCATAATAGGTTTGTGATGTTTAAGATAAACTTCTATCCATATAGATTCAACATTGTGGTTTTCTAGGTGAGGAAGTCTTTTATAGTTCAAAGAATTAATACAATATAGAAGTAACCCTGTTGATCTAGGAGAATGTGGATCGAGTCGAATTATATTATAGTTAGTCATCATAATATCAGAATCTGGAATAAAATCAGTTAATCTGGATTCAGCAATACATAAGATATGAAAATTATGTCCATTATTATGCAGCATCGATGCAATATCATCAGTTTTATTGCATGCACTATTAATATTTAAATAACCTACTCTTAAACCGTTCTGAGTGGGCCAAGTATCTTATGTAGAAGGCATGGTTCTGTGTGTGTGTGTGTGTGTGTGTGTGTGTGTGTGTGTGTGTGTGTGTGTGTGTGTGTGTGTGTGTGTGTGTGTGTGTGTGTGTGTGTTCGTTCTTTAATTTAACGTCTATCCACCTTACAGTGATCTTAGACAAAAACAAATAAAAAATAAAAAAATAAAATAAAATATATGTATGTGTATGATTATGTGCAAATGTTCGTTTAAGGGGGTTTGTGGGTGTGCGTGTAGGAAGATACGGAAGGATTGTTAATCTATGCATGCATATAATTTACATGAATAAATGGAGTGAGGGTATGTGTATCTGAGTACCTGTATGATTTAGACCCTATGTTAATGAAACGTCAGTGAAATACATAAACTTAGACTTACTTCTAAACATTTAAAGGTGGAAAAACAATAAATGAACAATATTAAACTCCAAAATAGAAAAGTAAAGTACTTAACAAGAACATCAAAGCAAAGGTCCAATTGGGCACCTAATAAGTCCCCAAACAACTTCTAGAATCTTTGATTCATCACAAAGAATGTCTTCATAGGCTGTCATTGATGGTTTCGTGTTCAACAACCAAGCAGGTAAATAGTTTTTCATTTGTTCACAAAGAAAAATCACATGGAAAGGTGTAACATGATAATAATAATAATAATAATAATAATAATAATAATAATAGTGAATCATTTATATAGCGCATTCCTCCACCAATGTGGAGCTCTATGTGCTTATATGGCCACAAATGCAGGTTACATTTTTACAGAATTTTGTTTTCAGTGCATCAAGCCTGAATTTAAAAACTAAACTTTTTAGAATCCGCCCTTGATGAAGACTTTGTCCTGTTTTATAATCTATAAGCTTTTTAAAGAATTTTCCTGTTTTGTTCTTTTTTATAGAGAGTAAGGTCTCAGTTTGTCTTCTAAACACAGAATCCCAGGATGCTTTTTCTAAAAGACTAATTTTCATGTAGCGATAAAGGAATATGAACTTTTGCTAAACTGTTTTCAGTGGCTGCAATATGTTTTGCTAACCGATCAACTCTTTCATTTGCAGATAATCCACAACATGATGGGACCCAACAAAAGTCAATAGAAGAACCACGCAAA
>CM065685.1:34296415-34303915 GCA_017654935.2 Phymorhynchus buccinoides | reverse complement strand
CAGCACAAACTAGTAGTAGTAGTAGTAGTAGTAGTAGTAGTAGCAGTAGTAGTAGTAGTAGTAGTAGTAGTAGTAGTAGTAGTAGTAGTAGGGTAGGGACTAGCTAAGCCGTCAAGCTTTTGGCAGTCCCATCGTTTCATCAAACTTGAATGTATCTTTGATCAAGGTGTAATACGGTTGAATGTTCCTATCATCTTCCTATCATGCATGTAACTGGAATGCATGAGTAACAGTCCCCTTCTTGAGTATTTCCCCAGGGCAAGTTTTACAACTGATCTAACAAACTAAACAGTTTGGGTTGAGCAGTCTACTTCAAACACACAACAGAACCATCAAAAGGATGATGGTGGTTGTCTACTGCAACACATATGTCTCCCCCCCCCCTCTCTCTCTCTCTCTCACACAGAGAGAGAGAGAGAGAGAGAGAGAGAGAGAGAGAGAGAGAGAGAGAGAGAGAGAGAGAGAGAGAGAGAGAGAGAGAGAGAGAGAGAGAGAGAGAGAGAGAGAGAGAGAGAGAGAGAGAAACACAACCAGACACACACATACCTGCTAGTCCACTGAAAGTGAATAAAGAGTAAAGAACTGCGTTGTCCCACGATCCATTCAATGTAAAGACATCTAGGTCAGGTAATTCTTGAATGTAACATCAGTCTGAAGGAGCAAAAGGATGATCTCCAAGTCCAGAATCTGGCTTGAACTAGGTATAATGTCCTTTCAAATTGTCATGATGGTAGTGGGGCCTCTAAATTCCTCAGATTCAGACCAAATGGTGCCCCGAAGTGTTCTTGCTCTCCTCAGTCAAGCCTCAAGGGCCTAGCCTTTTGTCTCTGTGTCTCGCTCTCTCACCCAGGGCTCTCACTGAGTCTGACTCTCAGCCTCGTGAATCGTGACGAAGAATGTTTTCGTAACGTGTTAAGTCATTGAAACGTCGATTGAGAGTGTCAACAAGACCAGCAATGGAGCCGAAGAGACACTTCAAACGCACAAAAGGCACACACTTCACAAAATCACAACAATGATCAACAAAGGTAGACCAACACAAACGCGAATCAGCAAAACATGGCGGAAATGATTTGTGCTGAATCACCAGCTTTACCGAGGTCAATCAAATTCATATAAAAACATAGCAATAGAAACTGAATCATTTCGATTATATTTTACAAAAGTATACTTAATGAAATATCAATAAAATTAATCATTGTACTTCAGAACTAATGGCCAAAAATAGTAGTTCCGCAGAAACTGGTTCAATCACGGCTGGTCATAGGCAATGTACACCCAAGATCGCAATGTTTGCTCGGTAATGGAGACTTATTGGCAATAAATGAATAATGATAAACTTGCTAGATAACACTTGTTTGGGGTTACAAGTTAATCACATACTACTTATTCATTATAATAGTAGTTCCGTAGACATTTTTTCAATCACGGCTGGTCATAGGCAATGTACGCCATACCACTTATTCATACTGAACGGGCATTTCTTTAGAGAAAATCACAGAAATTAATTTGCTGGGTCAAGCGGTCTTGGCACTCAAGCCTCTTGCCATACAAGAGACAGGATCGCTCTGCCGAGGCCAATGAAGCGTGTACGGTACGATATCCGATCGACATAGTCCCGAGTTACTGTGTTGACTGGGTAACCTCCGAAATGTTGATAGACCATATTTATGTCAGTAACGCCAATAACTCTGTAGAAACTTATGTGCCTATATTTGGACTGAGCGATCATTTCACTATTTGTGCAACATGGTCACAAAAAGGTGTAAAAATTCCCAAATGCACCCATCAATGTATTTCATACAGATGTTACAAACATTTTGATTAGCACAGTTTTTGCATGACCTATGTGTGGCAGATTTCAACCAGGTTTATCAGTACACCGATCCAGATATAGCCCTTGATGAGTGGTATAACACTTTTCTTTCTGTATTTGATAAACATGCACCACTTAGAATCAAACGTATCAAATTCAGAGATAATCAGCCATGGCTAACAGATGAAATTAATGCTGAATCTAATGTTCGTACAATTTATTCAAACAGTCAGGAAAAAACGATGATTATACCAAAAAAAGCGAAACTTGGTAACCTCTATGAAAAGAGACGCGCAGAAGAAATATTTTAGTAAGCTAATCTCTTTGAAATCAGATACAAAATATTAATTGAAAGCAATAAATCAGCTGTCTGGCAGGAATGCAAGTTCCACTGCTTCGTCGTCTGACTTGTCAGTTGAGGACCTACATAATCATTTTGCTACAGTAGCACAGAAACTTGTAGATATTGACCGTACCAGTAATAATGATTTGTCAATGATTATAGAATGTTGTGATTAAAAAACATTAACATTGAATGTATTGCTGTACATGATGTATATAGGGAGCTGTGTTTATTGAACACGTCTAAATCTCGAGGTTTGGATAATATAGATAATAACATTTTGAAAGCGTCTGCACCAATTATTACTGAACACTTAACATACATTTACAATCTTTGTATTGAAAAATGTCATTTCCCACAAGCTTTTAAAGATGCAAAAGTACTGCCACAATTTAAATCAGGTGATCCAAACAATTGTTCAAACTACAGACCTATGTCAGTTTTATCTATTTTGTCCAAACCTCTCGAAAAACACCTTAAATATTGATCCAATCTAATTTTGACACACACAATCCGTTGCACCCTAATCAAAGTGGCTTTATAAAGAATAATTCCTGCCACACAGCACTTACTAACCTCATTGGAACAATGTCATATGAACATAAATAACGATCTTATCACAGGGGCTATATTTGTAGATGTTGCAAAAGCATTTGACAACATTGATCTTAACCTTATCCAAGGAAAGCTAACTCTATATGGTCTGTCAACAGAATCGGTTAGTCTCATATAATCTTTTCTATCCAACAGACGGCAATTGGTTAATCGGGACTGTAAATCATCCTCATTAATATCAGTAAAGTATGGTGTGCCTCAGGGCTCAGTCTTGGGTCCCATTCTTTTCACTATTTATATCAATGATTTACGTTTACACATCTCCTGTCCCTGTGAACTTTTTGCCAATGATACTACCTTACACGACAAGAACAAGACTGCCGACTTAGCACTTACCAACTTACAAAATGACGTGAACAACTTAGTGACGTGGACTGAACATAACCACATGACCCTTCATCCTAATAAATAAAAACTTATGCTGTTTACCACAAGACAAAAACGACAAAACATAAAGTCTGATTTATCAAAACTTAAAGTGCATGACATGTTTATAGAAGAAGTGAACTCGCATACTCTACTTAGTCTGGGGGTTGACCACAATCTTTCTTGGTTGTACCATACCTCTATTCTCACTCGTAAGTTATATAAAAAAAAAGTATTTCAACTAAACAGAATCAAGCACTTTCTTGATCTTCATACCAGAAAACTCTTCTTTCATGCATATATTCAGCCTGTCATTAATTATGTTTCAACTTCTTGGGATCAAGCAAGCAAAACCTGTCTAAGACATTTAGAAAGTATTTATAAACGTGCAATTAAATTAATTCTTCTTAAATCATCAACACTACAAATTTCTGATTACAACACTGTTAACATACTTCCCTTCCACTCCAGATGCCAATTTAATAAGGGTGTATTAAATTGTGTATACAATTTTAAATGGACTCGCACCTCCTTATCTATGTAAACAGTTTCCTGTAACTCAGGTGCGGAACAAAGAAACCATGCTTCTCCCCCGACCTAGAACCGACTTATTTATGTCATCGTTGACATACTCAGGTGGAAGGTTGTGGAAGGAAATTCCTGAGTACATCAAAACTAAAAGCACATTGCTGTCATTTAAAAGATGCTTTCATAAATATTTATTCGAAAGGTTATAACAGCTCATTTCTTCCCTTTTCCAACCATATCTTTTGTGCATGTTATAACCCTAGTAAGTGCGCATGTCTGTAACTTATGCTCTTCTTATCTGATATGGTTAAATTGTCAATTGATTACTTGTCTAACTGTGATTCATGTGTGTGAAAGGAAATGTGAGAATGTTGATTTATATTTCATGTTGTCCCTGTTCTTCGGATTTGTTACATTTGATTGTTACATTCTTTACTTTTGAACCATTTGAGTTTGTTTTGTAATTTATTTCTGTATTTATTTATTCACTTCTTATTTCATTATTTTAGAGGACCTGATGAAAAGAAGCAGTTATTTATGCTTACTCAGTTTATCCTCATTAAACATTTCGAGTTCGAGTTCCAGTTATCTCTCTCCTCCTTTTCTCCTCTTTCAGTGTGGTATAGTCTCATGCCAACCTTTGTGTCTCTCTCCTCCTTTTCTCCTCTTTCAGTGTGGTACAGTCTCATACCAACCTTTGTCTCTCTCCTTCTTTTCTCCTCTTTCAGTGTGGTACAGTCTCATGCCAACCTTTGTGTCTCTCCTTCCTTTCTCCTCTTTCAGTGTGGTACAGTCTCATGCCAACCTTTGTGTCTCTCTCCTTCCTTTCTCCTCTTTCAGTGTGGTACAGTCTCATGCCAACCTTTGTATCTCTCCTTCTTTTCTCCTCTTTCAGTGTGGTACAGTCTCATACCAACCTTTGTCTCTCTCCTTCTTTTCTCCTCTTTCAGTGTGGTACAGTCTCATGCCAACCTTTGTGTCACTCTCCTTCTTTTCTCCTCTTTCAGTGTGGTATAGTCTCATGCCAACCTTTGTCTCTCTCCTTCTTTTCTCCTCTTTCAGTGTGGTACAGTCTCATGCCAACCTTTGTGTCTCTCCTTCCTTTCTCCTCTTTCAGTGTGGTACAGTCTCATGCCAACCTTTGCATCTCTCCTTCCTTTCTCCTCTTTCAGTGTGGTACAGTCTCATGCCAACCTTTGTGTCTCTCTCCTTCCTTTCTTCTCTTTCAGTGTGGTACAGTCTCATGCCAACCTTTGTGTCTCTCTCCTTCTTTTCTCCTCTTTCAGTGTGGTACAGTCTCATGCCAACCTTTGTGTCTCTCTCCTTCTTTTCTCCTCTTTCAGTGTGGTACAGTCTCATGCCAACCTTTGTCTCTCTCCTTCTTTTCTCCTCTTTCAGTGTGGTACAGTCTCATGCCAACCTTTGTCTCTCTCCTTCTTTTCTCCTCTTTCAGTGTGGTACAGTCTCATGCCAACCTTTGTGTCTCTCTCCTTCTTTTCTCCTCTTTCAGTGTGGTATAGTCTCATGCCAACCTTTGTATCTCTCCTTCTTTTCTCCTCTTTCAGTGTGGTACAGTCTCATGCCAACCTTTGTCTCTCTCCTTCTTTTCTCCTCTTTCAGTGTGGTACAGTCTCATGCCAACCTTTGTGTCTCTCCTTCCTTTCTCCTCTTTCAGTGTGGTACAGTCTCATGCCAACCTTTGCATCTCTCCTTCCTTTCTCCTCTTTCAGTGTGGTACAGTCTCATGCCAACCTTTGCATCTCTCCTTCTTTTCTCCTCTTTCAGTGTGGTACAGTCTCATGCCAACCTTTGTGTCTCTCTCCTTCTTTTCTTCTCTTTCAGTGTGGTACAGTCTCATGCCAACCTTTGTCTCTCTCCTTCTTTTCTCCTCTTTCAGTGTGGTACAGTCTCATGCCAACCTTTGTGTCTCTCTCCTTCCTTTCTCCTCTTTCAGTGTGGTACAGTCTCATGCCAACCTTTGCATCTCTCCTTCCTTTCTCCTCTTTCAGTGTGGTACAGTCTCATGCCAACCTTTGTGTATCTCTCCTTCCTTTCTTCTCTTTCAGTGTGGTACAGTCTCATGCCAACCTTTGTGTCTCTCTCCTTCTTTTCTCCTCTTTCAGTGTGGTACAGTCTCATGCCAACCTTTGTCTCTCTCCTTCCTTTCTCCTCTTCCAGTGTGGTACAGTCTCATGCCAACCTTTGTCTCTCTCCTTCCTTTCTCCTCTTTCAGTGTGGTACAGTCTCATACCAACCTTTGTCTCTCTCCTCCCTTTCTCCTCTTTCAGTGTGGTACAGTCTCATACCAACCTTTGTCTCTCTCCTTCCTTTCTCCTCTTTCAGTGTGGTACAGTCTCATGCGAACCTTTGTATATCTCCTTCCTTTCTCCTCTTTCAGTGTGGTACAGTCTCATGTCAACCTTTGTATCTCTCCTTCCGTTCTCCTCTTTCAGTGTGGTACAGTCTCATGCCAACCTTTGTGTCTCTCTCCTTCCTTTTCTTCTCTTTCAGTGTGGTACAGTCTCATGCCAACCTTTGTATATCTCCTTCTTTTCTCCTCTTTCAGTGTGGTACAGTCTCATACCAACCTTTGTGTCTCTCTCCTTCCTTTTCTCCTCTTTCAGTGTGGTACAGTCTCATGCCAACCTTTGTCTCTCTCCTTCCGTTCTCCTCTTTCAGTGTGGTACAGTCTCATGCCAACCTTTGTCTCTCTCCTTCCTTTCTCCTCTTTCAGTGTGGTACAGTCTCATGTCAACCTTTGCATCTCTCCTTCTTTTCTCCTCTTCCAGAGTGGTACAGTCTCATGTCAACCTTTGTATCTCTCCTTCCGTTCTCCTCTTTCAGTGTGGTACAGTCTCATGCCAACCTTTGTGTCTCTCTCCTTCCTTTTCTTCTCTTTCAGTGTGGTACAGTCTCAAGCCAACCTTTGTCTCTCTCCTTCCGTTCTCCTCTTTCAGTGTGGTACAGTCTCATGCCAACCTTTGTGTCTCTCCTTCTTTTCTCCTCTTTCAGTGTGGTACAGTCTCATACCAACCTTTGTATCTCTATCCTTCCGTTCTCCTCTTTCAGTGTGGTACAGTCTCATGCCAACCTTTGTGTCTCTCTCCTTCCTTTTCTTCTCTTTCAGTGTGGTACAGTCTCATGCCAACCTTTGTCTCTCTCCTTCCGTTCTCCTCTTTCAGTGTGGTACAGTCTCATGCCAACCTTTGTGTCTCTCCTTCTTTTCTCCTCTTTCAGTGTGGTACAGTCTCATACCAACCTTTGTATCTCTATCCTTCCGTTCTCCTCTTTCAGTGTGGTACAGTCTCATGCCAACCTTTGTGTCTCTCTCCTTCCTTTCTCCTCTTTCAGTGTGGTACAGTCTCATGCCAACCTTTGTGTCTCTCTCCTTCCGTTCTCCTCTTTCAGTGTGGTACAGTCTCATGCCAACCTTTGTCTCTCTCCTTCTTTTCTCCTCTTTCAGTGTGGTACAGTCTCATACCAACCTTTGTATCTCTATCCTTCCGTTCTCCTCTTTCAGTGTGGTACAGTCTCATACCAGCCTTTGTGTCTCTATCCTTCCGTTCTCCTCTTTCAGTGTGGTACAGTCTCATATCAGCCTTTGTATCTCTATCCTTCCGTTCTCCTCTTTCAGTGTGGTACAGTCTCATACCAACCTTTGTATCTCTATCCTTCCGTTCTCTTCTTTCAGTGTGGTACAGTCTCATACCAACCTTTGTATCTCTATCCTTCCGTTCTTCTCTTTCAGTGTGGTACAGTCTCATACCAACCTTTGTATCTCTATCCTTCCGTTCTCCTCTTTCAGTGTGGTACAGTCTCATGCCAACCTTTG
>CM065685.1:34286415-34291415 GCA_017654935.2 Phymorhynchus buccinoides | reverse complement strand
GCACACACACACACACACACACACACACACACACACACACACACAGACTCACTCGGGGGGTAAGTAAAAGAAAGTGAGAAAGAGAGAGAGAGAGAGACAGACAGCCTGAGGTAAAAAGAGACATAGACATAGGCCACACACACACACACACACACACACACACACACACAGATGGGGGATGTCTAGGGGGGAAATGTCCGCCAGGAACGGGGGCAAGTGTCCGGGGGGCAAAAGTACCAGGGGGCAAGTGACCGGGGGGCAAATGGTCTGAGGGGGCAAATGGCCGGGGGGCAAATGGTCTGGGGGCAAATGGCCGGGGGGCAAATGGCAGGGGGGAAGTGTCCGGGGGCAAATGTCCGGGGGGGGGGGGGAGTGGCCTGATACGCCAATATACCTAAACTCTTATGTTAAATGTATTGCATATTGGCTAAAGTTGAGTCGAATGGAAAACAATAAATTACCTTTTAGAGCATATAAAAATAATGTTATACAATCTAGATGTAAATGGAAAGCTAACTTGGGTAACAAATGTTCGTAAATGTCTAAAATCGTTCGGTTTTGGGTTTGTATGGGATAATCATGGTGTTGAAAATGTTTCAGTCTTTATCAAATGTTTCAAACAACGTATCATATATTGTAAATGGCAAGATTGGCATGGTCATATTCACACCATAGATCGTTTCATTGAATATAGAACCTTTAAGAACTAATTGTTTTGAACCATATTATCTTGACACTGACATAAGCAGATACATAAAGAGTGCACTTACCAAAATTAGATTTGGAGTCTCAGATATTGCCTCTCATAGACTTAGATATAGTAGTAATAGTGCTACTAAAAACATATTCTGTAGATTATGCCATTGTGTTGAAGAGGATGCTGTTCATATTACACTTTGTTGTCAAATGCTACAGGATTTGAGGGTGAAATATATTCAGGCTAAATATTACAATAATCCCTGTTATTTCAGATACGCTTTACTTATGTCTAATAGAAATTTAAATGTCTGAACTAATCTAACTTTGCTTATGTGCGAAGCTTTAAAATTAAAGCGATTACGTACAGCGAGTAGCTGACATTTGCAAGAATATGTCTATGTGTAACCAAATATGTTATTGCATGATTTATGTTTCTATCATTGTGACACCCCCATCAGGAAGGGGCCTATGCCCATATCTGATTAAAACACTTCGTATTCGTATTCGTATATTCTCTCTCTCTCTCTCTCTCTCTCTCTCTCTCTCTCTCTCTCTCTCTCTCTCTCTCTCTCTCTCTCTCTCTCTCTCTCTCTCTCTCTCTCTCTCTCTCTCTCTCTCTCTCTCTCACTATCACACATAAGTCTAATCGCCAGCAGACTAATAACTTTAACTGGTCGCCAGATTCATTCAATAACTACTTTATAAATTTAGCAGAGGCTCTAAGTCCAACAGATACATCACAACCTGCTACAGAATATAAACCAGCACCTTCTTTTCAAACCTTCTGTAATACTAACGCTAAACCTGGCAGTTCATTTAAAATACCTTCACTGGCTGTTCACGAAGTTGGCTCTCTTATCTCAAATCTAAAAAACACTAAATCACTGGGACCTGATAAAATAAGTAGCTCTCTCTAAAAACTTTCACTTCTGTACATAATAGAACCTCTTACCTTCATATACAACGCGTGTTTAGACCAGAACATAGTTCCACCTGATCTTAAATCAGCAAAAGTTATACCATTGCCTAAAAGTAAAGATATTTCTGACTTGAATAATTTTAGGCCAATCTCTCTTCTTTCAGTTCTGTCTAAACCGCTAGAAAAACATATGCATAAACATCTAATGCAATATTTAGAAGATAACCTGTTTCACGACTTACAATCTGGCTTTCGACATCACCATTCTTGTCAAACTGCCCTAGTCCACATCTGTGATACATGGCTTTCAGCAATCAACCAAGGCAAAATGACGGGTTCTGTATTCATAGACTTT
The DNA here is from genome assembly GCA_017654935.2 of Phymorhynchus buccinoides. Classification (NCBI taxonomy): domain Eukaryota; kingdom Metazoa; phylum Mollusca; class Gastropoda; order Neogastropoda; family Raphitomidae; genus Phymorhynchus; species Phymorhynchus buccinoides. The sequence goes on along the minus strand of CM065685.1, from coordinate 34,289,442 downwards.
AAGAAAGCGTTTGATCTTGTGAATCATGACATTACTACTAAAAAAACTGGCGCTATATTTACGAGACGAAAACACGATCTCTTTCTTTGCATCCTATCTTTCTAATAGAACACAGTTTGTCTTTAGTAATGGCACAAACTCGTGCACTGAGATCATAAAGGCTGGTGTACCCCAAGGATCTGTCTTAGGGCCTCTTCTATTCTGCCTATTCATTAATTATCTACCTTTATCAACTGGGCAACACATTTCTTCTGTTTTGAAGACAATAAATTGATTTGATTGATTGATATCGGCTGACTTGTGTGATCTCTTTGCTGATGACATATCTCTCCATTCTAGTGCAACTAACCTATCTTTGATTCAAACCTCTCTTCAGTCAGCTTTGCATGATGTTTCTGTTTGGTGTTACCAAAACCTTATGGTCCTCCATCCTAAAAAAACCAAAAGCATGGTAATTACCTCAAGACAAAAACATCAAAATAATTTTAAATGTTCATATTAATGACAATGCCATAGACCAAGTATGCGAGCACCGAGTCCTGGGAGTGATAATAGATGACGAACTAAAATGGCCATATTGAAAAGATTACATAAACTTGCTAGCAGCCTATTCCTACGGATAAAAAAAACTTACACCCTTCATAGATATAGACGCACGCACAATGTTTTTTCATGCCCACTGTCTCTCCCACATTAATTACGCATCTGTAGTCTGGCACTCTGCTGCTAATTGTCACATATTAAAACTCAATTCTATGTACAAAAGGGCAGCTAAAATAATTCTTCCTGATCCTGAACTCAGTACATCAGAAAAACAAGCCCAGTTAAACATACTTCCACTGCAATCACAGCTTAGCTATAATAAAGCCATTCTCGTGTACAAAGTACACTATGATTTAGCTCCACAATACTTGAAAAATCTACTTACACAAGCCTCACATCCCTATTGTTCAAGTAACTATATTCTACCACACATAAGAATAGATAAATTCAAGTCAAGTTTTACTTTCTCAGGTTCCGCCATATGGAATTCTCTTCAGTCCGACATTAAAACCTGTGAACTAGACCCTCTACCTTCATCTCTCTTCTCCCAGTGTCTTGATGATCTCCTTCCTTACTTTACATCCATCATCAATGAATCTCTATGTTCAGGCCGCTTTCCAACTCATTTCAAATCTGCAGTTGTCAAACCTCTCTTAAAGAAGCCTAGTCTTGATCCTGAAAATCTAAAGAACTATCGGCCTGTCTCTAATCTTTCATTCCTTTCTAAGCTTACGGAAAAGGTGGTTCTTAAACAGCTGTCTGACCATCTTCAGGTAAATGATCTCTACTATCCAAACCAGTCTGCTTATCGAGCAGGTCACAGTACGGAGACAGCCCTCTTAAAGATAACGAACGACCTGCTCACTGCCTTGGATGAAAACAAGGTTTCTCTTCTCTCTCTCCTTGATCTTTCTGCAGCATTTGACACTATCGACCACTCCATCCTCATTTCTAGACTTCACACCTCCTTTGGTCTATCTGGGGCTGTTCTTTCCTGGTTTTCTTCCTACCTCTCTGATCGCACACAGAAAGTTGTTGTCAATGGTTCTCCATCTCTTCCAAAAGGTCTTCAGTTCGGTGTGCCCCAAGGTTCAGTCTTAGGCCCTATCCTTTTTGTTCTTTATACCCAACCTCTCTCCGCCATCATCAACCAGCATTCTATTCTACATCATAGCTTTTCTGATGACAATCAACTGTACATTTCTGCCCACCTGAGTCAATTAGATCAAATGATTTCTTCTTCTAAGTTGTGCATCTCTGCTGTTAAAACATGGATGTTTTACAACAAACTGCAACTGAATGCTGATAAGACAGAGATGATTCTTGTAGCCTCTAACCACACAATTAAAACTCAGGTTCTCCCAGGTTCTGTAGACATTGATGGCACTGAGATCAAGCTATCGGCATCCGTCCGCAATCTAGGTGTTACTTTGGACCAAACCCTTTCTTTCAAACAGCATGTTTCCAATGTTTGCAAGGCTTGCTATCTAGAACTTCGAAGAATTAGTTCCATCCGCCGTTTCCTCTCTCAGGATGCCCTGAAGACTCTAGTATGTGCTTTTGTCCTGTCTCGCCTTGACTACTGTAACTCACTTCTTGCTGGCTGTCCATCAATTCTCATCTCTAAGCTCCAACGGGTCCAGAATAATGCTGCTCGTCTCATTTCTCGCTCCCCTAGGTACGATCACATCACTCCGGTTCTTCGTTCCCTACATTGGCTCCCAGTTCAATCACGCATTGACTACAAAATTCTCCTCCTTGCCTTCAAGTCACTGAATGATCAAGCTCCCCTGTATCTCTCTGATCTTCTTCATCTCTATGTCCCAGCTCGCCAACTACGTTCGTCTTCTGATTCTCGTCTCCTTTCCCTTCCCTCCATCCGTCTCAAATCTGCTGGCCAACGTTCTTTTTCTTGTCAAGCACCATCTCTGTGGAATTCTCTGCCTTCTCCTCTCCGACAGTCCAACTCAGTCTCCTCATTCAAAACCTCTCTTAAAACCCATCTTTTTCCTGCTGCGCCCTAAATATTTGATCAGTTGTCTATCGTTGTGTGCACGTGAGGGAAGATTGATTTAAGAGGTTTGTGCTGTGTTTTGTTGCGTGTGCGTGTGTGTGTGTGTGTGTGTGTGCGTGTGTGTGTGTGTGTGTGTGTGTGTGTGTGTGTGTGTGTGTGTGTGTGTGTGTGTGTGTGTGTGTGTGTGTGTGAGAGTGTGTGTGTGTTGTGTGTGTGTGTGTGTGTGTGTGTGTGTGTGTGTGTGTGTGTGTGTGTGTGTGTGTGTGTGTGTGAGCATGAATGTGTGCTTGTGTGTATTTTGGATTTGTGGGTTGTGTGTGCACGCATGTGTGTGTGTGTGTTTGTGTGCGTGTCTGTGTGTCTGTCTGCGTGCGTACGTTTTGTGTGAGGGTGTTTGTGTATGTGTGTTGGTGTATGTGGTCAGTCCATGCGGCTCAGTTGCTGTGGCTTACCGAATGGGGTATGAATGA
>CM065685.1:34282247-34285915 GCA_017654935.2 Phymorhynchus buccinoides | reverse complement strand
CAGTAGTCTGGCATAGCACTTCGAAATGTTCCCTCCCTATGCATTCCCCCAGTTGATCTTATTTGCAATTTATATAGCTAAAAGGTCTATAATTAACGACTTTTCAAACTACAATTGTTTGTTTTACATTGTTTTTGGCCCTGGTCTTCTAATAGCATTCACCAGAATAAGCGCGTTGACCTGTCCTCGCACTTTTAAGGGGGTCTATCAGGTAAGGGGTTTTAAACTATATGTTCAGCCCGGTTTTCACATAATAGTCAGGAGACGAAACCTTAGCTTCCAAAAAACAGATTTGCTAAACCTTGCTGGTTAGAAGCAGGGAGAAAGCTTAGATTTGTTGTAGGGATGTTGGGGAACACAGCTGACCTTGTTGCCACCCTGGCATATGGCTAGTTTGGCCGCCATGACAGTTTTCAAAATGGCCGCTGCACAGATTTTGTCATATCTCCGTTTAGGTTGTAATTGGGATAAATTTGTGAAACGTGCGTCTATTTATATGTTTTTGTACACGAGAAATCCAATTATGATAGTTAAATCAACAAAATTCTATAAACTTTTTCATAAAAATGAAATATATATTTAAACATGTAAAAATTTAAGCGTTTTTGAGTTTAAGCAAAGCATTGGTTTGCATTGCTGCGGATTGTACATATTTGAATTGGAGATACTTGTTAGGGTGCTAGGAAGCCTGCATGGATGACTATCTAGTTATGGCCTGGTGTATCCGCCATGACATTTCAACATTGCCTCCAGAGTAAAGCAAATTCGTCCTAGCTCTGCTTTAATTGGGGACAAATAAAAAACACATTTTCCTATTCTATGTTTTAGAATGAGAAAATGGTAGTTTAAATCATGATTTTTATTTTCTTTTTTCTAACATGAAAACATTCTTGAAATTTGTTGAAATTATAGTGTATTTTCAGCCATACGTCCATCAGCAGTTTGTTTGTTGTAATTTGCAAAGATAATTGAAAAAAATCATAATATGATATCACACAAGAAAGAATTAAATTTGTCAAGAAACAAAATCATAATCATGTTTTCAAATAGTTCACAGGGTATTGCAAGCAGCTTATCATGAGAAGGCATTATTGGGGGAAGTCCATATATACATTTTCTTCTGGTGTCAGTGCCTTCCAGGGCACAACCAGCATTTCCCAGTCCAGCAGTCCTTCATCCCTCTGGGTCAAACTTTGAGCAATCGAAAACTTGTGTAAGTAGAGTACACACAAAATGGAACATCGTTGCATCACATCATGAAATACCAACTGCTGTCAATGTCATATGTATGATCTTCTGCATGAACAAACATACATAAATGCAAACTTAAAGAGGTCACCAAGAAGTTATTTGAAAAATTATGTAAATATTGCAAAAAAAAGACACACAAAAAGACATACAAAATCATGAAGTTTGAAATCAAATGGTTGAGTAGCAAATGATTCATCAGCAGCAAAAACACTGATTGTCAGCGCAATAAGTCATTTCTGGAAAGAAACTAGTGCAATTTCATTGTATTGTCAGTGCGATTGAAACGAGTTATGCATCGTGTCCAGCGTGTATCAGTCGCGTTTTCCTGCTGAAGCAGAATGTTTTCACTCTCCTAAAGTCTGCAGTGACTTTGGATTTCTACACCTGTCCTTGCACAGGCATGCTCTGGTACAAACGTGCACATGTCTGGTTGCGCAAGCAAGGGTCTTGTGCAGAGCATCCGCATGATGTCAGCTGTATGCACATACTGATGCTGGTTCGGAAGTGAGAAGTTTGGGTTCAAGAACCGGCTCTGTTTCTGTTTGTCTGAAGTGCCAACCACTGTCTTGAACAGGGGGGAATTCTGGACAGATCTCCAGTGCTCTCTTCCAGATGATTGTCTGATAGTGGGCCCTCCGGATGTGCAGATAGAGAGCATCCTTTGTAGGTGGAAGGTTCTCTACAGCTTTCTTTGACTTGTGAAACAATGCACAACGCACTTGGTGAATTGATCTTGATTCTTCTGTTGAATAATAGAGTTGACACACAAAAGCCTCCGCACTGGCAAGAACATGTTCATCAGGAAAATCCTCCTCACCCAGGTGTTCCAGGAGATTGGGGTTCTTGACAAAGACATGCCAAGCAGACTTCTTTCCAATCCCAGAGAATTGACTGACCGAATCACACACCGTTATAGCATGGAAGGCCAGGATTGCTTTTCTTTCAGTATCCAGGAAGGAGTCTTATTTCTTGGACTGGAATGAATTGTTTCTTTCTTGACGTGCCTGCCTGCATCCACACAAACTGAGGAAGGTGCGCTTGGTGTTGCGAGAAGGAGAACGAGGACGTCAGTGTCACGACAAATGACGACGACTTGGGCACAACCTGTTGCTTGGCTTCACTAGCATGAAGAAAATCCGCGTGTCTGCCTCCTCATGGTTTTCTCTCAATGCAGATGCATCCCTTTCAGCTGAAGACCATACTTTGGTGGGTTCCTTGAAGCCTCCACTGAGGACAAGCTCTTTCCCATCTTCATGTGAAAATGTCTCCTTCAGTTGTGAACACAGAAAGTTTGTCAGGCTTGCACGATTTTCCTGTAGGCTTATGAACCGTTCCCAGTTTCCAATGTTCTGACCTCTGTGTTCAATTTGTCGTTTGATGCCCATGTTCTTCCTGTCAATTCTTGTGTTGCGGGTTCCTACCTTGATTGACTGATCTTCATATCTGTCAAACACCAAATCAACACGAGTGCAACTATCAGAGAAATGAGAGGCAATGTGACGACCAAAGTTGTCACACCATTCACCGAAAGTCTTTGCTCCAGCGTGATTTGCAAGCGCATACACAGTGGCCATGCCGTCTATAATGGTACAAGTGGAGTGAACATTGTCTGGAATATTCTCCTTGCACACTCCTTTTCTGGAGAATCTTGGCCAAGTCAGCTTTGTTCTGAGGAAGCCGAAGTTTTTGGTCTGGTGTTGCCAAGGAAAGTGGGACGTCCTAGACTTGCTCAAGAATCCTGCTGACGTCAATTGCAGTTATCATGCGTCGGAAGAGGTTTCTGTCAGCTTTGACCGCCATCGTTTTTTGTTTGTCAATGCTGACCCTGGCAGTGTACATCGAGTCAAAGGTCTTCAGCTTCTTGGCTTTGATGCTGCTGTGGAAACTATCCCTCTTTGCAATAAGGCGTTCTTGGACGAAGTCCTTGATTGCAGTTTGTCCCACTTCCTTTGCCAGCAGCAGACCATTTGTGACTTCTTGACTGTTGAATGTCTCCTGTTGAAAGAACAATCAAATGAGAAGACTCTTGCTCAAATGGATTGACTTTTTCCAACTGGGACGCGATTTTCTGAACGTCATCTTGGTCTTGTCGCATTCTGGTCAATCCAAACTCCTTGTGGCTGTGTTTCTCATCGTCGTCGTCATCTTGTTTGGATGACAGATTGAACATTGCTTTGGTGTCCTCAGAAAGCTGGGCTCTTTCATTATAGGTCAAACATCACCTATCCCTTGCTGAGCCAGTCCGCGTGATTCCAATCAGGCCACCTGCAACCTTGCCAGCTCTGTTCACGTGCTCAAGTGCTTGGTCATCAGGGACTTGACTGAACTTGTGTGTTGTTTCCTTTGTTACAAAGTCACCTGCCATAAATCCCTGGTATACTTCTGGGGCTGTGAAAGGGAGTATCTTCGTATCTGCC
>CM065685.1:34272247-34277247 GCA_017654935.2 Phymorhynchus buccinoides | reverse complement strand
ACAAGAAACACAATGTCTTCACATATGCTCAAAATTTTGTTTCTGGTATCACTGCCCTCATCTGTACTATTAGGCTCATCGTCTGTAATGTCTCCTGCAGCCGGAAGGTGAAATGTGAAGGTCAATGTTAGGCGACTTCAAATGGTTATGTGGGTCTGAATGTTGTCAATGTTGTCTGAATTTTTAACCATTGCCAACAAAAGTTCAAATGTCAATGAAAATAATTGTCAATACTTTGCATCACACATGAATTTGAAACAGTCTGCCAATTTTGAAGCCTGTAACACGTGAACGATATGGCCCAAACACCAATATTGACTGAAAACATGAATTGTACACAATATCAACAGATATAAAACGACAAACGAAGCAAAATGATTATGTTATCAAACATTGAATACCTCTTATCTATTTTAATGAAAGGAAATATGTTTTGGGGTGAATATTCGTTGAGCCATTGGTGTATGATTATGCTAATGTCATAACAATTCTTTTGGCTTAAATAGCATTGTTATTTTCAAAAGTCACGAACAAAAATCAATAATCATTAGACAGGGCAACACAATAACTTATATAAAGCCCTATCTTAAAGAAACAAGTACACAGACGAAATTGTGACGGATGACTAAACAAATGAAATGAAATAATGAAATACTATCTTAATTCACAAAATAGGTTATACATAGCCTATTGAACAATCAAATAGCACAAGAACATAAGAAGATCAAAGATTAAAAACATACCAAAGAAATGTGGTGAGAAATCGAAATCAGTGTTCAGCTTACAATGAAACAAACATTCATGCGTCTGCAAGACACCACTACACCACTAATGACAATGATTGACCATATGTTGCATAAATATTATAGAATGTATGTGATTCAAGTTCCGAGTGCCAATCTTGTCTACAACAGTCAATTAAACGTTGATTTAACTCACAAATAAACATATTCACATTCCCTACACACTGAGCTTCCCACACAAACCCGAAACCAAACATATAAAGCATATTTCTAACCCTGCCTACCCAAGTGGAATAATTTTGTCTTTCCAAACAAAGAAGCATTAAATACGCTTTTGTAGGAAATCTGCATTCATCCATGTTTACGACTCGCAACCAAAATTTTACACATTTAATAAATACATTGACTTTCAGGGGATATCTTCCCAGTTCCCCATATACTAAATGCCTTGGCGTTCTCTGACTTATACACATAAACGTTTCATGGCTGACAAATGAACTCTCTCAATAGTAGCTAGATCACACATAATATTAAAATCGGCTGAATTTGAGAGTCGAATAACTTAAAAAATACATCAGGTGAATACTCTGTAATAGACCAAAGTGTTCTTGTTATTGCAAAGATCCCCTTTCTTGCCCTATCTGATAAATCACGTTGTGTAGCTTGAAATGACAGCCTTGTTGTGAGAATAATGCCAAGATATTTATACATATTAACTACAGCTAAGTTATCATGTCCAAATGTCCAGTGTTCATTTACAGCTAAATAACCCCCATTCCTAAAAACAATTACATTTGATTTCTCAAGATTAACTTCTAATTCCAACCGTTTTGCTGTGTTATACAGAATGTTCAGTTGTGTTTGAAGTCCTATGACACTGTCAGATATAAGAGCAACATCGTCTGCAAATAGTAAGATTAGTAACTGAATCAGGTCTGGAGATAACTGAATGCCATGCCTACCTTTCCCATTGATGTCTTTAGTAAGTTCATTTATCAGCAATGAAAACAGAGCACGAGAACAAACCTCACCTTGTTTTAAATCTTGTGGACACATAAAAGCATCTGTTAAATTACCTCCTACACGTGCCCTTGCAACGTCATAAATACTTTTAAGTGCATTCAAAAATTTTCCCTCTAACTCCACTAACATGAAGTATTTTCCACAATTTATCCCTGCTTACCATATCAAATGCCCTACGGAAATCTATAAAGGCGATATCAAATTTTCTGTGTCTAAGTAATTGTTTTTGCACACAAGCCATAATGGTAAATACATGATCGGTTGTACAACGGTTGTGCCTAAAGCCGGCCTGTTCCTCGCCTATAACCTCATTATCCTCAATCCATTTTGCAAGTCTTTTATTTAATGCAAAAGTGTATAGCTTGCTACATATATTCAATAATTATATCCCGCGGTAATTATCAGGCTCATTCAAGTCACCCTTAGCCACTGTCCAGTCAACTGGAAATATGCCATTATCAAAAAGATGATTGAACAATTTTGACAGAATATAGTAGCAGTGCTGTTTTTATAGAACTCATCTATCAGTTAGTCAGGACCAGCAGCTTTCCTATTCTTCAGAGCACCAATAGCACATAGTATTTCCTCTGCAGATATTGGTTGGTCTAAATCACCATTTTTAATCTGGGTCTCTGTATTTATATTACCATAATAATCTTCAATTCAGATTGAGAATCAGCACCAGCCGAGGGCACATTATTGAATACACTCCTAAAGTGCTCAAGCCATTGTTGGGAAGAAATTGAGCTGTGTCCTGTTTGTCTAGGTCTAACTGAACGGATAGCATCCCAGAACAGCTTGCTGTCATTTAAATTGCTTTGTAGAGAGTCAACAATATTTTCTCTGTTTTTTTAATAATTTATCCTTAACAATTCCTTGTATTCCCTCCTTTTCTGACAACATTCCAATCGATCAGGTATATTGTTAGATCTGTTAGACTTATGCAATAAACCCCACGCTACTTGCCTACTTTGCCTACATTCTAAATCAAACCATATTGTTTTTCACAATCAATAAGAACAGTTTTCTTCATACATTCACCAGCAAACTATAAACATTCATTAAACATAAGTACAGACTGATCAACATCATTTTCTGTAATATAGTGGCATTGGTGACAATATCCTTTGCATCATCAGAACTAATCCTTTCCTTAAAACTATTATTTTTTTCATCATCCCATTTGTATTTACTAACGTAAGCTTTTTGGTGTTGCTTATTAAATAGTAAATCTGAGGATGTTAGTTTACACAACAAAGACAATTCCACAGCAGCATGCCTTGCTTGAATAAAATGCCTGATACTAAAGTTACAACAACATGACAACAAAAAAATTTAAATAATGAAATAATCGATCACACTTGACCCACTCTCAGAAATGTAAGTGAAATCACACAGGTTATTCATTGCCTGTAAGCCATTTAGAATAACGAGTTCAAATTCGTCACACATATTAATGAGATAGCGACCAAAGGCATTAACTACAATGTCTTTTGAACATCTTGTATATGCATCAACAACAAGTTCTAGTGGCAGAATGATTACATATATCATCAATTGGGTCGGAACCATGAAAGTTAAGATTATTTGTTCTAGCATTTAGATCGCCACACAAAAGTAAAGGCAACATTCTTTGATTGATTCAAATAAACAGTCCTCTAAGACGGGAATACGGGAATATACCATTGTATATTTCCGTATCTTTATAATATTTGGAGTTTGGAGCCCCTACCAACAAGCAATCAGTCTCTGAGCCAATTAAATCACCAGCAATCTTCAGCACCAAAATATTGTCTGTTTCAATGTGAATCTGTTTCACATACACACTCAGTTCATTTCTGATTATAAAAGCAACTCCACCAGATAACCGTCCATGAACGCTATCAGACAATTTCACACCCGGTGAAGCAAACATTTTATGTGAAGGAAAACAGTTTTCTGACATGGTATCTGTAAACGTTTCAGCAAAGAAAACTATATCGTATTTACTGACAAAATAAGTAATGTCAATTTGCTAGGAAAATCGCACAAAACCCTCAATGTTCAAACTTACTATAGACACTTAGTAACACTTTTGTTTCCCGCTATGTTGACTAGTCTGTCAGCATTACCATTCTTATTAACATTAATATTATAATTATCTGTCTTTCCAGCATTGGATTCAACGCTAGGTTGATTGCCTGTCTGCATACCTGAAGGGCCTTGGCCTACCCATCACCTGTGACCACCCTTTCTTTGACCAGGAGTATTACCGGCATTACCGACAGGTTTGGTAAAAATGTCATTCCACTTTTCGAAAGCTCACCCTGCCGCTTTTCAGTCCCACCTGAATTTTGAAGACGGCGTCTCGTTTGCATCGGGGAATCTTTTTGTTGGCTGCCTGGTTGATTGCTTTTCTGCAGGTGCCCGTCCCCTGCCTGCCCCTGAGTCACCAGCGCTGGTTGTGGGTACTTGCTGCTGGGGAGGAATGGAAGTTGGTGACCCTCTTCCAAAGCCACGGAGTGGGGGACTGCCCGCGCTCACCCCTGCACCGACTGGAAGGTTTTCTGACTCCACATCCCGTTCCTCCTGTAGATTGGACACCTCTTCAGAGACATCCCTTGCTATCAGTTGGTGTGTTCTTGTGAGACATTCTCTTCAGACACTATGACCGCTGTAGCTGGGGCTGCTTTGTCAGCTGGTGCTGGTGGGACCTCATCATCATTTGTAGCTGGGAAGACTTCGTCACCTGTATCAGCCAGAAGATTTGAAGTAAGGACCTGACCTTTTTCAGCAAAGTCTGATTCATGGTGAGCGAAGTTTGTGACACACAGGGTCAAATGTAAATCCTGCTGCAGAACTTGCCCAGTCACCTACTTCCCATTCACTCGGTGTATAGTTTTGCTGGTTGAGGGAATTTGCTGATACTTCATTTTCAGCCGGTGCTCTTCTGTTCTGGGTTTCATTCTCTTCTTGCCCATGCCTTGCTTCTCTGTTCAGGTACTGACCACTCAGTGGAAAACTGGAAAATGTTCTGGGGTTTTCAGCAGCCACCACACGACCATTCTTTAGGTAACCTCTTCTGCCCTCTGCTCTCAGTCGCTGCATCTCTTTATGCTGAGTGGGTGTAAGGTCAGGACCTAACCGGATGCCTTCATCATGGGCCATGGATTGCCTGGATTGTTTCATGGACATAATTGCTCTACACAGTTCACGACTAGGATTTCCAACCCGCACAGCATCTTGAATATCTTC
>CM065685.1:34258778-34263778 GCA_017654935.2 Phymorhynchus buccinoides | reverse complement strand
ATGATTGTCTCTCTCTTCTGCATTAGTTGATGATTCTCTCTCTCTCTCTCTCTCTCTCTCTCTCTCTCTCTCTCTCTCTCTCTCTCTCTCTCTCTCTCTCTCTCTCTCTCTCTCTCTTTCTCTCTCTCTCTCTCTCTCTCTCTCTCTCTCTCTCTCTCTCTCTCTCTCTCTCTCTCTCTCTCTCTCTCTCTCACATAGACACATAGCAGAAAATCATCAAGCACTGCGCAATGACATGACTGACATCAAGCAACGCTTAGCGTGGGTGACACAGACGGTGCAGGAGAATGTCAAGGACATAGAGCATCTCTTTTCAAGGGTTAGGGACTCTGAGCAAAGTACTGACACTCTCCGTGCACAGTTAGAGCAGATGCAGTATGATCAAAGGCGCAACAATGTGAAGATGACGGGACTGGAGGAAGAAAGGCAAGAGACAACTACACTCCTCAAAGAGAGAATTGTAAGCGTTGTGAATACTTATTTCAGCTCAGATGGTATTACCCTCAAGCTTGAAGATATTCAAGATGCTGTGCGGGTTGGAAATCCTAGTCGTGAACTGTGTAGAGCAATTATGTCCATGAAACAATCCAGGCAATCCATGGCCCATGATGAAGGCATCCGGTTAGGTCCTGACCTTACACCCACTCAGCATAAAGAGATGCAGCGACTGAGAGCAGAGGGCAGAAGAGGTTACCTAAAGAATGGTCGTGTGGTGGCTGCTGAAAACCCCAGAACATTTTCCAGATTTCCACTGAGTGGTCAGTACCTGAACAGAGAAGCAAGGCATGGGCAAGAAGAGAATGAAACCCAGAACAGAAGAGCACCGGCTGAAAATGAAGTATCAGCAAATTCCCTCAACCAGCAAAACTATACACCGAGTGAATGGGAAGTAGGTGACTGGGCAAGTTCTGCAGCAGGATTTACATTTGACCCTGTGTGTCACAAACTTCGCTCACCATGAATCAGACTTTGCTGAAAAAGGTCAGGTCCTTACTTCAAATCTTCTGGCTGATACAGGTGACGAAGTCTTCCCAGCTACAAATGATGATGAGGTCCCACCAGCACCAGCTGACAAAGCAGCCCCAGCTACAGCGGTCATAGTGTCTGAAGAGAATGTCTCACAAGAACACACCAACTGATAGCAAGGGATGTCTCTGAAGAGGTGTCCAATCTACAGGAGGAACGGGATGTGGAGTCAGAAAACCTTCCAGTCGGTGCAGGGGTGAGCGCGGGCAGTCCCCCACTCCGTGGCTTTGGAAGAGGGTCACCAACTTCCATTCCTCCCCAGCAGCAAGTACCCACAACCAGCGCTGGTGACTCAGGGGCAGGCAGGGGACGGGCACCTGCAGAAAAGCAATCAACCAGGCAGCCAACAAAAAGATTCCCCGATGCAAACGAGACGCCGTCTTCAAAATTCAGGTGGGACTGAAAAGCGGCAGGGTGAGCTTTCGAAAAGTGGAATGACATTTTTACCAAACCTGTCGGTAATGCCGGTAATACTCCTGGTCAAAGAAAGGGTGGTCACAGGTGATGGGTAGGCCAAGGCCCTTCAGGTATGCAGACAGGCAATCAACCTAGCGTTGAATCCAATGCTGGAAAGACAGATAATTATAATATTAATGTTAATAAGAATGGCAATGCTGACAGACTAGTCAACATAGCGGGAAACAAAAGTGTTACTAAGTGTCTATAGTAAGTTTGAACATTGAGGGTTTTGTGCGATTTTCCTAGCAAATTGACATTACTTATTTTGTCAGTAAATACGATGTAGTTTTCTTTGCTGAAACATTTACAGATACCATGTCAGAAAACTGTTTTCCTTCACATAAAAGTTTTGCTTCACCGGGTGTGAAATTGTCTGATAGCGTTCATGGACGGTTATCTGGTGGAGTTGCTTTTATAATCAGAAATGAACTGAGTGTGTATGTGAAACAGATTCACATTGAAACAGACAATATTTTGGTGCTGAAGATTGCTGGTGATTTAATTGGCTCAGAGACTGATTGCTTGTTGGTAGGGGCTCCAAACTCCAAATATTATAAAGATACGGAAATATACAATGGTATATTCCCGTATTCCCGTCTTAGAGGACTGTTTATTTGAATCAATCAAAGAATGTTGCCTTTACTTTTGTGTGGCGATCTAAATGCTAGAACAAATAATCTTAACTTTCATGGTTCCGACCCAATTGATGATATATGTAATCATTCTGCCACTAGAACTTGTTGTTGATGCATATAAAAGATGTTCAAAAGACATTGTAGTTAATGCCTTTGGTCGCTATCTCATTAATATGTGTGACGAATTTGAACTCGTTATTCTAAATGGCTTACAGGCAATGAATAACCTGTGTGATTTCACTTACATTTCTGAGAGTGGGTCAAGTGTGATCGATTATTTCATTATTTAAATTTTTTTGTTGTCATGTTGTTGTAACTTTAGTATCAGGCATTTTATTCAAGCAAGGCATGCTGCTGTGGAATTGTCTTTGTTGTGTAAACTAACATCCTCAGATTTACTATTTAATAAGCAACACCAAAAAGCTTACGTTAGTAAATACAAATGGGATGATGAAAAAAATAATAGTTTTAAGGAAAGGATTAGTTCTGATGATGCAAAGGATATTGTCACCAATGCCACTATATTACAGAAAATGATGTTGATCAGTCTGTACTTATGTTTAATGAATGTTTATAGTTTGCTGGTGAATGTATGAAGAAAACTGTTCTTATTGATTGTGAAAAACAATATGGTTTGATTTAGAATGTAGGCAAAGTAGGCAAGTAGCGTGGGGTTTATTGCATAAGTCTAACAGATCTAACAATATACCTGATCGATTGGAATGTTGTCAGAAAAGGAGGGAATACAAGGAATTGTTAAGGATAAATTATTAAAAAAACAGAGAAAATATTGTTGACTCTCTACAAAGCAATTTAAATGACAGCAAGCTGTTCTGGGATGCTATCCGTTCAGTTAGACCTAGACAAACAGGACACAGCTCAATTTCTTCCCAACAATGGCTTGAGCACTTTAGGAGTGTATTCAATAATGTGCCCTCGGCTGGTGCTGATTCTCAATCTGAATTGAAGATTATTATGGTAATATAAATACAGAGACCCAGATTAAAAATGGTGATTTAGACCAACCAATATCTGCAGAGGAAATACTATGTGCTATTGGTGCTCTGAAGAATAGGAAAGCTGCTGGTCCTGACTAACTGATAGATGAGTTCTATAAAAACAGCACTGCTACTATATTCTGTCAAAATTGTTCAATCATCTTTTTGATAATGGCATATTTCCAGTTGACTGGACAGTGGCTAAGGGTGACTTGAATGAGCCTGATAATTACCGCGGGATATAATTATTGAATATATGTAGCAAGCTATACACTTTTGCATTAAATAAAAGACTTGCAAAATGGATTGAGGATAATGAGGTTATAGGCGAGGAACAGGCCGGCTTTAGGCACAACCGTTGTACAACCGATCATGTATTTACCATTATGGCTTGTGTGCAAAAACAATTACTTAGACACAGAAAATTTTATATCGCCTTTATAGATTTCCGTAGGGCATTTGATATGGTAAGCAGGGATAAATTGTGGAAAATACTTCATGTTAGTGGAGTTAGAGGGAAAATTTTTGAATGCACTTAAAAGTATTTATGACGTTGTAAAGGCACGTGTGCGAGTAGAGGTAATTTAACAGATGCTTTTATGTGTCCACAAGATTTAAAACAAGGTGAGGTTTGTTCTCGTGCTCTGTTTTCATTGCTGATAAATGAACTTACTAAAGACATCAATGGGAAAGGTAGGCATGGCATTCAGTTATCTCCAGACCTGATTCAGTTACTAATGTTACTATTTGCAGACGATGTTGCTCTTATATCTGACAGTGTCATAGGACTTCAAACACAACTGAACATTCTGTATAACACAGCAAAACGGTTGGAATTAGAAGTTAATCTTGAGAAATCAAATGTAATTGTTTTTAGGAATGGGGGTTATTTAGCTGTAAATGAACACTGGACATTTGGACATGATAACTTAGCTGTAGTTAATATGTATAAATATCTTGGCATTATTCTCACAACAAGGCTGTCATTTCAAGCTACACAACGTGATTTATCAGATAGGGCAAGAAAGGGGATCTTTGCAATAACAAGAACACTTTGGTCTATTACAGAGTATTCACCTGATGTATTTTTTAAGTTATTCGACTCTCAAATTCAGCCGATTTTAATATTATGTGTGATCTAGCTACTATTGAGAGAGTTCATTTGTCAGCCATGAAACGTTTATGTGTATAAGTCAGAGAACGCCAAGGCATTTAGTATATGGGGAACTGGGAAGATATCCCCTGAAAGTCAATGTATTTATTAAATGTGTAAAATTTTGGTTGCGAGTCGTAAACATGGATGAATGCAGATTTCCTACAAAAGCGTATTTAATGCTTCTTTGTTTGGAAAGACAAAATTATTCCACTTGGGTAGGCAGGGTTAGAAATATGCTTTATATGTTTGGTTTCGGGTTTGTGTGGGAAGCTCAGTGTGTAGGGAATGTGAATATGTTTATTTGTGAGTTAAAGCAACGTTTGATTGACTGTTGTAGACAAGATTGGCACTCGGAACTTGAATCACATACATTCTATAATATTTATGCAACATATGGTCAATCATTGTCATTAGTGGTGTAGTGGTGTCTTGCAGACGCATGAATGTTTGTTTCATTGTAAGCTGAACACTGATTTCGATTTCTCACCACATTTCTTTGGTATGTTTTTAATCTTTGATCTTCTTATGTTCTTGTGCTATTTGATTGTTCAATAGGCTATGTATAACCTATTTTGTGAATTAAGATAGTATTTCATTATTTCATTTCATTTGTTTAGTCATCCGTCACAATTTCGTCTGTGTACTTGTTTCTTTAAGATAGGGCTTTATATAAGTTATCTTGTTGCCCTGTCTAATGATTATTGATTTTTGTTCGTGACTTTTGAA
>CM065685.1:34251278-34253778 GCA_017654935.2 Phymorhynchus buccinoides | reverse complement strand
TTATTATATAATGTCCCGCCAGTTTTACATTTAAGTGCACGCTGAAAAAAAGATTTTCTTCATTGAAGACAATAAATAAATTGATTGATTGGTATTCCAAGGCAAAGCTACTACAGTGGAGCAAAGGAAACGAGTGTCAGGACTTCGTTTTGATGATGGGAGGGTTCCACATTCAGATGAACTTTTCCAAAGTGATTGAGTTCATGGATTCCTCTGGATCGAAAGTGGAGTGTTTGGAGAAAATACGGCCTTCAACATCATCAAAGGAAATATGTGGTGACAAGCTCACTTTGGAAGACCTTTGGAAACTGCTTTGGGTCTCCTTCACAAAATGGGGCAAATTAACCAAAGTCTGACAACAGCAGCAGAGAATGTTGCCCAGAGCTTCAAGAACAAAGAAGACCCACAACTGGAAGCCTCCCTGGATGACTTGCTCTCAGAAGTGTGGTAAGTATCAGAGCTCATGAACGAATTTGATGTGCACTTCATCCATTCTCCCACATTCCAGTTCTGGAGAAGCTACATGAATTTGGTGTCTATTCTGCTGCGCTTCACAAGATCTCTCCGGGAAGGAGATTGGCTCCTGTTCCTATCTTCATTTGCAGAGATGTTGCCATGGTTTGCTTCCTTTGACCATGTCAATTATACCAGATATGTGTTTCTGGCAGATACGAAGATACTCCCTTTCACAGCCCCAGAAGTATACCAGGGATTTATGGCAGGTGACTTTGTAACAAAGGAAACAACACACAAGTTCAGTCAAGTCCCTGATGACCAAGCACTTGAGCACGTGAACAGAGCTGGCAAGGTTGCAGGTGGCCTGATTGGAATCACGCGGACTGGCTCAGCAAGGGATAGGTGATGTTTGACCTATAATGAAAGAGCCCAGCTTTCTGAGGACACCAAAGCAATGTTCAATCTGTCATCCAAACAAGATGACGACGACGATGAGAAACACAGCCACAAGGAGTTTGGATTGACCAGAATGCGACAAGACCAAGATGACGTTCAGAAAATCGCGTCCCAGTTGGAAAAAGTCAATCCATTTGAGCAAGAGTCTTCTCATTTGATTGTTCTTTCAACAGGAGACATTCAACAGTCAAGAAGTCACAAATGGTCTGCTGCTGGCAAAGGAAGTGGGACAAACTGCAATCAAGGACTTCGTCCAAGAACGCCTTATTGCAAAGAGGGATAGTTTCCACAGCAGCATCAAAGCCAAGAAGCTGAAGACCTTTGACTCGATGTACACTGCCAGGGTCAGCATTGACAAACAAAAAACGATGGCGGTCAAAGCTGACAGAAACCTCTTCCGACGCATGATAACTGCAATTGACGTCAGCAGGATTCTTGAGCAAGTCTAGGACGTCCCACTTTCCTTGGCAACACCAGACCAAAAACTTCGGCTTCCTCAGAACAAAGCTGACTTGGCCAAGATTCTCCAGAAAAGGAGTGTGCAAGGAGAATATTCCAGACAATGTTCACTCCACTTGTACCATTATAGACGGCATGGCCACTGTGTATGCGCTTGCAAATCACGCTGGAGCAAAGACTTTCGGTGAATGGTGTGACAACTTTGGTCGTCACATTGCCTCTCATTTCTCTGATAGTTGCACTCGTGTTGATTTGGTGTTTGACAGATATGAAGATCAGTCAATCAAGGTAGGAACCCGCAACACAAGAATTGACAGGAAGAACATGGGCATCAAACGACAAATTGAACACAGAGGTCAGAACATTGGAAACTGGGA
Source organism: Phymorhynchus buccinoides (assembly GCA_017654935.2). NCBI lineage: Eukaryota > Metazoa > Mollusca > Gastropoda > Neogastropoda > Raphitomidae > Phymorhynchus > Phymorhynchus buccinoides. Next base: position 34,252,030 of record CM065685.1, on the reverse strand, counting down.
ACGGTTCATAAGCCTACAGGAAAATCGTGCAAGCCTGACAAACTTTCTGTGTTCACAACTGAAGGAGACATTTTCACATGAAGATGGGAAAGAGCTTGTCCTCAGTGGAGGCTTCAAGGAACCCACCAAAGTATGGTCTTCAGCTGAAAGGGATGCATCTGCATTGAGAGAAAACCATGAGGAGGCAGACACGCGGATTTTCTTCATGCTAGTGAAGCCAAGCAACAGGTTGTGCCCAAGTCGTCGTCATTTGTCGTGACACTGACGTCCTCGTTCTCCTTCTCGCAACACCAAGCGCACCTTCCTCAGTTTGTGTGGATGCAGGCAGGCACGTCAAGAAAGAAACAATTCATTCCAGTCCAAGAAATAAGACTCCTTCCTGGATACTGAAAGAAAAGCAATCCTGGCCTTCCATGCTATAACGGTGTGTGATTCGGTCAGTCAATTCTCTGGGATTGGAAAGAAGTCTGCTTGGCATGTCTTTGTCAAGAACCCCAATCTCCTGGAACACCTGGGTGAGGAGGATTTTCCTGATGAACATGTTCTTGCCAGTGCGGAGGCTTTTGTGTGTCAACTCTATTATTCAACAGAAGAATCAAGATCAATTCACCAAGTGCGTTGTGCATTGTTTCACAAGTCAAAGAAAGCTGTAGAGAACCTTCCACCTACAAAGGATGCTCTCTATCTGCACATCCGGAGGGCCCACTATCAGACAATCATCTGGAAGAGAGCACTGGAGATCTGTCCAGAAT
>CM065685.1:34231278-34246278 GCA_017654935.2 Phymorhynchus buccinoides | reverse complement strand
GGGGACCTTTTGGTGTCCTGAAACGTCCCCCGGGGGACTTTCTGGGGCGTCCCCCCCACCCTGGTCAAGTCCCCCCCTCCCTCCCTCCGCAAATCACCCCCATCGCGTCGCGTGTGTGTGTGTGTGTGTGTGTGTGTGTGTGTGTGTGTGTGTGTGTGTGTGTGTGTGTGTGTGTGTGTGTGTGTGTGTGTGTGTGTGTGTGTGTGTGTGTGTGTGTGTGTGTGTGTGTGTGTGTGTGTGTGTGTGTGTGTGTGTGTGTGTGTGTGTGTGTGTGTGTGTGTGTGTGTGTGTGTGTGTGTGTGTGTGTGTGTGTGTGTGTGTGTGTGTGTGTGTGTGTGTGTGTGTGTGTGTGTGTGTGTGTGTGTGTGTGTGTGTGTGTGTGTGTGTGTGTGTGTGTGTGTGTGTGTGTGTGTGTGAAATATAAATGTGACTTTGACTTGTCACACACACACGCGCACGCACGCACACGCACGCACGCACACGCACGCACGCACGCACACGCACACACACACACACACACACACACACACACACAACACACACACACACACACACACACACACACACACACACACACACACACACACACACACACACACACACACACACACACACACACACACACACACACACACACACACACACACACACACACACACACACACACACACACACACACACACACACACACACACACACACACACACACACACACACACACACACACACACACACACACACACACACACACACACACACACACACACACACACACACACACACACACACACACACACACACACACACACACACACACACACACACACACACACACACACACACACACACACACACACACACACCACACACACACACACACACACACACACACACACACACACACACACACACACACACACACACACACACACACACACACACACACACACACACACACACACACACACACACACACACACACACACACACACACACACACACACACACACACACACACACACACACACACACACACACACACACCACACACACACACACACACACACACACACACACACACACACACACACACACACACACACACACACACACACACACACACACACACACACACACACACACACACACACACACACACACACACACACACACACACACACACACACACACACACACACACACACACACACACACACACACACACACACACACACACACACACACACACACACACACACACACACACACACACACACACACACACACACACACACACACACACACACACACACACACACACACACACACACACACACACACACACACACACACACACACACACACACACACACACACACACACACACACACACACACACACACACACACACACACACACACACACCACACACACACACACACACACACACACACACACACACACACACACACACACACACACACACACACACACACACACACACACACACACACACACACACACACACACACACACACACACACACACACACACACACACACACACACACACACACACACACACACACACACACACACACACACACACACACACACACACACACACACACACACACACACACACACACACACACACACACACACACACACACACACACACACACACACACACACACACACACACACACACACACACACACACACACACACACACACACACACACACACACACACACACACACACACACACACACACACACACACACACACACACACACACACACACACACACACACACACACACACACACACACACACACACACACACACACACACACACACACACACACACACACACACACACACACACACACACACACACACACACACACACACACACACACACACACACACACACACACACACACACACACACACACACACACACACACACACACACACACACACACACACACACACACACACACACACACACACACACACACACACACACACACACACACACACACACACACACACACACACACACACACGGCTTTTCATCGGTTGTGTACGCGTACATGCAGCAAGGGATGTACGCGTACACCTCATCCATGAGGTAGGTTTTCTGATCCAGAGACCTCAGCCTGATAGAACAATGTTGAAACATGCTCCCAGCCGTTCACGGCAGGACTCAGAACAGTGTCCGTTAGAGTGGAACACCCTGGATCAACAGGAGCTTCAACACCTCCTCCAGAACACAAAACGGCGTTCCCAGGCTCGAACTGGAGTGATAGTGGGGGGGCTTAGGGAAAATATTATGCAAATGATCATACCGCTTAGCTTTTTAGTGTGCTGTTAGAGGACATTAAGGGCATGCAAAATCAATCAATAGTTAAGCTTACTTCGCTCTGCAGCTAATGTAACGGCTAAATAACGGCTGAAACGGCCAAATTTCAATATTGAATAACTCCGTAACGGTTTAACACAATGCGTTCATATTTTAGCTACGTTATAAGCAGTACATGTGCAAGACTTCTGTTATAAAATATGACCGGAAGTTCGAACCGGAAGTGCTTGACATCATGACATTTTAATTGGCTCAAGAAATAGGAAAACCCAGAAGCAATATCACAAAACTAATTGATATTATTAACCGTTTGGCAGTTATTCAAATTTATGTAAAATAGGTTGCGTCATATTCATTTACGTTTTTCTTGTTTTTCGCCCGATTTAGCTCAAATTTGCAATAAAGTTGCAGCAAACTGTTTCCATCCACAATTTGCAATCTGAAAAGTATTCACTGTGTTGTTTGTCGAAAAACGGCCCAAAACGGTTAATACCGTCAAATTTCAATTTTAAGTTTTTTAAAATATCTGGACAGAATGTGTTCATATTTCAAGTTGCAACAACTGTTTATATGCAAAATGTACAATTATAAAGAGCATTCACTGCATGTTTGCCCCTCAGAAAACGGCCAGAACGGTTAAAATGGTCAAATTTCAAATTTAAATAAATAAAAAGTCTGGACAGAATGTGTTCATATTTCAAGTTGCAACAACTGTTTCTATGTAACATGTACAATATAAAGAGTATTCACTGCATTTTTGCACCCCCAAAAAAACAAAAACCCCAAAAACCCAACCCGGTCAAAACGATTAAAACGGTCAAATTTCAAATTCAAATAAATAAAAATGGTATGGACAGAATTTATTCATATTTCAAGTTGCAATAACTGTTTATATGCAAACTGTGCAATAAAAAGGGTATTCACTACATTTTTTGCACACCCCTCAACGGAAACAAACGGTCAAAACAGTCAGATTTCATTGATTAAAAAATTTCGACAGAATGTGTTCATATTTCAAGTTGCAACAATTGCTTCCATGCAAAATGTGCACATTAAAGGACATTCACTTCATTTTGTTGCCCCTCAAAATGGCCCAAAACGGTTAAAACGGTTAAATGTCAATTCTAAATCAATGAAATATGTCTGTTAAAGTTGCACCAACTGTTTCTAAGCAAAATGTTCAGCATGCATCCCCCCAAAAAACAACACCAAAAAACAACACACACCAAAAAAACGCCCGAAGCCGGTCCCATTTCAAATTTAAATAAATGAAGAATGTCTGTAAATAATGTGTTCAGATTTCAACTTGCAACAACGGTTGCAATGCAAAATGTACAATATAAAGGGTATTCACTGATTTTTGGGCCAAAAAAGGCTAAGACGTGTTTGTCTGTCTGTCGGTCTGTCTTGGTGTCTTGTGCGTTTGCCTGAATCTGTCTTGGTTGGTATGTTTGCTTCAGTCTGCCTGTCTGTCTGTCTGTCTGTCTGTCTGTCTGTCTGTCTGTCTGTCTGTCTGTCTGTCTGTCTGTCTCTCTCTCTCTCTCTCTCTCTCACTCTCACTCTCTCTCACTCTCTCTCTCTCTCTCTCTCTCTCTCTCTCTCTCTCTCTCTCTCTCTCTCTCTCTCTCTCTCTCTCTCTCTCTCTCTCTCTCTCTCTCTCTCTCTCTCTCTCTCTCTCTCTCTCTCGCTCGCTCTCTCTCTATCCCCCCCCCCCGGGGGGGGGGGGGCCTTCCTCCCTCCCTATGTCTCTCCGCATCTATCCTTCTCACTCATGAAGATCAGTCTCTCTCTCTCTCTATCTCTCTCTCTCTCTCTCTCTCTCTCTCTCTCTCTCTCTCTCTCTCTCTCTCTCTCTCTCTCTCAAACTCGCTCTCTCTCTATCCCCCCCCGGGTGGGGGGGGGGGGGGGGGGGGGGGGGGGGGGGGGGGGTGCCTTCCTCCCTCCTTATATCTCTCCGCATCTATCTTTCTCACTCGTGAAGATCAGTCTGTCTGTCTGTCTGTCTGTCTGTCTCTCTCTCTCTCTCTCTCTCTCTCTCTCTCTCTCTCTCTCTCTCTCTCTCTCTCTCTCTCTCTCTCTCTCTCTCTCTCTCTCTCTCTCTCTCTCTCTCTCTCTCTCTCTCTCTCTCTCTCTCTCTCTCTCTCTCTCTCTCTCTCTCTTCACACACACACACACACACACACACACAAGCACACACACACATACATCCGCACACGCATACACACATACACACACACACACGTGTGCGCCTGTAGCTTCATCTGTCTCTATGCATTCATGTGTGTGCCCGCACACGCATGTGCGTGCATGTGTGTGTTTGTGTGTGCGTGCGCGCGCACACACACACACACACACGCACGCACATACGTGTGCGCGTGTTTAGGGATTTAGGAAATTAATGCATGGAAACGACTATGTAAGGAACCTTTCAATAATGTAATAATATAGGCTTTATTGGTCGTCTTTTGTGTAAGTTTGCTGTAGTCCCGTGCTTTCTAGTTTAAGAATACACAGACTAATCCTTTGGTAGATGCAGTCTTTTTTCCTGCGTGAGGGGAGTTTTATTTATTTTTACGAAAAAAGGACTTCAGGGAGTGTTTTTAATTACTGACATTTGTTTTGCCTGATTTCATGCGCCAATGACTTGTACTCTTCGTATTACACCCGCACACAAATTTGAAGGGGTTGCAAACACGAAGTATATAGTGCAAAGTGCACATTTTGGTTTCAAGCTCAAGGTCAAGGTCAGCACGAAAATACATGGGTACGGTACATCAATGACCTGAAACGCTTGTTTTTGTCCATACACGCATAAAAATTATATCACAATATAATTCTACCATTCTGCTTTCAACATGCACGGTTTGAAAATGACGTCATCAGTGACTTTATTTATACACCTTTACCTGTTGGAAACTTACAAACGAGTTGGTTAACATTTATGCGGCTTTGGATTCTCTTTACGGGCGGCCTTGAGTGTCCTGTTACATTTTTTGAAGCGGATAGAGCTTTTTTGAAACTCAAAAAACTGACTTTGAAGACACTAGCTGGAGAAAGCGAGGGTTGACAATCATAAACGAACAATCTTTTCTTTAGATGAAAGCACTGGAAGCAGAAATTCCATTCATTTTTGTTTAGAAAGTACGCCAACAACATGCACTAAATTGCCAAAATTCTGGGACGAATCTTTGCCTTGAACAGCGACGAATCGAAGACATGAAAAAACGGTGGGTAAAATGTTAACTAAATGGGCCATACGACCCCAAATCATTCTCTGATGTGATCACAAAAGACGAAACTTAGGTACGTTTTTGTCATTATATTAGATCCAGTTTAAAAAAAAATTCTGCGACAGGATTTCGTGATTCGGAAGTGATTTTCTTCAATTTGTACAATACCACTGGCCCTGTCATTGTCGATATTGTGCATGACAAGTATGCAATCACTGCTCATAAATATGTGGAAACAATTTTGAGCAGCGCTGCTGATGGCTGCATCGGCACTAATAGAATCCTGCGACTTCATAAAAACGATAGTCCTGTCAAGGTCAAGGTGACTATGACCTACCTTGATAAGTAAGATGTCCAAGTTCTCATCCACGCAATCCCCGGACTCAATTAGATACCATGCTGTTTTTGGTTATTAAAGCAGAAGTTAGAAAAGCGAAAATATTCTACTGTCCAAGGCCAGCAAAAAGCGTCAGTTTCACAGCTACACGCCTTCTTTTTGTCGGAGTACCAAAGCAAAAGTACTTTAATCAAAGGCAAAACGATTGAAATGTGTGTGGTTATCAGAGAAGGGTGGCTTACACTGATGCCAAAGTTTCATATAAATCCACTGCTCAGTTGTTATTTTACAACAGGAAGGACATTATTTATTGATGGGCCAACGTATAATATGCTTGGATGTCTTCTAATCTAGGTGATACACAACCATACCCAATCTGAAGCGCTTTTGTCAAGTAGAAATGGGGAACTAAAACTCAATTTTTATACCCCAAACATTTCAAGGCCTACCAATATCCTTGATCGGTAGGGATACCGTCAGAATTGCCAAGTTTGAAGACTTTAAGTCCAACGGTGTAGGCGTTATGGCCACGTAATTTTTAAATTATGAACAAATTATACCACAAAACACTACCAACCCTCCATGCACTGTACAAATGTGGCTTGAAATGCCACTGTTAATAGAGGTGGATCCATAAAGGATGCCAGTGGTTCTACCCATAATGGAGATAATATTTGATCAAAGAAACCACAAACACCACTAACTGTGTATACTTTTTGAAGGTAGCTCTGTGCTGTGAAAAGAATAAAATAAAAGTAAAAGATTGTGCTGGTTTACTTTTTGTCCCAATGGGGGACAGATAGTGTATGAGCATGGTACATAAAGAGATCTCTTCCGAATTATGGAATTCTCGTCAGTATGTATATCTGCTAACAAACACTATCTTGTGGATCAACCAGGAAGACATTTCTAATAAAAGAATGGTGTCTTCTCTGCACTAGGTCGAAAAGTCCACAATTTAAGCAAACCTAAATTTTTAAGGTCTTGCACAAAGGTCAAGGTCACGACGGCGATAATTAATTCGAGGATGCCTTCCTCTTCCGTGACACACCGCCACACACAATTTGAAGCAAGCGGTTCGGGAGATATCCTTAAGACAGACAGACGGATGTACACTAAATTATAAAATAAAAAAAACAAGCAACAAACGCAGATTCCTTTGCCCAGTGTAAACCCAATAATGCATTGTTTAGCTAAATGATGCATTATTTAGGAAATAGAAAAGTGTAGGACTTTCTGGATACAAGGAATGCCATACATGCGTTAGTGTTATTCAAGATTTAAATTTGGCCGTTTTGGGCCGTTTGGGGTTGTTAAGCGGCCAAACTATTTGTAAAATACTCTTACAAAACAGTGTCCTCTGTGTGTGTGTGTGTGTGTGTGTGTGTGTGTGTGTGTGTGTGTGTGTGTGTGTGTGTGTGTGTGTGTGTGTGTGTGTGTGTGTGTGTGTGTGTGTGTGTGTGTGTGTGTGTGTGTGTTGCGTCCGTGGCCCCGACCTTTAACCTTAAAAAAAAAAATGTATGTGTAGTATGATTATGATGTTTGATGGGTCTGATGTGATTATAGGCCCTATGTTAGTGAAATGTTAGTGAAATACTGAATTATGTCTAAACATTTAAAAGAAGCACACAATAAATGAACAATAAACTCAAAAAAAGAAAAGTAAAATAGATAACAAGCACATTAAAGCAAAGGCTCATAATAAGTCCCCGAACAAGTTCTAGAATCTTTGATTCATCACAAATAATGAAATATCGTTACAATGTGTGATTGTGTTTGTGTATTGTCTAGACGTGCACCAGCGAACTGAATGCATTCAGTTCCACGATCTGTGTTGTTGTTTTTCTGCTTCTCTTTTCGATATTTCACCAAAAAAAGCACCTGATTTTCAATATTTCACTAAAAAAAGCACCTGATTATCAACATGTTTGGATAGGTAAGGCGCCATAGAAAAGGTTCCGTGCCGTTTGCATGGGGGTTCGTGGCGGAACCTAGGACGACAACGACAAAAAACCTGCCGTTTTGTCCTCATGCCGTGATTCTTTTGCCGTCATGAATTTATAGCTTTTATTCGCCAAATTGTCGCCGGAAATCCAAATTGTCGCCGGCGACAATATAGATGTCACATCGTTCGCTAAATTGTCGCCTCGCCAAATTGTCGCCTCGCCAAATTGTCGCTATTTGACTTGTCATATCTCTCTCTCTCTCTCTCTCTCTCTCTCTCTCTCTCTCTCTCTCTCTCTCTCTCTCCTCTCTCTCTCTCTCTCTCTCCTCTCTCTCTCCTCTCTCTCTCTCTCTCTCTCTCTCTCTCTCTCTCTCTCTCTCTCTCTCTCTCTCTCTCTCTCTCTCTCTCTCTCTCTCTCTCTCTCTCTCTCTCTCTCTCTCTCTCTCTCGTCTCTCTCTCTCTCTCTCTCTCTCTCTCTCTCTCTCTCTCTCTCTCTCTCTCTCTCTCTCTCTCTCTCTCTCTCTCTCTCTCTCTCTCTCTCTCTCTCTCTCTCTCTCTCTCTCTCTCTCTCTCTCTCTCTCTCTCTCTCTCTCTCTCTCTCTCTCTCTCTCTCTCTCTCTCTCTCTCTCTCTCTCTATGAGTTGTCATTTTGGAAGAATGCAGAAAAAAATATAGTGGAAATTAATATTCTCAAGCCTTGAATCATTTTCAAATGATTACTCAACACCACTGGAACCTTCACAAGAAAACGTAAATCCTGATGGAAACTTTCATGACCAAAAATAAAAATCACACACTCAAAACTACCAAGCTTCATAGCAGATAATTCCTAATCAAACAATTGTAATTGAGTAAAATGAAAAAAAGCGATGAAGAATTTTTTTCAGATATCCTGCATAAATTCAAATAGTTCTGAATCAACATTGACCAAGTTTCAAATGATATTTAACATCCCTGCATCATTTTTTCCACAACATGATTTCTTTCAACTACCCATGAGAAATTAAATTAGCATACACTGCTAATTAGCATTGAAATGACAACGGAATAAACTTCATGGCATACATATTGGTACAACAAGCACAAAACTTGACATTAAGATTGCACTGCAAACATCGCAAAAACAATCAAAAGAAATGAACAAGCCTTCATGATAACAATTAAAAAAAAGTCAGTGCAATCTTCTTAACATGAGAACTACTTGCTGATTCAGTCATGCAGCCTTTTGCAACTATTCATAGTCAAATGACCAGGTTATTCGTCAGAACATCTGTGTGTTTAGTAATTTAAAAGTGGACTATTAAAGCAGAAAAGCTGCCAGCTGCCGGGAAGTGACATTATTACTGCATTACTGCATAGACGCTTATCTTGATCGCCCTTTTAACATCTTTTGTCCTCTCCTTGGTGATAAATCATTAAGGTTTCATTTTGTACATGTAGTATGATTTATCTGTAAATTGTATGAGCAAAACATGAACACAGCCCATACACTTGATTCCATTACTTCATCAATTGTTTAATAATTGAGTTAGCTTGCGTTTTTCACCACATGCTGTTGCTGCACTCGAGTACGGCAAGAGAGAAAAAGAGAGAGAGAGAGAGAGAGAGAGAGAGAGAGAGAGAGAGAGAGAGAGAGAGAGAGAGAGAGAGAGAGAGAGAGAGAGAGAGAGAGAGAGAGAGAGAGAGAGAGAGAGAGAGAGAGAGAGAGAGAGAGAGAGAGGAGAGAGAGAGAGAGAGAGAGAGAGAGAGAGAGAGAGAGAGGGGGGGGGGGGGTAGCAGAGAATGGGGTAGCTGAAAGAAGAGGACAGAAAACCCCAACTCAAATCACTGCGTGGGACCCACTCGAACACAGCACCGTCATGCGAACTAAGTGGCTCATTGAGCCACTGTTCTTAGTTTTTGCAAGGTATTTATGTAATGCAAACTCTTCGTCAAGTTTCAACTATGTCACAACTTAACAATTTATCCCCTTGGAATGTTCAATACAAGATTTTTATATAGTGGAATTCCTGTTATAAGACTTTATTATTAGACTTTCTTTCTTTTAAGACCTACGTTTCAGAGATATTGCCCTTCATTGCAACTATCAAAATTGCCCTTTTTTAGTTTTATAAGATTTGCTCTCTTATAAGACCTAATTGGGGAGATTTTGAAGATCTTATAAGAGGGAATCCACTGTATAAACACATCTGCAATGTCAATTGTAGGCAAAAGACTATAAAAAAAACCTTTGGCATGAATATATTGAGAGTGCTTCATGGGATTTTTTTTTATTCTCATAAATATATTCTGAATGAGTATTTTTAATTACAAACAAATCATAAAATCAAAAACGAAAGACTTGACCAGTCAAAAGGAAAGAAAGCAAGCAATGCTAAAAAAAAAAGAATTTAGAGGGAGTTACAATCAGTATTGAAAGTGGTGCTCCTGTAGCTAAATGCCACAAGAAAATGGACCGAGCAACAATAATGTGCCATGCAATAGCCTACACAACTGCATTTGTGAAAGAAACATTTATTTTTATAATTCTAAATGTTAAGATTGAAGCCTTTTATGGCTGGTTGTTTGCTTGTAATGGTAAAAACAAAATCTGTAAATAACCCCTTATTTGTACTAAACTGGCAGAAGGAGTGTCGATGAACATTTCTCTTTCCCTGCTAAGGTATCAACAGCTCAGTTATTAAAAAGCTGTAAAAAAAAGAGCTGTAAATACCCTTCAATATCATTGATAAAGAAAATTTGGCAAACACGGTGAGAACACCAAGACATTCAATCAATCTTGCAATGTACAACACAGACTGCTCAGGCCAAATCAGAGCTGTAACTGCACATTAGAGGTGGGGGGAAAACCGTTTTGAACCGAAAAACCGGTCTTGAAATTCCGCGGTTCGAAAAACCGGTTCGAGTTGCTGTGAACCGGTTTTTTAACTGCAAACTGAAAGTAAGTTTCTCTTAGAATAACGCATTCTTTTCGAAGAACAACGCTGAATCTCAGCGCAGATTGGTAAACCAAGAGTAGCTGTTTCTAGTTGTCTGGTGTTGTAAGGAGCAAGTATGGCCATGATTAGGCCTACACCACAGTAACGAACATTTGGAGGCATTTTCTCCTGGGAAAAAAATCTAAAGAGTGATGCCTACACCACAGTAACGAACATTTGGAGTCATTTTCTCCTGAGATAAAAAAATCGAAAGAGTGATGGAGTGATTGTAGAAACTATTGCACCAAGAGAATTGTGAATGGAACAACAATAAAACAATGTCTTTTGAAGTTTATTTAATTTCATTTCTATAAATTCTTATGCTAAGAAGATGAGCAAATATGTTCGAAAAAAATTTGATATGCACACACACACACACACACACACACACACACACACACACACACACACACACACACACACACACACACACACACACACACACACACACACACACACACTCTCTCTCTCTCTCTCTCTCTCTCTCTCTCTCTCTCTCTCTCTCTCTCTCTCTCTCTCTCTCTCTCTCTCTCTCTCTCTCTCTCTCTCTCTCTCTCTCTCTCTCTCTCTCTCTCTCTCTCTCTCTCTCTCTCTCTCTCTCTCACACACACACACACACACACACACATACTTATAGGCATCTAAAATAAATTCCCAATGCCCCACATGGCCGAAAGGCTGGAGAGGGCGTAAAAACCCTATTATCACGCATATCATGCTTCATAAGCTGCTTATTAACGTACATCCAGTAGTTATTGTTCGATTAAAATGAATGCGCTTATTGAAGATATTGTCTAAAAGTAGAATATGTCATTACTGTTGTAAGAATGAGATAGTAGCAATAACAGCTTTTCGCCACCCAACCCTGGGACTGAGAGAGAGAGAGAATGTGTGTGCATGCATGTGCGTGTACAAGCGCGCGTGTGTGCGGTTGTGCGCGTGTGGCTGTGTGTGCGCGCGCGCGCTCGTGTGTGATATTTTTTCATTGCATTGTGAAAGATTTTCTCTTGTCATTTTGTTTATCTGTTCAGGTACATAATAAAGATTATTATATTTTGTATTCCTTATCCTCCCGCTACATATCTGATTATTCTCAAAGCTAGTTCATTGATTTGTGAATGTGCCACCATCCTTCACACTCCAACCGCGATATGACGTTTTGTTTTTGCTTTGGTTTAATTATTTTCCCTATGATTATAATATTTTTCAACTACACCCCTACCTTTCTTTGACACGGGCAGATGGCCCCGTCATTAAAATGTTTGTTGGAGTTGAGCCAAGTTTTTAGTTGAGTGCATGTGTGCGCGCGCGTGTGTTAATATTCTGAGAAATACATATGTTTGCATAGGTGAAACTACTGGTTAAAAAAACCGGTTCCAAAAGACCGGTTCGGGACGAAAAAACGGTTAAAAAACCGGTTCGAAATTTTGAACCGGTTCTCAACTCTACTGCACATAGCATTAAAAATATACAACCATCCTTTTCAAAAACATGAGATAAGGAACTTCAGCACCCCACAATGTTAGTGATATAATGAAATATGTGTGCATGTGTGTCTGTAAAAATCCTCTCCAGTTATGAAGATGCTACACTCCACAATGTAAATGATATGATAAAATGTGTGTGCATGTGTGTTTCTGTAACAAATCTCTACAGTCGTGAGGATATCTTGTGTCTTGCTTAGAATTATTAACTATGAAAAGTGTCAAGAATATTAAGAAAGCCTAAAAAAATTATGTGGAACTGCCAAACATATGTAAGTGACAGCCAAGACAGCCAAATCGAAAGTGAACATTTTGTCAAGTTACGTCTATATTCCACACGCACAACTGAAAAGCCTGAAACATCTTAACTATTTTTAGACTATGATGTGTAAGAAAGCTGAGGAATGAAAGCTGGGGAATGGACTAAAGCAAAACTAGTAGAATACTAGGAATAAAACAGCTGAGTTTTAGCGATTGTCACTGACATAATTATATTTTAAAGGGCATTGCTAGAAGTAACATAGAACTTGTTGAACACCATTTCTGAATATACCCTTATCAGCCTTACAACTTACAACGCTCCAAAATATTAGTAGCTTGGCAGTGTGTCTGCGTATTTGTGTATGTGTATGTATGTGACACACGTCTGAGATAATTCTTTCTCCAATCAATTATAAACCCATGTTCAGACATTAACCACAAAATATGTTAGCCTAGTGTCATGGTGATGATGATGATTAAATAATATATTTGCGTTAAATACACATTAATATCTATCGTAAAGCCACCTAAGCAAATCTAATTTTTTTTAAACAATAGTTGAGTGCTGTCAACTCTAGCCTATGTCATTAAATGTACATGTACCAAATCAGAGCAGCTGTGACTGCATGAATGAAAACATAAAAAAAATGTTGAACATCTACAACCATCACTTTCAATAACACATGTATGTGTGTTTGCAAATGCCCTCTCCGTTTTGTACGAGTATCAGGGTAGAGTAAAAATGTACTAGGTGTAAGCAGAGCTCGTTCTAACCATTTTATCGATTTTGACATGTTCGGTACATATCGAAAGTGGACACGAGTCGCCGATACGACGAATACTCACGTTAAAATGCTTCAAAATCGCTATTTATCATCCTAAATACTATCCAACAGATCAAACCCTTCATTGGATGCAAAAAGCATTGTTGTAAAGCTTGAAATGCCGTAATATTACCAGTTTTTGCGAAGAAAAATGTAAACGCATCAACCGGAGGTCAACCTAAACGGAAGTTTGATGATTTGAAAGGGGAGCCAACTCTCGTTTATGACTAGTAATTGTGGTCAGAAGCGTTTAGCTTTTCTGTGCAAGTGCATTTTCGTTCTAACCATAGAAGCTTGACTGTTTGGAATTAATAAATTGCACGTTATCAGCAAAGGGCTCGTTGTAGCGAGCTCGACATTTTGATGTCGCCAACTAAGGAATATAGTATTTGGGATCCACTGGTTCAGATGGTGAACGTACTGGAATAATTTCTCCCCTTTTTGCTGCAAGAACATCACAATTATGTTTGAAATTTCCCTCATTTTTTTTTTTCTATCCTTTTGGTTTTGGTTTTTAAATATGCTTTCCTTGAAAACAGGTGTTGTCTCAATTGTCTCAAATTGGTAGTTAACACCCCACAAAACTTGCACTGAGCAGTTTTATCACACACACGATAGCCGTTCTTTATTTTGGCAGTGTGTTTGTTCACCGTCTGATGAAACTGTTGACGTCACTGCAGTTGAGGTCTCGGCAACAGTTGTGGAAGTATCCCGGTCTTGTTCACGGCAAATCTGCGGTTCTTGTGAAGTTTGGTTTCTGGAACCTGTACAAATGTGTGACCAAATATTTGTCAATAGATACTGTAAAACGTACGGATTGTTATCAAATTTGGCAGAGGGATGCAAAAGGATGCTTTCGATAATCCTGATTGTGCGTATCTTGACCTTGAAGTGTGGGGAGAGGGAGGGTGGAGGGATCAAGGGGGAAGGAGGAAGGAGGAAAAAGCTCTGGCCGTGTTTTGCTAGTGAAAATGTGTTCGGCCAAGTAAAATATTCCACATAATTAAAAAACCCAAAAAGCTGGCCACCTCTGATAAGACTCAAGCCAACGCCAATAGCACGAGAGTAATCATACAAGTAAAAGCGTCCTAAATTAATTTCTCTAGTTGAGAAGATATTTTTGTCCATTGTTTAAATATGCATTGGAAAGCGTGACAATGAAAAAAAAGACACTCCATAATGTTAGAATCAAGTAGTGCTCAAGTGTGCGTGTGTTCTTGTGAAAATATTTAGTAAACTGTCTAAGGTAAATGTAAATTTGCAAGTTCTTTGAATGTTTTCTTTTAAATAAAAAGTAGTACTGTATGCGACAGAAATGGCTGTCATAGTTCATAGGTTCTACTAACTTCACAGGAAAATAATTTATTGTAAAACCTAGCAGTCACTTTCACTGTGTCACACACATAAAAAGTCACTCACCTCTCTTGGCACTGCTTCCCTGGGGTGACGTCAATACAGTCAATGCAGGTCGTGGTAGCTGGTGTTGTTTCAGCATCAGTTGTGGAAGTCACCGGGTCACTAAGTCACTAAGGCAAACCTGTGGATTCTGGACCAGTCATCTGTATGAAAAA
>CM065685.1:34206278-34228778 GCA_017654935.2 Phymorhynchus buccinoides | reverse complement strand
AGACACAAAAAAAAGACGGGTGGAATGGAGGGAAAGAAAAAATGATGAAAAAACAAGAAGAAAGTACGGAAGAAGAAGAAGAAGAAGAAGAAGAAGAAGAAGAAGAAGAAGAAGAAGAAGAAGAAGAATGAAAACAACAACAATAACAGCAAAGAGTTCATCTTCTCTTATCACTAACAAAAACAACAACAATATGACGAAGACGACGACGACAACGACGACAACAACCACCACTATCACGACATCTCAAGAAAAGACGGAAAGAAAGTGGGAGGGCGTATGGGAATTATTAGGGATAATAAAATCAAAGAACTAATAATCCAAGTGACAGAATCAATTTAAGTTATAAAAAAAGGGGGCAGGAGCTTACTGAACAAATAAGAGAGTAAGAAGTTTTGGGAAGAATATGAGAGGGCGTTAGAGAAGAGGGAATGAGTAAACTTAATAATGAACACCCAAAAAAACAAGAAAAACCCTCAACAAGATTAAAGTACAAATAAATTTATTCATGTCGCTAATAGTCCTGTCAGGCTTAAAAATATTGAAACCATAAGCAAAAGAATAACAAACAAAAATCGTCGATCCAAAGAGAGAGAGAGAGAGAGAGAGAGAGAGAGAGAGAGAGAGAGAGAGAGAGAGAGAGAGAGAGAGAGAGAGAGGGGGGGGGGGGGGGGGGCCAAAAAGTCGCCGACCCAAAATGTCGCTGGCGACTACCCTCGAGGCCCAAAAAGTCGCTAGGGGGCACAAAAAGTGGCCGGCTGTTTAAAAGGTGCCGACAAGGACTTAGAAAAATAAATAAATGAAACGATGTACGGTTTAGGGTACACGGGCGATGCTGCTGCTCTCTCTCTCTCTCTCTCTCTCTCTCTCTCTCTCTCTCTCTCTCTCTCTCTCTCTCTCTCTCTCTCTCTCTCTCTCTCTCTCTCTCTCTCTCTCTCTCTCTCTCTCTCTCTCTCTCTCTCTCTCTCTCTCTCTCTCTCTCTCTCTCTCTCTCTCTGATTTATTCTCTCTTTTATCTTTAACTTGAAGAGTTTGACAAATTGACATGCTCTGTATCTGCCAATTGTTTCTTTGATATCGGAACTAACTAGAAGTCAGCGGCTCTGACCATCGGACAGTTAATAAAATGTATATTTTCATTATTAGTGACAAGCTCATTACAAGGGTACTGTCTTGACCACTGGTCAGTGTTACGGACAAGTGGTCACTGCTGTTATGATCAATGGTCAGTGCTGCTGACCAGTGGTCACTGCTGCATAAAAGGTATATTTAATTATTAAACAGTGTATTACTTTGTCAGAGGTAATACTATGCCTTGTAAATGGAAATGACCATTGGTCACTGCTATTGAACAGTGGTGACTGCTGCATAAAATACACTACTATGCTTTTTAAATAGAAATGGTCAGTGGTCAGTGCTACTGACCAGTGGTCAATGCTGCATAAAATGTATATTTTCGTTAATTGACAACGGATTATATTGTCACGTGTGCTACTATACCTTGTAAACGGAAATGGCCAGTGGTCAGTGCTAGTGACCATTGGTCACTTCACTAACCAGTGGTCACTTCTGCATAAAATGCATATTTTAATTATTTGACAGCGTATTACTTTACTACTATGCTTTGTACAAGGAAATGGCCAGTGGTCAGTGCTGCATGAAACGCATAATTTCATTATTTGACAGTGTATTATTTGACAAGGGTATTATTGAAATGACCAGTGGTCAGTGTTACTGACCAGCATAAAAATAAACATATTAAGGTTTTAAGTTTACATAGAAAACGGATTCTAGATAGACTAGTATTGGATTAACCTGACGTCAGTGTATTTCTCTGTGATCGGAAAATCGTAGATCTGACAAAAAAACCTTCCACTCCAAAAAAAACAAAAGAAAAAAAACCGCACACACAAAACAAAAACACAGAAACACAGTCTTTGTCTAATCGTAAATCGGGTAAAGGACGAACAAAATATATATATAGTCCTTTTCGGGTCGGAGATCGGGCAAACGAAAACAAACAAATAATATTTATAGTCCTTTTCGGGTCGGAGATCGGGCAAACGAAAACAAACAAATAAATCAATTTATGCCTCATGGATTATGCACATTTGAAAAGAGGCGGCGACATTTTAGGACACTGGCGGTGTGTGGGGGGGGGGGGGGGGGGGGGGGGGGGGGGGGGGGGGAAGAGCTAGATGTAAGAACACGTGTCTGTTCATGAATGCAAAAAAGAAAAGAAAAGAAAAATAAATGGGTCAAAGAGAACAAAATTAATTTTAGCTAACGCATTAAAATGTACCAATTTTTATCATTTCGTGGCTGCAAATTACATCTTTTAAAGGTCCTAGTTTTGCTTGCTTTGTATTCTAGTATAGCGATGATAAAAATTGACATTCGAAAAGAATGTGCTCTTCCACGAATTTAATAGAATTTTATGAATCAGGCTACATATCTTAAATATTTTGAAGGAAGATTCTCGTTATACATATTATATTCTTAACATAATGTCTGTTTGAAAAGAAAGTGTTTGGTCCAGTGTGAAGCCAAGATTGCGAACGCGTGAGAGAGTTCTCTAGTTGGATAGAAGTCTCTTATGGACAATGAAAATAATTTCAGTCTTGTTGTTGTTAAGTTGGAGTTAGCTGTCAGTCTCAGTCATCCAAGCCTTGATGTCAGAAATGCATGACTGAGTTCGTTCAATGATAGAAGGAAGCTGAGAGATATCGTCAGACCTGTAAACCTGATTGTCATCAGAAAAGCAGTGGTGGGAGATGCCATGTTGAGTAGCAATGTTATAAATAGGTTGTGTGTAAAGAACGAAGAGAATGGGGCCCAGAACAGAACCCTGGGGAACTCCATACTGGAGTATGGAGTTCCCCAGGGACCAGCTGAGTGAGAAGAGAAGCCGTTAACCTGAGTACGACCACAAAGGTATGAACGGAACCATGAAAGAACTTTATCGGAGATGCCAAATAGAAGGTTGCAGTCGAGATAGAAGGGTACAGTGATCAAAGTGTCAAAGGCAGAGGTTAGATCTAACAGGGACAGCAGAGAAACCTTACCATCATCAAGAGTAGAAAGAAGATCGTTAGCTATCTTCAGAAGAGCAGTTTCAGTGCTACAGGCAGACTGCAACGGATAGAGGAGATTGTGATGTTCTAAGTGAGCCTGGAGCTGGAGAAGTACAATCTTTTCAGTTATCTTGGACAGAAAGGACAGGTTGGACACGGGCCGATAGTTTTTCAGGTTTTCGGGGTCTAGAGAGGGGTGTTTTTTTCAAGAGAGGCCGGACAACAGCGGTTCTAAATGCAGAGGGGAAACATCCTGGGCTGAGTGATTCATTCACAATGGTAGTTATGTAAGGTAGCAGATCATCACACAACACACAACAGGGAGGAGGGGAGGGGGTCAAGCACACATGTCTTAATAGTAGGTTTTTTTTATCACATCCTTAACAACAGTTTCAGTCACAGGTTCAAAACCAGAGAACGGAATGCCAGAAAAAGCGTCATAGCATAGGGACCGTTACTTGTCCAAGCTCTCACGGATTTTCCTGATTTTGCCAATGAAAAAGTCACAAAAAACAGGGGAAGAGGAGAAGATTTTACTCTTCCCATGAGTGTGTCTGTGAGTCTGAATAGTTGTTTGCAGTCAAACAGTGAAAATAGGCCAAAGTGACCACTGGTCAGTCACACTGACCACTGGTGAACCACATCAACAATTGTTCATATGATCTCCTAATACACTAATTAGCATTCAAACGGTAAAATTAGGCCAAAGTGACCAGTGTCAGTGGTCAGCTTGTTATTCATTTTATTTAACAAAGATTTTTTCAAAAAGAGAACTTGTCAAGAATGAGTTTTTATAACTCCAACTTTCATTTGGACAAAACGGCGGTTCAAAATCGGGCGCCGTTTTGTCCAACCCGCCGTTTTGTCTATAGATTGTTGAACCGCCGTTTTGTCCAAATCATAATAGAAAATTTGGACAAAACGGCGGATCTAATTTGGACAAAACGGCGGTTAACAGTGGTGACGGACTGTTTCAGGCCAAAGTTGTTTCAGGTCCATCAGTTGATAGGTGTTGGATTGTCCCAATGGAAATTAAAGTCACCAACTAAAACAGAGCGGCCTTTCAGGGAGTTTGTGTATTCCAGCAACGATGGGAGTTCATTGAGGAAAAGTGAGTCTTTCAGCTGAGGAGGGTACAGGCAAAACACATGAAGGGAAGACTGAGTGAGTTCGACAAGTTCAAAAGAGGAATGGGGGAAGGTGAAGTCAGAGGTAGCGGAGATGAAGGAGGAAATGGCGTCAGACACCACAAAAGCGATGCCACCACCACGGGTAGGCCGAGGAAAGCTGAAGGTCTTGTAGCCAGGAGGGGACAGATTGTTGCACTTGGCCTCGTCACTGTTAACCGCCGTTTTGTCCAAATTCCGCCGTTTTGTCCTAATTTTCTATTATGATTTGGACAAAACGGCGGTTCAACAATCCGCCGTTTTGTCTATAGAGAGAATATAAAATTGGACAAAACGGCGCCCGATTTTGAACCGCCGTTTTGTCCAAATGAAAGTTGGAGTTATAAAAACTCATTCTTGACCAGTTTTATTTTTATAAATCTTTGTTAAATAAAATGAAAAACAAGCTGACACTGGTCACTTTGGCCTAATTTTACCGTTTGAATGCTAATTAGTGTATTAGGAGTTCAAATGTACAATTTTTGATGTGGTTGACAAGTGGTCATTTTGGCCTATTTTCACTGTTTGACTGCAAATTAGTGTATTAGGAGTTCAAATGAACAAATTTTGATGTGGTTGACCAGTGGTCAGTGTCACTGACCACTGGTCAACCACATCAAACCTTGTTCATTTGAACTCCTAATTTGAATTTGAATTAAATGCAAATGTGCATAATATGAGCAATGATGAACTTGAATTGGTGATTTAAAACAATTATGAGACAAATGACAATTCTTCTACAAACAAAATAACAAGATAAGATAAGAGAGGAAAGGGTGAGAATACGAATACGAATACGAACTTTTTTAATGAGGGAAATTGAAACAGCTTTTTTACACCATGCCCTCAGGCAACACATGAAAAGAAAGAAAACAAACCATTTTTTTAAAACATACAAAAAAAGTGGCAGCAAATACAGCATTACATTATTTACATTCAAAAATCAAGGAACAATTTTATATTCTCTCTCTCTCTCTCTCTCTCTCTCTCTCTCTCTCTCTCTCTCTCTCTCTCTCTCTCTCTCTCTCTCTCTCTCTCTCTCTCTCTCTCTCTCTCTCTCTCTCTCTCTCTCTCTCTCTCTCTCTCTCTCACACTCTCACACACACACACACACACACACACACACACACACACACACACACACACACACACACACACACACACACACACACACACACACACACACACACACACACACACACACACACACACACACACACACACACACACACACACACACACACCACATTCATCGCACACACCCTCATATGCGCACGCAACACGCTTACATGCTTGTAGTGTACATATGAATATCTAGCATTAGTAAAAAATAAACGCAAATATGCCTATAGGAATTATAGTTGATCAATCAAATATTTATGATACGCCCTTCTAAAGGATAATAAGCTGGGATTCGTTTTTAGATGGACAGGCATATCATGTGGTTTTAAGGTATTTTGACTGACTAGATCCCAACATGATACATAGTCGATGTCGGTTTGAATGCAAGCATGGAAAAACAGTTTCCGCGTATGTTGATCTAGAAAATGCTTTAGTCGGTTTAGTTGAAAAGTTTTCATGGATACTCTTTGCACAGAAGAGAAATATGTTTGGACCATGAAAGATGGTAAGGCCAAGTAGCTTGTAGAAATTTACCTCTTTCAGTTATTTATCAAAGACTACATGAAAGGTTACATGAATGGGACTTAATATTTTGACGTTTTTTTCTAGTTGTTGCTAACATAAACTTTGATTTTTGAGGATGGGACAGATATGAACCACATGGCATATCTGTCCAAGTGACAAGTTTGTTTATATCATCTTGTAAGGACGCATATACATTTTCACTTTGTTTGTAGAGTCATCAGGGAAAAGTTCACGTGAAGATGAGATATGAAGCGGAAGATCGTTTATGTATATAGAAAATAGTAATGGCCCCTGGGGAACACCGTATTTGATCAGTGATGAATCTTGCTTTCTGTTATTTAGGAAAGACGAAGCATCATTTAAGCCTTATAATTGTAGTTTCCTAGTGAGAAGTGTATGGTCGATTGTATCAAAAGTCCAGAAAAACTTCTCCAGTAAATAAATCGTTATTAATATTTGAATGCCAATTATCTATAAGATTACTTAGCATAGTGTGACACAAATGTTTTTTTGGTAAAGCCATTTTGATTTGGATGTAATAAGTCAAATGCTACAAAAATGGGATTTGCACGTTATTTTTTTATGTGTTTTTCAATAGGCTTTGATAAGATGGACAGTAGAGAAATAGGTCGATAGTTTGAAGGATCAGAAGCATCTCCAGATTTAAAAACGGATAAAACTTTAGATTCTTTTAAAGCCTGTGGAAAGTGAGATTTTTCAATACATAAGTTATTAATATATGTTAGAGATTCAGAAACTATAGGAGCAGAAACTTTCAGGGTTTTGCTATCAAGCCTATCGAGGCCCCGACAACTAGACTGTTTTAATGGTAACAAAGGTAACATAAACTTCTTCATGTATGGAATATCAATATCATATTTATTTGTTTTGATTCACAAAAGTCTCACTAAGTCGTTGGAATTAGTATTGTTTGCTTCTACTGTCCTTTGGGCAACAGAAGTCATTGGGCAAATGATTGTTAAGAAGTTCTGCAGGCAATCCATTATTGGAAGGTGAAACAGATTTTTTTTCCAGATTTTTTTGAACGGCCTTCCAGATAGATTTCGTATCCTTTTTTGATGACATTAATTCACTATAATATTTCCTTTGAGCATTTCTTTTCATCGTAGTTATTATATTACGCTGTCGCTTAAATTCTTAAATTACCTGTTGTTAATAGCAATTTTTCACGAGTTGTAACTTCTGCTTTTATATTCTCTGTTACCTAAGGGGGTTTCTCAGTTAGCTTCACACGCTCAGTTTTAAGCGTGCATCTTCAGGAGAGTGAACTGATATATATTGGAAAAAATTGTCATGCAATTGTTATTAAAAAAAAGTTCTACAAATTTGTATAGCTACGAAAGATTTATGAGAACATCTAGGTATTTTTACACCTTTCTTGGACCACGCTAAACAGATCGGAAAATGGTCACTTAGGCCGTACAGATGTTTCAATAGCATTATTGGGATTAGACATATTAATGTGATCAATTAATGTTTTAGAATGTAGTGACACCCTTGTTGGTATGCTTATCAATTGGGTTAAATTGCAAAGTTCATACGTTTGTTTCCAGTAAGAAACAAACGAGAGAGGTAAGAGAGAGGAAACATCAACACATAAGCCTACATAAGGTTGGTTGTCGGTCTTGTTTCCCTTTGACCCTGGAGGAAACAAACACCCACAAACAGCAAAAGCATATCACCTGCAACAACCAAACAAAAACGAACAAACAAAAAAATAAACAAATCCTTGCAACAGTAGATATCGGCTTACCACTAAAATACAACCAATTGAACGGGACGTACTTTAATGGCAGCAACATTGTGAACATCTACAACAACAATGTGCGACATCCTCAATGAAACAAACACAACAAGTGTGTCGTCAAGCAGCATACATGTCCTTTGCCCCTTCCGCTGCCCTACCTCCCCTTGACCTTATCCAATATATAGAATTGCCATAAACCATGCACCCACATACCAAATTTGAACGTCGTAACCAGGTGACAATATTACGATTCCGTTACGAGATACAGCCAAACCGACAGAAAAAAAACCCAGTCACAAACTTATACCCCTTTGCTGACCTTAGTCGGGCAAAGGACAACAATACGTAGAACACTATTCAAAGGTAACATAAATCTCCCTGCAATCTGATTTCTAAGTACATGTTTGTACTAATCTTGTCTGTCTGCACGTGCCCCCTCGTTTGCTTCACCTCCACACGTGGGGCAAAGTTATAAAATCCAGATTGAAAATGTTGTTATCTGAGTGAGCTAGAGAGAGAGAGAGAGAGAGAGAGAGAGAGAGAGAGAGAGAGAGAGAGAGAGAGAGAGAGAGAGAGAGAGAGAGAGAGAGAGAGAGAGAGAGAGAGAGAGAGAGAGAGAGAGAGAGAGAGAGAGAGAGAGAGAGAGAGAGAGAGAGAGAGAGAGAGAGAGAGAGAGAGAGAGAGAGAGAGAGAGAGAGAGAGAGAGAGAGAGAGAGAGAGAGAGAGACGGTCACAGACAGATTGAGAGAGCGAGAGATAAAGCTAAAAGGGCAGAGAGAGCGAGAGAGAGAGAGAGTTAAATCGGGACTTTACTGGTGTTGCACTGCCTCCTGGCATTGCCTCCAGTATTGTTCCCACCATCTTTGTATTTAAAAATGCCCCGCATGGTCGAAAGACCGCAGAGGGCGTAAAATCCTATTTCGGGAGAGAGAGAGAGAGAGAGAGAGAGAGAGAGAGAGAGAACGAACGAACGAACGAACGAACCTTTTTTATTGAGGGAAAAGACTAAGACTTGTTTACATCCAGCCCTCATAAAAAATGAAAAAGGAGAAGAAAAAACAATAACCACCATGTAACATTTTAAAAAAGAATGAAAGTGAAAAAATTCATACTTATCAAATAACCATGAAAAAACATCAAATTCATTGAAATAAAAGTTACCCATTAGAAGCACGCACACACACACGCACGCACGTTGCAAGTGCACGCAAGCACGCGCACACACACACACACACACACACACACACACACACACACACACACACACACACACACACACACACACACACACACACACACACACACACACACACACACACACACACACACACACACACACACACACACACACATTTTATCTCTCTCTCCCTCTCTCTCTCTCTCCATCCCTCCCTCTCTGTCTCTCTCTTTCACACACACACACACACACACACACACACACACACACGCGCGCGAGCTCAGAGAGAGAGAGAGAGAGAGAGAGAGAGAGAGAGAGAGAGAGAGAGAGAGAGAGAGAGAGAGAGAGAGAGAGAGAGAGAGAGAGAGAGAGAGAGAGAGAGAGAGAGAGAGAGAGAGAGAGAGAGAGAGAGAGAGAGAGAGAGAGAGAGAGAGAGAGAGAGAGAGAGAGAGAGAGAGACTGAAGAGAGAAGAAGATGATGATGAAGAAGGACTATGGAATCTTAGATAGCGTCTTGTTCAATAATGTGCTGTGTGTGTGTGTGTGTGTGTGTGTGTGTGTGTGTGTGTGTGTGTGTGTGTGTGTGTGTGTGTGTGTGTGTGTGTGTGTGTGTGTGTGTGTGTGTGTGTGTGTGTGTGTGTGTGTGTGTGTGTGTGTGTGTGTGTGTGTGTGTGTGTGTGTGTGTGTGTGTGTGTGCTGCCCAAAATGTAACAATTGTACGTAACAATTGTTACATTTTGGGCTGAATTGTTACATTTTGGGCAGGGAAGTGGCATCAATATAGAATAAAGAAGGAAAAAAGACAAATCTGAATCTGAGAGGAAACAGAGTTTGACGTTGACGATTGAGATGCAGTCTGCTTGACAAAATTATATTTTCACGACATATGATCCAACACTATTAGAATGAGCTTAACGAATGCAAGAAACGTCTGTGCACCCGCAAAATGTCGCATCGTCGCAAAATGTCGTAATTGCCACGTTTTGCTGCAGTTGCGACATTTTGCGCGGCCATCCCCAATGCAAAATGTCGTTAGACATTCCAGCTCAATTTCTACTAGATTGGTAGGTCAAGGTCAGCATGTGACGAAGCGGGCAGGCACGGGGCGTAACGAGCAAAAGGCATATCTGCCGCTCGGCGATGATGTTGTTTTTTGTTGTTGTTGTCGTCGTTCTTGTAATTACTGCTGCTGTTGTTGTCGTTTTTGCTGTTACTGCTGCTGTTTTTGTTAAATTTAATGTACTGGCTTTTAATACCAGGGCTCACTTCGGTCATATGATATGCATGTGGTTAACTTGTAACATCCCTCCTTTTTTTGGCTCACGCCGTACATGTTCGGGGTGTGTGGTGTGTGTGTGTGTGTGTGTGTGTGTGTGTGTGTGTGTGTGTGTGTGTGTGTGTGTGTGTGTGTGTGTGTGTGTGTGTGTGTGTGTGTGTGTGTGTGTGTGTGTGTGTGTGTGTGTGTGTGTGTGTGTGTGTGTGTGTGTGTGTGTGTGTGTTGCGTCCGTGGCCCCGACCTTTAACCTTAACTCAAACCTTAACGTTGTCATTTTCTCTAAACATATAAGGCGTTAGAGGGTTAACGTTAGCAGGATACTTGATTTTGACGTGAGCCTTCAAGTCACGACGATCAAAGCAGTCAGATACATTGATAAAGAACAAAATAAAGATAATCATTTGTTGCAGAGATTACTGTTGTGCAACCTTTAACATTGACACTCTTCAAACTAAAGAAGACTCTCACTCTCCACTGAAACTTTAACGTTGTCATTTTCTCAAAAAAACATAAGATGTTAGAGGGTTAAAGTTAGCAGGATACCTGATTTTGACGTGAGCCTTCAAGTCATGGCGATCAAAGCAGTCAAATACATCGGTAAGGAACAAAAGAAAGAAAATCATTTGTTGCAGAGATTACTGTTGTGTTGTACTGAGTAGGAGATACTGGAAAGAAGACTCTTCATTAGATATACAAAAACGCTCTTTAAAAAGAAACACAAGACTTCAGGTGTGTACAAATAGGTACATTTTAACGTCTTCAACTTATATTTTCTGTAACAAATGGATGTACCGAGTGTGTGCGTTGACGGCCCGGTTGTTTCGCTTTATTTGCGCCTTTGAGTAACGGTTGTTCGTGTTCATTCGCACATCATCTCTGCGCATGCAATGCTTAGCCTACCGCACTTCCGGCAACAAGGCCTAGGCCTAGAGAATAAGAGAACACGCCTTACCTCATGATCAAGGCGACGTACTTAACATTTAGCCCACATTCATTTCAGTCTTGAAAAAAAATATACGGAAAATCCAGGGTTCGTCGATTTCACTGCCTTCGACGTACGAATCCTTTGTTAGGCCTAGACGATTGATCACCATGTGTACAGACTGTACACATGGATGATTGCTGGCTGTGACCTTGACCTTTGCTTTGTGGCAGAGGGGGGGCGGGGAGGAATTAACGAAACGAAAATAAAATATTAGGACTAATAAAAAATAAAAAATAAAGTAATATAAAATATCTTACAGAAATGTAGATGATGTGGAACAAGTTTTCATCGCATGAACAATCAGTTTAAAACAGTAACCGATCAGGAGTATGGCCTTACGAATCACGCAACTTCAATTATTAATTTTCTAAGAGTAAGAGGCTTAGACCTACAGGCAAAGACTGTAGGCCTACTACAGGTGTCCGTAGACCCCCCTTACCCCGGCGGGGGGGGGGGGGGGGGGGGGGGGGGGGGGGGGGGGCTGGTCACTATGTTTTTTTCTGAAAGCTTGGTCAATATGCTTTTCAATTTTACTTGTTTGCGCATATATAAACATACATATAATTATTTTTTAAAGAAAGGGGTAGGGGTATTTTAATGCATAGAAATAATTTTAATTTACACAGTAAAATAAAAATTAATTCTGTTTTCAGATGCACAAGTGTCTACATAACAGTATTCTTTGTATACAGGCATGGGAATTATTGTCATGGGCGACGACGAAAATGGAGTTTTACGTCCTCTTGATCTGAATGAGACACATATGGGACATTTGTAAATACAAATATGGTGGGAACAATACTGGAGGCAATGCCCGGAGGCAGTACGAAACCAGTAAAGTCCCGATTTTGTATTAATACAAAATCACTGTAGCGGTGATCACGCCTCGGTTAAACCTCATCGGCTATGGCACCTCCACAAGTTAGTATAATAATATCAGGAATTGTCATGGGAATTCCCATGCCTGCTATAGTAATAAAAATCAGACGTGAGCCTTGCAGGCTTTGCCTCTTGTTTTATTTCAAGTTGTAGGACTAGTACTAGAGGTGGTGGTGGTAGTAGTAGTAGTAGTAGCAGCAGCAGCAGTAGTAGTAGTAGTAGTAGTAGTAGTTGTAGTCGCAGTAGGAGTAGGAGTAGTAGTAGTAGTAGTAGTAGTAGTAGTAGTAGTAGTAGTAGTAGTAGTAGTAGTAGTAGTAGTAGTAGTAGTAGTAGTAGTAGTAGTAGTAGTAGTAGTAGTAGTAGTGGACGTAGTAGTGGACGTAGTTGTGGAAGTAGTAGTGGACGTAGTTGTGGAAGTAGTAGTGGACGTAGTTGTGGAAGTAGTAAAGTAGTAGTTGTGGGTTTCAAGGTCAACAGAAGGTCGACCCAGAAAACGTTTATAAGAACATAGTTGCACCATGATACGCCACCACACAAAATTTGAAGCAATTATGTTCACTAGTTCAAGAGATACAGCTGATCTTTTATATAAACATCCTTGCAACATGATACACCACCACACATAATTTAAAATGATTCTGTTGACTAGTTCATGAGATACAGCTGGAAAAAGAAATACATAGCCCAAAGAAATAAATTTTGGTTTTCAAGGTCAACAGAAGGTCGATCCAGAAAACTTTTATATGAACATAGTTGCACCATGATACACCACCACAAAAAATTTAAAGCGATTCTGTTCACTAGTTCAAGAGACACAACTCACCTTGACCTTTTATAGAATCATCCTTGCACGATGATACACCACCACACAAAATTTAAAGCGATTCTGTTGACTAGTTCACGAGATACAGCTGGAAAAAGAAATGCATAGCCCAAAGAAGGAAATTCCGGTTGTCACGGTCAAACTTCAAGGTCAAGGTCAGCATGGTATTAATTATCGTAAGGAAGCTTCCTTTTTCAAGCTGCCTACCCCTCTGCCAAATTTAATCAAAATCCAAACAGTAGTTTTTAAGATAATCGATACACGGACACACACACACACACACACACACACACACACACACACACACACACACACACACACACACACACACACACACACACACACACACACACACACACACACACACACACACACACCGACCACAATATCCCGGCCTCTCCCGGGTAATTAACGTCAAAGTGACCACTGTTCATTGTCACTGACCACTGGCTATCTACATAAAACAAGTTACAAACATCATCACAGGTTGTCGTAGTTTTGTCAAGCAGACTGCATCTCAATCGTCAACATTAAACTCTGTTCCATCTCAAATTCAGATTTGTCTTTTTTCCTTCTTTATTCTATATTGATTCTATATTCCCTGCCCAAAATGTAACAATTGTTACATTTTGGGCAGCACTTGCTGACCAAAATGTAACAATTCTGCCCAAAATGTAACAATTCTGCCCAAAATGTAACAATTTGCCCAAATTGTAACAATTGTTACATTTTGGGTCAGCCTTGACAGCCCAAAATGTAACATTTTTGTTACATTTTGGGCAATTGTTACAAATTGGGCTTTAACAATGTACCTCTGCCCAAACGATTGGTCTCCAATTTTTATGGATTCTTTCTTGTAAAAATATTTTTGTCTTGCACTTTCTTTCTTTCTTGAACTTATGAAAGCACAAGCCACTCTTTATCGTGTTCATCAATCATTCATCCCAAAAGGAAACCAAACGGATTTAAGATGGCTATGCCATCGATTTGGTTTCATTCTCGAAACAAGTTTTATTTTGTATGTACAAGTTGGCACGTTCTTTTAAAACAGGACAGAAAAAGATAGATGAGAGATAGCTTTCTTAAAGCAATAATGAAATGGAGGCGGAAATGACAAGGTTTTTGACCAAATAAAAATATAAATAAA
This sequence comes from Phymorhynchus buccinoides, assembly GCA_017654935.2. Lineage (NCBI taxonomy): Eukaryota > Metazoa > Mollusca > Gastropoda > Neogastropoda > Raphitomidae > Phymorhynchus > Phymorhynchus buccinoides. The sequence goes on along the minus strand of CM065685.1, from coordinate 34,214,836 downwards.
ACGAAGGATATAGACGCTTTCCTGTGCTTTACTGTGCTCTCATACACACATGTGATGGGAGAAGTAACAAGAATCATAGATTGCTTTCAAAAAGGTTTTTTTTTTACCCAGAAGAGAAACAGTCGAGGCATTCGATTACAAGGTATAGATGTTACAGTAAATTCATCAAATCAGTAAATCATAAATTTCCTAGAATTTTCAGTACATTTATGAAGTTACTGTTTCACTCGGGGAATATACAAATTTCCTAAAAAATTTAGGAAATTTATAAATTTCCTGAATTTTCATGCTTATTTTTGATGAATTTACTAAGAAGTTAAAGTACTTTCAGTAATTTTGTCAAACTGAATATTCAGCCCATAGCATAAGGGATTCAGTGACTGTGTGATCTTGGGATGTGAACACTGGCCTGAGTTTTCCTAGTCAAGGAAGTTTGCTCTGACATGCAAGGAGGTGTTTGCTGAGCAACGAGATGGCCACCGAAATTGAAAAAAAGTATACAGAGGAGTTATTCAAACAGTACAACAGCAAAAATTACAATCTCCTCCCAAAATCGGAATACAGCAAGACTCTGAATGAAGTGAAGTGTGCAACTTGCAACAATTCAACAAGAAGTCAAAAGTAAGCATAATCCTTTTCTCTTATGTGAGCATGGAGGGGTGCGGGGCAGGGGGGGGGGGGGGGGTGCGTTGTAAGTGTTTGTGTGATGTGGATGTGTGTCTGGGGGGATTGATTGTGTGTTGTATGAACGAGTGGGGTGTTTGTGTGTTTACGGTTATGCACGTGTGGGGGTGTATGAACGAGTGTATGGGGGTGGGTGGGTGTTTGTGTGTTTACTGTTATGCATGTGTGTGTGTATGAACGAGTGTATGGGGGGGTGTTTACTCTCTGTGTGTGTGTGTGTGTGTGTGTGTGTGTGTGTGTGTGTGTGTGTGTGTGTGTGTGTGTGTGTGTGTGTGTGTGTGTGTGTGTGTTGTCATTTTGTGTGTGTGGGATGGGGGTTGGTGTTTGATTGTGTTGTGTGTGTGGGGAGGGGGGTTTGAGTGTGTGTGTGTGTGTGTGTGTGTGTGTGTGTGTGTGTGTGTGTGTGTGTGTGTGTGTGTGTGTGTGTGTGTGTGTGTGTGTGTGTGTGTGTGTGTGTGTGTGTGTGTGTGTGTGTGTGTGTGGGGGGGGTGTTGTCATTTTGTGTGTGTGGGATGGGGGTTGGTGTTTGATTGGTGTGTGTGTGTGTGTGTGTGTGTGTGTGTGTGTGTGTGTGTGTGTGTGTGTGTGTGTGTGTGTGTGTGTGTGTGTGTGTGTGTGTGTGTGTATGTGTGTGTGTGTGTGTGTGTGTGTGTGTGTGTGTGTGTGTTTACTGTTATGCATGTGTGGGGGTGTGACAAGACCTTTCCAACGGTACAAAAATGTTTGACCTTGTGACCTTGACCATGACCTTATGACTTTGACCTACTTTTGGAACTTCGAGTGTAACTTTTGAGCCGTTAATGCTAGGGCTTTGATATTTGGCATGTATAATTATTCCTTGTAACAAGACCTTTCAAACGTTTTGACCTTGTGACCTTGACCGTGACCTTTGACGTTTGTGACAAGGCCATTCCAACGGTACCAAACATTTTGAGCTAACATTATGATTCAAAATGTACACACACACCTTTGACCAACTTTTCAAAGAAGCTGCCTTTCGGGGGCATCAGTGTTTCACAAACACATCTTGGTTTTTTTAGAAATCTGCACTACAAGTTGTTAGTTAAATTGTCGCCTTGTTTTCTGTTGTCACAGGTATGAAGTTCTCCAATGTGGACCCGTAGAAAAGCTCATCAAGAAAAGAAAAAGTGCAGATGAAAACCCTGTGTACTACGTAACAATAGAGGAAACGTTTGACATTATCAAATGTGCATGGAGGTCGAGATCGAATGATTAAAGAAACACAAAATAAATATGCAAATATCAGCACCAGCTCGCTTGAGTTATTCAAATCGCTATGTGTGGAGTGCCAGAAAAAGAGAAAGAGATCTAAGACAACCGGTGTAGTTGTTCGTCCCATCCTCAGCAGGGAGTTTTCATCACGTGGTCAAGTTGACCTTGTTGATATGCAGTCCATGCCAAGAAACGGTTTCAAATGGATCATGGTGTACCAAGATCACCTCACTAAGTTCTGTGTCCTACGGGCCATAAAAAGCAAACGGTCCGTTGAGGTTGCAGGCCAGCTCCTGGACATTTTTATTTTACTGGGAGCCCCAGTGATCCTGCAGAGCACAGAGTTCACAGCTCACGTCATTTCAGAGCTTAAGGAGTTCTGGCCTCCTTTAGTAATGGTGCATGGAAAGCCCCGACACCCCCAAAGCCAGGGATCGGTTGAACAAACAAGTGCAAGTGTTTCAAAGCAAAACTTCTTTGTAATTCTAGGTGCCATGGAAGCCTCTCTTGCCACAATAAATAAACTCTCATGTGTGTGTGTGTGTGCGTGTGTGTGTGTGTGTGTGTGTGTGTGTGTGTGTGTGTGTGTGTGTGTGTGTGTGTGTGTGTGTGTGTGTGTGTGTGTGTGTGTGTGTGTGAGAGAGAGAGAGAGAGAGAGAGAGAGAGAGAGAGAGAGAGAGAGAGAGAGAGAGAGAGAGAGAGAGAGAGAGAGAGAGAGAGAGAGAGAGAAGTCTGAAGTCTGAAGTCTGAAGTCTGAAATGATTTAATTTGTTAGGCCACAGGCCCATACAAATGGAGTTCACGTTGACAAAATTATGACACAAGACATTACTGAAGTGCTTGCAGAGCATTTTGCCTGACTATATATACACATATTTACAAACTCTAAGAACTATATTTTCATTTTCATTCGACAATAATAATGTCATCTTGTTCAATGAAGGACATCGGAAGTATTTACGAGGTATCAACTGAGCACGCAAAGAAGTGTATTTTGGACATACTAAAAGGAAATGAAGTTGTTTCATCACAATCAGAACAAAATGGACTACGAGTATTTACATTATTAGAAGCACGAGTAAAGTTCAGAAAACGTGAACGCAAAGATAACATGCCTAGTCTGAACCTACTAAATATTTTGCGTACGTTAATACATCTCACCACTCTAAAATAAGGACGTAATGACAATGATTGGCCATATGTTGCATAAATATTATAGAATGTATGTGATTCAAGTTCAGAGTGCCAATCTTGTCTACAACAGTCAATCAAACGTTGCTTTAACTCACAAATAAACATATTCACATTCCCTACACACTGAGCTTCCCACACAAACCCGAAACCAAACATATAAAGCATATTTCTAACTCTGCCTACCCAAGTGGAATAATTTTGTCTTTCCAAGCAAAGAAGCATTAAATACGCTTTTTTTTTAGGAAATCTACATTCATCCATGTTTACGACTCGCAACCAAAATTTTACACATTTAATAAATACATTGACTTTCAGGGGATATCTTCCCAGTTCCTCATATACTAAATGCCTTGGCGTTCTCTGACTTACACACATAAAACGTTTCATGGCTGACAAATGAACTCTCTCAATAGTAGCTAGATCACCCATAATACCCCATATCTCTGCCCCATACATTAAAATCGGCTGAATTTGAGAGTCGAATAACTTAAAAAATACATCAGGTGAATACTCTCTAATAGACCAAAGTGTTCTTGTTATTGCAAAAATCCCCTTTCTTGCCCTATCTGATAAATCACGTTGTGTAGCTTGAAATGACAGCCTTGTTGTGAGAATGATGCCAAGATATTTATACATATTAACTACAGCTAAGTTATCATGTCCAAATGTCCAGTGTTCATTTACAGCTAAATAACCCCCATTCCTAAAAACAATTACATTTGATTTCTCAAGATTAACTTCTAAATCCAACCGTTTTGCTGTGTTATACAGAATGTTCAGTTGTGTTTGAAGTCCTATAACACTGTCAGATATAAGAGCAACATCGTCTGCAAATAGTAAGATTAGTAACTGAATCAGGTATGGAGATAACTGAATGCCATGCCTACCTTTCCCATTGATTTCTTTAGTAAGTTCATTTATCAGCAATGAAAACAGAGCATGAGAACAAATCTCACCTTGTTTTAAACCTTGTGGACACATAAAAGCATCGGTTAAATTACCTCCTACTCGCACACGTGCCTTTACAACGTCATATATACTTTTAAGTGCATTCAAAAATTTCCCTCTGATTCCACTAACATGAAGTATTTTCCACAATTGCTTACCGTATCAAATGCCTTACGGAAATCTATAAAGGCGACATAAAGTTTTCTGTGTCTAAGTAATTGTTTTTGCACACAAGCCATAATGGTAAATACATGATCTGTTGTACAACGGTTGTGCCTAAAGCCGGCCTGTTCCTCGCCTATAACCTCATTATCCTCAATCCATTTTGTAAGTCTTTTATTTAATACAAAAGTGTATAGCTTGCTACATATATTCAATAATGATATCCCGCGGTAATTATCAGGCTGATTCAAGTCACCCTTTTTATGTAAGGGCTGCAAAACAGCCACTGTCCAGTCAGCTGGAAATATGCCATTATCAAAAAGATGATTGAACAATTTTGACAGAAAGGGTAAAATAGTAGCAGTGCTGTTTTTATAGAACTCACCTATCAGTCCGTCAGGACCAGCAGCTTTCCTATTCTTCAGAGCACCAATAGCACATAGTATTTCCTCTGCAGATATTGGTTGGTCTAAATCACCATTTTCAATCTGGGTCTCTGTATTTATATTACCATAATAATCATCAAAATCAGATTGAGAATCAGCACCAGCCGAGGGCACATTATTGAATACACCCCTAAAGTGCTCAAGCCATTGTTGGGAAGAAATTGAGTTGTGTCCTGTTTGTCTAGGTCTAACTGAACGGATAGCATCCCAAAACAGCTTGCTGTCATTTAAACTGCTTTGTAGAGAGTCAACAATATTTTCTCTGTGTTTTTTTTCTTTTATCCTTAACAATTCCTTGTATTCCCTCCTTTTCTGACAATATTCCAATCGATCAGGTATATTGTTAGATCTGTTCAACTTATGCAATAAACCCCACGCCACTTGCCTACATTCTAAATCAAACCATATGTTCTGTTTTTCACAATCAATAAGAACAGTTTTCTTCATACATTCACCAGCAAAGTATAAACATTCATTAAACATAAGTACAGACTGATCAACATCATTTTCTATAATATTAGTGGCATTGGTGACAATATCCTTTGCATCATCAGAACTAATCCTTTCCTTAAAACTATTATTTTTTTCATCATCCCATTTGTATTTACTAACGTAAGCTTTTTGGTGTTGCTTATTACATAGTAAATCTGAGGATGTTAGTTTACACAACAAAGACAATTCCACATCAGCATGCTTTGTTTGAATAAAATGCCTGATACTAAAGTTACAACAACATGACAACAAAGATTTTGAAATAATGAAATAATCGATCACACTTGACCCACTCTCAGAAATGTAAGTGAAATCACACAGGTTATTCATTGCCTGTAAGCCATTTAGAATAACGTCACACATATTAATGAGATAGCGACCAAAGGCATTGACTACAATGTCTTTTGAACATCTTTTATATGCATCAGCACGGTCAGTTCTAGTGGCAGAATAATCTTTGTCTAATATATTACAAATATCATCAATTGGGTCGGAATCATGAAAGTTAAGATTATTTGTTCTAGCATTTAGATCGCCACACAAAAGTAAAGGCAACTCACCACATTCTTTGATTGATTCAAATAAGCAGTCCTCTAAGCAAAAACATACCATTGTATATTTCAGTATCTTCATAATATTTGGAGTTTTGTGGAGGAATATAAGCCCCTACCAACAAACAATCAGTCTCTGAGCCAATTAAATCACCAGCAATCTTCAGCACCAAAATATTGTCTGTTTCAATGTGAATCTGTTTCACATACATACTCAGTTCCTTTTTCATTAAAAAAAAAGCAACTCCACCATGAACGCTATCAGACAATTTCACACCCGGTGAAGCAAAACTTTTATGTGAAGGAAAACAGTTTTCTGACATGGTATCTGTAAACGTTTCAGCAAGGAAAACTATATCGTATTTACTGACGAAATAAGTAATGTCAATTTCTTTGGAAAATCGCACAAAACCCTCAGTGTTCAAACTTACTATAGACAGCACATTAGTAACACTTTTGTTTCCTGCTATGTTGACTAGTCTGTCAGCATTACCATTCTTATTAACATTAATATTATAATTATCTGGCTTTCCAGCATTGGATTCAACGCTAGGTTGATTACCTGTCTGCATACCTGAAGGGCCTTGGCCTACCCATCACCTGTGACCACCCTTTCTTTGACCAGGAGTATTACCGGCATTAGCCTTCTTAGGTTTGGTGAAAATGTCATTCCACTTTTCGGAAAGCTCACCCTGCCGCTTTTCAGTCCCACCTGTATTTTGAAGACGGCGTCTCGTTTGCATCGGGGAATCTTTTTGTTGGCTGCCTGGTTGATTGCTTTTCTGCTGGCGTGTACTGCCCCGTACCCTGCCTGCCCCTGAGTCACCAGCGCTGGTTGTGGGTACTTGCTGCTGGGGAGGAGTGGAAGTTGGTGACCCTCTTCCAAAGCCACGGAGTGGGGGACTGCCCGCACTCACCCCTGCACCGACTGGAAGGTTTTCTGACTCCACTTCCCGTTCTTCCTGTAGACTGGACACCTCTTCAGAGACATCCCTTGCTATCAGTTGGTGTGGACAGTCATTCCCGTTTGCGTGTTCTTGTGGGACATTCTCTTCAGACACTATGACCGCTGTAGCTGGGGCTGCTTTGTCAGCTGGTGCTGATGGGACCTCATCATCATTTGTTGCTGGGAAGACTTCGTCACCTGTATCAGCCAGAAGATTTGAAGTAAGGACCTGGCCTCGCTCACCATGAATCAGAGAGAGAGAGAGAGAGAGAGAGAGAGAGAGAGAGAGAGAGAGAGAGAGAGAGAGAGAGAGAGAGAGAGAGAGAGAGAGAGAGAGAGAGAGAGAGAGAGAGAGAGAGAGAGAGAGAGAGAGAGAGAGAGAGAGAGAGAGAGAGAGAGAGAGAGAGAGAGAGAGAGAGACAGAGACAGAGACAGAGAGAGAGAGAGAGAGAGAGAGAGAGAGAGAGAGAGAGAGAGAGACAGAGACACAGAGAGAGAGAGAGAAGATAGTGTGATATAATCTTGCATGTTTTTATTATATGTTCTTAAGGTCGGTATGTGTGCACAGGTAAAGTGTGATATAATCTTGCATGTTTTTATGATATGTTCTTAAGGTCGGTATGTGTGCACAGGTAATTCACACACACTTTAATGTTCATTTCATTTTATCATATGTTGTTTCGTTAATAAAACATTATGTGGTCTTACTTAAAGTGTGCTGTCTCTGGCTTGCAAGGCTTTAGTAAATTTATAAATTTCCTGCCCACAAAATTCAGGAAATTTATAAATTTCCTAAAATTTTAGGAAATTTGTAAATTCTCCGAGTGAAACAGTGACTTCATAAATGTACTGAAAATTCTAGAAAATTTATAAATGTACTGATTTGATGAATTTACTGTAACATAGACATGGTACGTAATAATTGACAAGAAACCAAGAAGAGTAGAAAGTAAAGAACCGAGGTGAGCAATTAAGAAGAAGAAGAAGAAGAATCATGAAGTATCCTCTTTTGTCTTCTCTGATTTCGAGCATTCTCTTATGAAAACGAAGAACAGAACTAAATTAATTAAGAAATGAAAGAAAGCAGACCAGAAAAGTAGAAAAAGAATGGTATATAACTATCTATACCTATATAATAAAATTCAAATGGCGTGTGTGTGTGTGTGTGTGTGTGTGTGTGTGTGTGTGTGTGTGTGTGTGTGTGTGTGTGTGTGTGTGTGTGTGTGTGTGTGTGTGTGTGTGTGTAACACAAGTAGTTTTGAGTCAGCCATCCAGTCAGCCAGAAACAAACAGGCAGACAGCAGTGAAAACATAACCAGCTTTGCTTCACGGCTGATGAAAATGATATACATATGCTAAAGATTTCAAACAGTATATGTATAAGCCAAAACAGCAAAAGTAATTGCTTCCTTCTAACTTCAAAGATGCAGCTGTGTATTTTCTTATGCAGTTTTTGCTGATTTTGCCTTATGGCAAATACAAAACTGACCGGAAGTAGTTAAAAATTACAGTTTGTAAAGCCCAGAGGATTGCTTGTGACATTTCGGACATTTGTGCATCTGAAAACAGAATGAATTTTTATTTTACTGTATAAATTAAATTGTTTCTGTGCATTAAATTACCCCTACCCCTTTCCCTCTTTCTTTAAAATTGAATTATTTGTATGTTTATATATGCGCATGTAACAAGGGTAAGGTTTGGGATAAGGAGGAGTTGATGAGGAAATGGGGGTGATGATCAGCACGCACCATGCAGGCCAGGAACATATAGGTGGAAACCAGACAGTTGTTTAGCTTTTGTTTATTTGCTAGGAAAGACTAAGAAAGACAGTGCAGCAAATAAGATCCTGCAACAATACAAAATATACAAGCATAAACTTAAACAAGAAATAACAATGATTAG
>CM065685.1:34204710-34205778 GCA_017654935.2 Phymorhynchus buccinoides | reverse complement strand
CACAGCAAGCGTGACAGCAAATTTGAAGCGATTCGGTTAAAAAACGGCGGAGGTATTTGTGAAAAGGTTTCGCGGCGTATATCGCGCGCGTTTCTGCATCGATTCGCTTCCGGTTTGGCACATTGATAGTCACCGTCCCCGGTCATCTACCTGCCAAATTTGAAGGCAATCGGTCCAGAAATACCAGAGATACTGGCGCCGAGAGGCCGGTGGATACGCGTTTCGCGCATTTGCCAAACCGCGCAAAAGACACAGCCGCCTCGGTTGCCGTTGCCATCGCCCCGTTAGGGCTCACAGCAAATTTGAAGCGATTCGGTCGAAAAACGGCGGAGTTATAAGGCCCCTTTTTGGTTTCAGACAAACAGCCACTCACACACACAGCCACACACACGGACACTTTTTTTTATTATATGATTATTGTCCGTCACCGAAGGTGAACGGACTTTGCGATGGGCTGGTTTGTATTATTTTTTATTATTTTTTTGTTCTGTCTGTCCCAAGGATATCTCCCGAACCGCTTGACCGAATCGCGTCAAATTTTGTGTGAAGGTGTGCCTCCTTAATAGGAAGACACCATTTTGATGTCGTGACCTTGACCTTGACGTACGACCTTGAAAACCGAAATTCTATTTTTAGCCATATCTCGGGCACCAATCGACATAGGATGTTGAAACTTGGTATGAAGATGGTTGGCTTATGCCCGTTCTGATGATGGCATACCGATCAAGGTCAAGGTCAAGGTAAAAAAGATAGCAGGAGCCTGAAAATTGGAGGGTCATTTTTTTTCTCCTTCTGACTGTCCCAAGGATATCTTTCGAAGGGTTGACCGAATCACGTCAATTTTTGTGTGCTGGTGTGTCACTATGAGAGGAAGGCATCCGCGCAAACCATTTTGCCGTCGTGACCTTGACCTTGACGTACGACCTTGAAAACCGAAAATCTTTCAGGGGCCATAACTCCCACACCGTTACTGTTAGAGTATTCAAATTTGGCATGTAGGTACTTTGGCTTATGCCCGTTCTGATAGTGGCATACCGATCAAGGTCAAGGTCAAGGTCCGGGAGATAG
>CM065685.1:34189710-34199710 GCA_017654935.2 Phymorhynchus buccinoides | reverse complement strand
ACACCACTAGGTGGAAAAAGATTGAAATATATGTTTTACACTCCTAGTATGCAAATTACTTATAATAAAATGATTACTCAGCATTTTTTAACCAAAAGTTCTTAAACACATCATCCGTGAAGGGGTAAGCTAATACCTGAGTAATGTAAAACATGTTATTGCATTAAAACAGAAACAAAGCCAATTTTCAAACAGGGTAAAAAGATAAATTCATACATTGAACAGGTTGAAAAACAACAAAATATGATTTAAAGCATGCCTGTTAGTTGTTTCGTTTTCAGTCTTAATATGAATACACACTTACCCAATCATGAAACTCCACAGGAGCATAATCCACAGAACAGGAACAAGTAATCCACAGGGAACATAGTCCCACCACATGAGCACAAGAATTATGAATAGTGGTTTTCTTTTTCTTGCACTGGACCACAAGAGTTAACTATAGTATTTTCACATTGGTCTCGAAGAATTGCATTTAGGAATTTAGTTGCTGCTCTGCAAGGGCAATGCCATGTTCGAGCACTGTAGAATGACTCATGCAGTGCCCTAGACCATTAAGAATGTTGATGACTGCTGAAGAGCCAGTTACAATGATAAAATGTAATATAATAGAACATTGTTTTTTTATATTGCACACACATAACAACAACTTACAACTGACAGTCACACAAAGCTGGACAGTATGCCAAAGAAAAACTTTATTGTTTGTTTCTGGTCATCAAACCATTAATGCTTTCACATTTTGTTCACTTCCCTAAAAAAAAGTAATAATAACGGTACTTATCTGAATCTCGTTCAACAAAACCAAGCAAAGCCTACACATGAACCCCCTATGCAAACAACACATAGCATACAAAATGCACTCCAAACTCTTACACCATATGCTGCTGCGTGATTACACCACACATTTAAATAACATTAAAAAAATAAAATAGGCGTGACTTAAGGCCTCCACAGACAAAGAAACATGTGTATGTACAAATATTTACCAAATCTGGCAGCAGCCAACAACATAGGAAAGGAGAGTGAGACAGAAAATGCTACTGTGTGGGAAAATTAGTATTGATATTTGAAGGTGAGAAGAGTGCTTGACTGGCGAAGAGCACTAGACAGAGGGGCATTATACAGAAAAAGATCAGAAGCCAGCAACAGTTCACTTGTTTAACTTTATATTCAAGTGATTGTTTACATATTGTGTACTTGATTTGATTCAACCTCTATTTGATTCAACCACTGTAAATGTCTTTAAAATGTGTAGTACCACTGTTAATGATTATAGACTAGTACTTTGTATTCTATTTACACTTCTATCACTTAAAACTTTTAGTGTGAAATGTGCATACTACTGGTAGTTGTACTCCAACTCACCTGTACTGTGCACCGTTCCTGCCTCACATTCGCTGCTGCTTGATGCATTCTCATCGTTGCTGTCTGAGTCCAAATGAACACTTCCCTCAGATGCAGGAAACACAAAATCTGCTATGGCTCCTTCATAAAGGACAACTTCGCTTTGGTTTCTTGCTTTCAACTGAAGGAATATAAGCTGTGGAAAATCTCCCTGGTGGCATTTCAGTGTACAACTTTTTCAATGAAATGGTTTGATTTTCTACTTACTGAAAATTGTTTGAAAAAAGTTCCACCAATCGTGTCATCCACAATGCCCTCCCCTGCTTCACAAGTTTGTCAATTATCACTGTTTCACTGAAGACACTGTATGCCTTCGAGTGTTGCCATGAAACACTGTATGTAGTTTTTGAAGCAACACGAATGATACCTCAGCTCTATAGCCACTAAGTCCTTCCATTGAATATTTTGCAGCAGTTCGTCATCCTGCTTCATAAGGGCAGCATCAAGGAGTTTTGAATTGTGCAGTTTCACAGTTCTGAAGGGGTTGGTCAGTTTTCTTTCCTGTGCCTTCATCCACTTTGGTCTTCCGTTCCTTTTTGCAAAATATGCACACTGGTGGCAGAATATGCTGGCTCCGTTGGCTGGCTTTAATACTAGGACAAATGGTTAGAGTGTTAGAACTTCTAAGTCTTTTTGGTGGTCGTAAGTCTTCACAACCATCAGATGTTGAAGGTGCATGGTACTCTCCATGGTTCTTCTCACCCCGTCGCTGAAGCTGGTCCAGGCTGAAACGCAACAAAACAGATAAATAAATGTGAACTAATTTTATGGAAAATACTTCAAAAATCATTTCATTGCTCAACCATTTTCAACAACAAGTTTCAACTTCCTAAGCCCAGGGACGCAGAATATATGGCCATCCAAGCTTTTTGGTTTTCAAGGTCTTACACCAAGGTCAAGGTCACAAATTTTATGTGGAACAATCTGTGCACCACACGAAATTTGGAGGAAATAGGTTCAATAGTGCTCATGTTATGCCCAAGACAGACAGAGAAAACAAAAAAGCAACAAACAGACATGAGTTATCACAATATGGTTCCGCCACGAGAATGGTGGACCATAGCACACACACACACACACACACACATATATATATATATATATATATATATATATATATATATATATATATATATATAGTTTGCTTTGATAAAGCTTTTCTGTGTCCAATGTCTTTATTTGTGAACCTCAGAAACAAAACCAGTTAACGTTAACTTTGAGTAATGTTCCGTGTTAAAAAAATAAAAAAATAAAAAAAATTATATAAATTGTGCTGATTTACTTTTTCTCCCAATGGGGGAGGGACAGTGCCTTATGCAAAGACAGCTGTTTCGACCTAAGAGAAGGTCTCATCAGTTTGCATGATCGGCCTGCAATTTGACTGTCCAGTGGATGCCAACCCGAGCAAAAAAGACATTCTACAAGAGAATGGTGTCCTCTTTGCATCAAATCGAAAATCCATAATAAAAGCAAACCAGCAAAAAGTTAAACCAGAAATAGTAAAAATCTTATGTAAAATGAACAAAATAATAATGTTCTGAAATTTTAATTTCAAAACCTAACAGACATGACTAGGGAGGGCTAACTACTGAGATGGTATCCAAATTAAGGATAAAAATAGCATGAAAGAAAAATCTCAGTGAATAGCCAGCTCCGTACCCCTACTCTGAAGGACTGAAAAGTTAGTGCATTTGAAATGCAGAATAGTTTGCTTTGATAAAGCTTTTCTGTGTCCAATGTCTTTATTTGTGAACCTCAGAAACAAAACCAGTTAACGTTAACTTTGAGTAATGTTCCGTGTTAAAAAAAACCTACTATTTTACTATTTCTGGTTTAACTTTGTGCTGGTTTGCTTTTATTATGGATTTTCGATTTGATGCAAAGAGGACACCATTCTCTTGTAGAATGTCTTTTTTGCTCGGGTTGGCATCCACTGGACAGTCAAATTGCAGGCCGATCATGCAAACTGATGAGACCTTCTCTTAGGTCGAAACAGCTGTCTTTGCATAAGGCACTGTCCCTCCCCCATTGGGAGAAAAAGTAAATCAGCACAATTTATATAATTTTTTTGTTTTTTTGTTGTTTTTGGAACACGGAATATTACTCAAAGTATGCGTTGTTCGGATTGGCTAAATGCGATTCATTTAATTTTAGGAGCCAAGTGGTCGGTACTCACTTCTGCAGTTTTCTTCGTTTTCAAACTCATCCACCCATAAACACAATGTAACAGGCATATGAATTGATTTATTAATTCCACTTAAAAAAAATGGTGCCTCAAAAATCTGCTACAGAAACAATAACTGATCTCATCAACAGGTCTAGAAGTACTCTCCTCCTCTTTCCACACAAAGTTGCAGTCGGATCAGGCAAGAAACAAAGGCATTTTGATACTCCAGCTGTGATTTCACCGCTTTTCCCAAGTCCTGTATCCTTGAAAACTTCTTGCCAGAGAGGTTTTCCTTCAGAAGTGGAAATAACCAAAAGTCACATGGTGACAAGTCTGGACTGTAAGGTGGACGTGGAAGAACTTGGACAGATTGCTCTTCTAGATAGGTCATGGTGACCTTGGCTTTGTGAGCACTGGCATTGTCATGCAGGAGCATTGTTTTGCTGGTACCAACGGTTGGGCGCTGCTCACAGACAGACCCAGCTACTTTTTGCAAAACTGCTCCAACATAATAGCTGGCAGTGAGTGTGCATTTCTCTGGAAGTATTTCGACTGCTACTGAGCCTTGGGTGCTGAAAAAAATGGAGAAAAGCCTCTTCCGACTCTGAAAAGATGGACGAAGAACAACTGGTCTCACTCACGCACGTGTTATGGGATGCTATGGGATGCCATAAAATGAGATCCAAGTTTCATCTCCGGTGACTACGTCACACAGCCGTTTTGGGCCATTTGGCTCAAACATCTCCAGCAATTTCTTGGCACACAAAGCCCTCTGCTTCTTTTGCTGATCTGTCAACAGGTGTGGTACCCATTTTGCAGCGATTTTTTTTAGCTGAAGATCTTGACGCAGGCCGTTCAACTGTACCATATGAAAGCCAATGTGTTTCACTTATCTCCCGAATTGTAATATGTTGGTTCTCTTCAACGGCTTTCTTTACAAGCAGAATATTGTGCTCGTTCCTGGCATCACAAGTAGTACGCAAGCCAGCTAGGCCTCCCGTGCACCCCCCCCCCCCCCCAGGACTTATCATGACTGGTGTCAAAATGTTCCTTGGAGTGTCCTGAACACGAAACTAAAATGTTTCCATCAAAAAGTTGGGATGCACAGGAGTTACAGCCCTTGGCATAAGGGTACCCTCTAACACACTCACTTGCACCATTCAAATGTAACTTGAAATAGCTCTTGTAAATGAACAAGAAATCAGCTTTTGCTTATACTAGTTTTTATACTTATTTATCAGTGTGCCTGGTGGTAACTTGATCAGTCTTCTCTCATTCATTGTTTGGGTACAGTAGTGGGTGACTTTTATGTACCACTATTTTCACTGCATCGGCGGCATGTGAACTGTTGTCCACAAAACCAAAAGGCCAAAATCAACTGTTCCGATGAATCATATTATACTACAATGCCTCTTGGTAGTGTCTGACTGTACCTGGAACCACATGAGTAATGCATAAAGTCACAGTTTCACATTTATCTCCCCTACCCCCAAAATTCAGGATTTCGCCAAAGACACCAAACGACCATTTTGACAGCCTCTCAACCCCCCAAATTGTTTGGCTTTGATGGGAGTTTATGTTCTTTATTGTCCGGAATGGTTTTGTTGCTTACAAGTTTAATTTTGCTGGTATTCTCGTGTAACAAAATGTAGCATTAACAGTCTGAACAAATATGCATAGCGCAACACAACATACAGTATTCAAGGTGTCAGGAAAGCAAACATTTCTTGGTCATTTTCAAAGGCATAATTTGTCTGTATTCTCTCTTCATCAACAGTCAATGAAGCATCAGAAATTTCACTTTCAAGCTTCATCAGAATCTTCAGAACTGGAGTCCAGTGAATCGTTCAGGCCGTTTTGTAAGATGCACTCTCCATCTTCTTCATCTTCATCATCCGCATCACTGACATCATTCAGGTCATCAATGACAGCCTGAGGTAAAGTCATCTCTTCTTCCTCCTCTGTCCACAGAGGCTCCAGCACCCCATTGTTCATGTTCCATCCATGGCCTTCTGTGGGACGGGGAATGTCTGGCACAGGCTGGTCTCCATGTTTCCAGATGGCAACCTGGAAATTGCAGCGGTGAACGTGTTGCTTTAAGCTGCGCCGACATGGTGGCAAAGTAGCCAAGTCTACGTTCTGACTGGCAGTGATGATCTCCTCGTCACACTTCTCTTTCAACATGTGGTGTCTCAAGTCATCAACCTTGCTGAAACGTACCCTTCCATAGATGCAGCAAGTGAAGGACTCCAGCTTGTCAATCATCTCTTCCTTCACTTCCCAGGTGTCCCCAAGCTGTGCTAGGGTCTGCACGAAAGCTGGCTTCTGCTGAAGAACTTTCACTGCCTTCACTTTGCCTTTGCCTTTAAAGGCACTAGTTGAGTCACAGCCAGTGAAAGCATGCAGCGACAGAAGAGCAGAGCAGAATGGCTGTGTGAGTCCTCTGGCAAGGTCACTTATGTTTATCAGTCGCTTGTTGTTGCCTTTGCCTGTGTCAAAGAGGAGTGTCACACGATCCAGCTGAGAGGCAAAGTTCAACAGGTTGAAAAACACATCTGTGTCAGGACTCTTCACGCGAATGTACTTGTATCCTTGCTCTTGTCCATACTTAGAGTAGAGAATGACACGTGAGTCTGTCTCCTCTTGGGTAGAAGACAAGGAATGTAGCCCCTCTTTGTCAGTCGTTTCACCATCGGTTGATGTCAGCTTGAATGCTTTCCCTTCACAGACAAGGACTGTGTTCCTTCCCTGGTGCTTTTCAACAAAAGAGTCCTTGCTCCCAACAGTCAATAGCA
The DNA here is from genome assembly GCA_017654935.2 of Phymorhynchus buccinoides. Lineage (NCBI taxonomy): Eukaryota > Metazoa > Mollusca > Gastropoda > Neogastropoda > Raphitomidae > Phymorhynchus > Phymorhynchus buccinoides. Next base: position 34,193,341 of record CM065685.1, on the reverse strand, counting down.
GTTGAGTGAACTGAACTTTGTTCTCATTGTTGGCCAGGAAGGCTTTCCAATCTGCAGGTCGCTTAGTGCTATCTCCTTTCAGGATGATCTTGTCACCACACCCTCTTCTGTTTTGTTCCATCGACTTCACTGAATAGTCTTGGTACATATCTGTGCTGAACATAAAGTCAACAGATGGTGGTACCATGTCGTACAGCTTTTGGCAGATCTGGCAAAAGTTTGGAGGGACTTGCTGCATAGCATGAATGTTGCATTGCCATCAATGATCATTAAAGTTTCATGAACAGGGGCAAGTGCGCGTCCTCAGCCTCTTTTGCCAGGTAGACAAATGCAGTGCTCTTGTCAGTCTTTGCCATATAACCATCTGCTGTCCCCAGGCTGTAAGGAACAGGGGTCAGCTGGTAGGTCATGAGCTCTTTCAGATCCATGTTCAGATCACCAGTCTGAGACTTGACCAGGAGCTGAAAGGCAACATTTCCTTGTTCTTTCCTTGTCACTTTGTTCTGAGTTGACTTCAGTGTGACTTTCCTCGACATGTCTGCCATAGTTTTCAGCTTGAGCTGTTTGATTGGCTGAAATAAATTTTCTCTAACTACTAGTCTCTCAGTGATGAAGTTCTCTTTCTGACTTCTGCCTGCTGTCTCTGCACGTATGACATCCCTTTCAATATCACCAGGAACTGTGGCACCCGATGACAGCATGATCAGCTTTTCATGTACCTCGAATGGGTTAGTGAAGTTTTCTACTGTTGCAACTGCTCTTGACACACTTTGTTCACTGCTGGTGACTTCTGTAGGACGAAGGTCATGGTGCTGGATGTCCAGATCATTGCCTCTTGACATTTCTGCCATGTCAAATGTCACTTGCATGTATTTTGTTCTCTCGTGTGTTGTTCTCACCCACTTTTGGTAGGCTGGGTAGTTTGATGCAATCCCTGTGAGACCGGTACCAGCTGCAGCTGCCCCACCCCTGCTCTTGGCATTGCGCATGAAGGTCTCTTCCATCGTCTTGTCCACAGCACATCGATTCCCTGGGATGAATGATCTTGCCACACTGAATGCCCCACGCTTCAGCAGCTCTGTAGCACCTGGGTGTGAGACTTCAAAGTTGGCAATGAAGAGCCCAAAGAATGTGAGATACCTCGCATAGTTCTGACTTCCAAAGCTGAAGAACAGATCAGGCATCACCAGTAAGCACTGGGCATACAGCTCAAAGTCATTCATCTTCACAGCATACAAGAGAGACAGCACAAGCCAGATGTGATCCATGTACGTTAGCCAGAACTGGGGAGTTTTTCCATGTTTGCCTTGTCTCACCTCTTCTCTGTACTGTTCATAGTCTCTGAAGAAGTCGTCCACACTTTTGTCTTCAAGCAGCTGCCTGACAGAGTCATGCACTGAGGATACTGTTGTTGCAGCAAGCAGGGTTGTGGTTTCTTCAGACATGACAGGAAAGTCGCTGTCAGTTCCTGCCATGTTCAGGTACTTTGCCAACATCACACGTTCCAGGCATTCAAGCATAGTCTTGTGGCAGTGCAAAGCACGGTCATAATGTTTCCCTGTCTCGATGCCTTTCAAGGAACCTGAGCTGATGATCTCTGCTTCCACAAGAATGTCAGACAGATCACTTCCATTCATTTTCTTGCCTATCATTTTGAGATATGCAGAAATGAGGCGAAAGGTGCCAATGAGAATGATGTGTTTCTCGTACCTCTGAGGCTGGCTCCAGACAAGGGGATAGGCCTTCATGCATGCACCCAGATCAAAGGTGGTGATCACGTATTCTTGTCCCACTTCCTGTGTAGCACACTCTGCCTGCCTAAGGCACTCTTGGATGGTTTTGTACTCAGTGATGGGATTGAAGATAACTGGGTAGTAGTCTATTGTTGTTTTCTTTTCAGGCTTTTCTCCAGTCAATGAACTATACCCAGCCCAACCAGGGATCTGATTAGACATTTCTTTTAACTGTGTTTGTGTCTAAATACATGTAATAAAACAATAAGACAAAAAAAGTTCTGTTCTCTGTGTAATTTTCAACCACCTGCAAATTTCATCAACAATCTTCATTTTGGGGGTGGGGGAAGGATATTTGCTGTTATGGCATAATGAACTGCAAACACCTCATGAAAACTATTCAGATACTAACCTGATACACAATACTTTATGAAAAACATATCAAACGAATCAATTTGCCCTTAAGATTTAGGGTAGGTAGAATGAAATCCTATCGGAACTGTGAAAATGATGGTGCCTCTTAATTATCCATCACTGTAGTCAAACTATCAATAAAGAAAGAATCCTCAGGTTACTGTGTTGTGTTATGAGAACTAACTTAAAGATTAGGATAGACAAAAAGTATTTTCTTGTTTATCTACAGGAGCTATAAAAAGTTAAATTTGAACGGCCGTGACCAGCGTGTGTGAGGGTACCCTTACGCCAAGGGCTGTAACTCCTGTGCATCCCAACTTTTTGATGGAAACATTTTAGTTTCGTGTTCAGGACACTCCAAGGAACATTTTGACACCAGTCCTGGGGGGGGGGGGGGGGGGGGGGGGGTGCACGGGAGGCCTAGCTGGCTTGCGGCCTAAAGGACGCCCAGAGCGGTATTCATCTTTAAAGTCAGCTTTTCCATCTTTGAAATTTTGAATCGATCTGCAAACTGTCCTGTGTGACGTACACTGGTCTCCGTACACAGAAATCAAAACAGCATGAATTTTGATTGGAGTCTCTCCAAGTTTGAACCTTGTAAAGGTGTGAGGGAGAGAGAGAGGGGGGGGGGGAGAGGGAGAGAGATTGGGGGAAGGGGGGGAGGAGTGGAGAGAGAGGGGGGGGGGGGGGGGAGAGAGACACAGAGAGAGAGAGAGAGAGGAAAAGAGAGAGAGAGGGAGAGAGAGAGCCAGGGTGAATGTGTGTTGACTTTAGCATACATTATTTTACATTGTTCTAGTATTCAGCATTGGCTTTTATAATCTAAACCTTGTTTTTATGTACCCCCTTTTATACATTTTGTTTGTTGTCCTATTATTACTTTTATACAAATTGTTTGTTTAGCTCTGTGTGTGTGTGTGTGTGTGTGTATGTGTGTGTGTGTGTGTGTGTGTGTGTGTGTGTGTGTGTGTGTGTGTGTGTGTGTGTGTGCTATATTGTATTGTAATTTAATTCTTATGTATTTACTGTATATTGTCTTATTGTCTCTATTTGTATATGTGTTTTATGTGCATGCCAGACAAAGAATTTCTTTATGTTTTAAAGACAATAAATATTTTGATTGATTGATTGATTGATAAAACCTCAGCTGTCCAGGATTTGGATCCATGTTTTTCAACCACAGATGATGACATCATATTTTCAATGACGTCATAGGTGATGAAATATTGTGACATCATTCATAGGCGTATGCAAGCAAATAGGGAAAAGGCCAAGCTTTTATTTGACAACTTACTTTTTTTATGTACACTTGTCAGATGCAATATGGCAGGCCAACTGTCAAGACTTTTGGATCACCCCACGTACTTCTTCTTCTTCTTCCTCTCTCTGTCTCTGTCTCTGTCTCTCTCTCTCTCTCTCTCTCTCTCTCTCTCTCTCTCTCTCTCTCTCTCTCTCTCTCTCTCTCTCTCTCTCTCTCTCTCTCT
>CM065685.1:34172210-34184710 GCA_017654935.2 Phymorhynchus buccinoides | reverse complement strand
TTATTACTCTTTTCTTTCTCTTTTTTGTTACCACAACTCTGTGTGTCCACACACACACACACACACACACACACACACACACACACACACACACACACACACACACACACACACACACACACACACACACACACACACACACACACACACATATATATATATATATATACGCGCGCTTACGCGCGCAAGCGCGTGCTTGCTTGCGATTTGGCTATCTACAATGAAAAATAACAATTACATACCATGACGATACATACATTACATACATGACATGACGATAACATAGTTATTATCTTTTAGAAAGTAACTTTTTGCATCTTATTTTCCATGCTTCGAGTTTATCACAAGTTCATCGGCTGATGAAAGTAAAGCTATCAAATCCTTCCTTACAACCAAATATTTTTTAAACATTGCACATTTGCTTCTGAAGGTATTGAAAATCTTGCAATTAAACACAAAATGCATTTCATCATTAATTTCGGCATTACACAAAGAGCCTCTGTGGATGTACCAGGCTGAAGCCATTTATTGCAGCAAAGGCTATAATTTTAAATCATGAAAAACATTTCTGCTTCAAAAATATTTTTGAATGAAAACAACAAGGCATATTTCTTATTAGATTCCATCTCTGAATACGAATTCTGTTAAAAGTTATCAATTTACCTAGTTGTAAATTGTGATACAAATTGTTTTACAAATTGTACATCCACACAATCCCAAAACCATTTTCAAAGCATATGTTTTTGCAAGCTACGGGTATTAGGCAATTATAATGTTAACCATACATTTAGTATGGGCCTTTATATACAAGGGATGCCTAACTGTTTCACCGTAGATAATTATTTATTTATTTATTTATTAGAGGCATGAATCGGAACATAAAGAAAGCGCTTAATGGAAAAGGTGTGTACTTTCTCCAACTGTACATTATTATATAATCCCCAGACCTCAGCGGCATAAGTAGGAAGTGGCTCGATTTGTGAATCAAATAATTAAAAAATATTTTACCAATAGAACAATCCAGCTTTCTTAATGTCTTAAGTATTAAGTACACCCCTTGTCCCTTTACGACGCATTTCGTACCATGTTGTATTAAGGCTTGATTCGGTAGTAAAAAGCGGACTTAAATATTTATTTTGCTTCAATATTTCCACAGAACAATTTTTTTCCGATGCAGATAAATGCTCTCCCATGCGAAAAACCACAATCTTTGTTTTTCTAAATTCACTACGAGGCCTAGCGAGTTGCTTCTTTCTTTAAAACTTCTAGCTGGTTTTGAGACCAGAAACAGTATCAGAAAATAACATCATCTGCAAATAAATAATAACATTTCGACTGCATTTGGGATAATTTGAATGCCATGTTTTCTTTTGTTGCTGTTATTGTCAATAACAACAACAAAGTATCACGCCACGTGAACAAGAGAAAAAATCAGTATACGCATTTTTATCACGTTCAGAAGCAAGTACTGCTTTGTGTACTATTCACACCAGTTTTTCGCAAAGACTCCCACAAAACATTGCTATTCACAAAATTGAACGCCTTGTGGCAGCGCAAAATGTTGCAACGCGTCAAAATGTTACAGTTGTAACATTTTGCCGCAGGCTTTCCGTGCAAAATGTTGCAACGCGGCCAAATGTTACAATTGTAACATTTTGCCGCAGGACTTTCCGCGCAAAATGTTGCAAGGCGTCAAAATGTTACAATTTTGCTAGAATTGTAACATTTTGCGCGAGGCGCCCGGGGCGCCAAGCGCAGTTTGCTACAATTGTAACATTTTGCGCGAGGCGCCCACCTTTGATTGAAAGTTTTCAATTGTAACATTTTGACGCGTTGTAGCATTTTCCCGGGGCGCCTCGCGCAAAATGTTACAATTCTAACAAAATTGTAACATTTTGCCGCAGGCTTTCCGTGCAAAATGCTACAACGCGGCAAAATGTTACAATTGTAACATTTTGCGCGAGGAGCCCCGGCCACCTCACGCAATTTGTTACAATTGTAGCATTTTGCCGCGTTGTAACATTTTGCGCTGCCGCACGCCTTCCGAAAATCGACAAAGGCCACAATGTCATACAGTTTTTAAAATTATTTTTTAACAGATATTTTTTGTACTAATATAAATCAAGTAAAAAATATGATCACCAGGAAACTGGAAATCTGCTTGCTGTTCGACAATTCTTTCTTCTCTATCTGCCCATACTAACTGTTTGTTTAGTATGTGTGCTACTTTACTAATAACACTAGTAAGGGCTATCCCACGGTAGTTATCCGGGTTACTTGGGACACATTTTTGTGTAATGGTACTAATAGTGCAAGAGAAACAACCCCGTGTTTCAACAACTCAACAATGAATTTATTAGGTCCGGCACTTTTGTTAGACTTGATATTTTTAATACTTGCCATAACTACTTCTTTTGAATAAAGGTTCACTATCAGAATGAACTTTAAGATCTTCATGATAGTTTTCATAGTGTCTTCAAAAGATACATCATCAAACTGATTAAAAACACAGAAAAATGATCATACCACTTGAACAAAGATACTTTCCGACTCCGCATTGTTCATGTTCATGTTGTTCCTACTCGGAGCCATAAGGCAAATAAAAGGAAACAAAAAGAAAAAGAAAAGGAAAATTACTTGTATAAGAATTTCATTATACACAAAACTTCTTCTGTTAACGCTTCGAATCAATGACCCAAAGGATTTTGAATCCTTTACAGATTCTTTTAGCATAGTAATCCTCTTTTCATTAAATTCTCTTTCTTTTGCTTCACGAAATACTGCATTTTATATTTTTTTTGTTTCTTTGACATAATCATATTTTCTCTCTCTTTTTTTGCATCCACTTTCTTACATGTTTGATTTGTTTTTAGCAATCTTTTCACTCGTTTCTTCTTTGCTCACATTCTTTACCAATCATCCTATGATTTGCACTGTTTACCAACATGCTGGTTTTGTTGTTGTTGTTGTTTTGCTGCTGCTGCTCCACGTATTCTCTCCACGACTTAACATTAAAGTCTTTGAAAGACAGTGTAGACATTATCATTCATAATCACGAGATGCTTTAAATAAAGTGATCGATTATTTACGATCAAGCGCAACTCATCCTTAGTGATGGAAACTCATCCTTAGACAAAGCTTAAATTGGTGAGATCAATACAGAGATAATAAACGAGATTCCATGAAAAGCATGAAAAGCAATTGTCAATTTTTACCTCGTTATTATTTGATATGAAATTCCGTTAATTCCAGCAGCAATTGTATTGCAAGAAAAGGACTCTAGTGCTTCAATAAATTCTTCAAATGTAATATATAAATTTAAGTTGGTTTACTCTTACTCTTCTTTTTGTTTGTAAATTCCTATGCTTTGATGATAAATTATTTCATTTGTGTCATAATTTAATGGGATATGATTGTAGAGACATCTTCCAAACTTTGTGCGTAGATGCTTCTGATTGACAGAAATGAGCAAACTATATGCATTTTGCTTTTGCCTCAACTCTGTTATTGTGCTTTTTAACACGACTGATTTCAATAAAGTTGTTATCAGTTCTGTCCTTTCTCTTTTTCACGAGCCATTATAGTAGTCATTATTCTTTCCCTGCGACTTACTTAAGTTAGAAGACGTTTAAGCAAACACGATTTGGAATTGTTTGTTCGGTCACTGTAAAGTGTCATAGCAGCTTTAGATTTGTGTTTTCAGACCAAGTATTAAATTTAAAGCTTTATGTGTTTAACAAGTAATAATCTGTTTGGTTTCTGAGGGGACTGTGCACAGAAACCTCACGCATAAGCACAATTCACGAAATGAAGGTAAACAAATTATCAGCTTATTATTACTTTCTTTTGATAATTTGCGGATGAGAACATGAGGTCTCCGCGTGTACATTCTGCACAGTACAGCCATTTAGCATTTTGTTGGTAATCGTTGTTCTTGGGTGTTTACTTTTTTGTTTGTTTCTTTTGTTTATTTGTTTTTATTTTGTCTTGTCTTGTTTTGGTCTTTTCTTCCTTCTGACTAAGCATTCAAACGTAGGTCGAACAGCAACGCATGAGTTTGCGTTATTCGGCTTACATATGAGTAAGGTTAAAAACACACTAAAACTTGCATTATCATGACTGAATAATTTTGATATCACTCTTCCGTTTGAGTAAAGTTTTGAAATTAAAATCGTAAAATTTGTTAGCTTCCTAGTTAGCGATAATTTAAAGTAACCATTTTCATTTTCTCACAAAAAAGAGGTTATCAAAGTCGACATCTTTTGTAAATTGTTGTGTTGGATCAAAATCTGTCACATTTCTACATAAGATATACAGGAAAAAGTCATGTTGTACTGTTTTATGGTTTTCTAATTTGTCTATTGTAATCTTCGACTTTTCTCACCAAAATATGTCCTTAAACAATTCAATTACTTTTTCTGTCTAAACATTTTCTAAACAGAGAGGGCGAGAGAGAGAGAGAGAGAGAGAGAGAGAGAGAGAGAGAGAGAGAGAGAGAGAGAGAGAGAGAGAGAGAGAGAGAGAGAGAGAGAGAGAGAGAGAGAGAGAGAGAGAGAGAGAGAGAGAGAGAGAGAGAGAGAGAGAGAGAGAGAGAGAGAGAGAGAGAGAGAGAGAGAGAGAGAGAGAGAGAGAGAGAGAGAGAGAGAGAGAGAGAGAGAGAGAGAGAGAGAGAGAGAGAGAGAGAGAGAGAGAGAGAGAGAGAGAGAGAGAGAGAGAGAGAGAGAGAGAGAGAGAGAGAGAGAGAGAGAGAGAGAGAGAGAGAGAGAGAGAGAGAGAGGGAGAGAGGGAGAGAGAGAAAGAGTTAGATGTAAGTACACATGTCTGTTCATGAATGCAAAAAAAAAGAACAAAAAAAGAAAAAAGAAATGGGCCAAAGAACGCGCACGTGACAGTTCCGAAACTTTTTGTACACCTTTCTTTTTCTTTTTCTTAAAACATATTTTTTGTTCTCTTTGTAATTCTTTTTATAGAGAGAGTTTCTTTTGTACAAAAAAAAAGAACACCCTTTTTTTTTGCCCAACCAGTGCATTTCTAATTATCCACGTGCTGCACGAAATCTTCGAGAGTTTAGTGTCAAATCTGTGTCAGAGGAAAGACGGTGACAATTCATATTCACTTCATTTCAAGCGAGGAGGAGACAGATTTCATTCAGTTTTGTTTTGGGTACTGTCAAAGGCGGTCACAGTCGCAAGTCGACTACTTTTTATACTCTTTTTATACGTCTGTTAACCGCCGTTTTGTCCAAATTCCGCCGTTTTGTCTATAGACAAAACGGCGGGGTTAGATCCTCCGTTTTGTCCAACAAAGTGACCACTGACAAGTGACAATGACCACTGGTCAACCACATCAACAATTGTTCATATGATCTCCTAATACACTAATTAGCATTCAAACGGTAAAATTAGGCCAAAGTGACCAGTGTCAGTGGTCAGCTTGTTATTCATTTTATTTAGCAAAGATCTTTTTAAAAAATGAGAACTTGTCAAGAATGAGTTTTTATAACTCCAACTTTCATTTTCTCGATTGTTGAACCGCCGTTTTGTCCAAATCATAATAGAAAATTTGGACAAAACGGCGGATCTAACCCCGCCGTTTTGTCTATAGACAAAACGGCGGAATTTGGACAAAACGGCGGTTAACACGTCCCAGGGCCGTTCTGGGCCTAGGAACTCGGGAGTTTTTGCCATCATTTTCATCATCATCATCGTCCTCAGACGCCGACAACCCGACTACTACTGCGACTTGGTTTCCCCCTTCATTCGTTTTGACAAAGAGAAGAAGAAAGAAGAAATGAACGAGCAAAGCAACATGTACAGAAGAAATTAGAGACAAGAACTACAACGAAACTATCAAAACGAGAACCCAAGAAGAGGAGAATAGAAGAAGAAAGAAGACAGAAGAGCGGGTGCAAGGGGAGAGAACCAGGACACGGTTGGAGACGACTCCAAAGGCCGCGGGAAGGAATGAACCGGAGGAGCTGGGGGATCTGCTGTCCTTGTAGAGCCTGGGTCCTGTTCTGTCTGAGGGCATCTCTTGTGCCGCTCTGCACCAGCGATATGGTAGGTGTACAATTCCCCGGGGTACTGTCCTGTCTGAGGGCATCTCTTGTGTCGCACTGCACCAGCGATATGGTAGGTGTACAATTCCCCGGGGTCCTGTCCTGTCTGAGGGCATCTCTTGTGTCGCACTGCACCAGCGATATGGTAGGTGTACAATTCCCCGGGGTCCTGTCCTGTCTGAGGGCATCTCTTGTGTCGCACTGCACCAGCGATATGGTAGGTGTACAATTCCCCGGGGTCCTGTCCTGTCTGAGGGCATCTCTTGTGTCGCACTGCACCAGCGATATGGTAGGTGTACAATTCCCCGGGGTCCTGTCCTGTCTGAGGGCATCTCTTGTGTCGCACTGCACCAGCGATATGGTAGGTGTACAATTCCCCGGGGTCCTGTCCTGTCTGAGGGCATCTCTTGTGTCGCACTGCACCAGCGATATGGTAGGTGTACAATTCCCCGGGGTCCTGTCCTGTCTGAGGGCATCTCTTGTGTCGCACTGCACCAGCGATATGGTAGGTGTACAATTCCCCGGGGTCCTGTCCTGTCTGAGGGCATCTCTTGTGTCGCACTGCACCAGCGATATGGTAGGTGTACAATTCCCCGGGGTCCTGTCCTGTCTGAGGGCATCTCTTGTGTCGCACTGCACCAGCGATATGGTAGGTGTACAATTCCCCGGGGTCCTGTCCTGTCTGAGGGCATCTCTTGTGTCGCACTGCACCAGCGATATGGTAGGTGTACAATTCCCCGGGGTCCTGTCCTGTCTGAGGGCATCTCTTGTGTCGCACTGCACCAGCGATATGGTAGGTGTACAATTCCCCGGGGTCCTGTCCTGTCTGAGGGCATCTCTTGTGTCGCACTGCACCAGCGATATGGTAGGTGTACAATTCCCCGGGGTCCTGTCCTGTCTGAGGGCATCTCTTGTGTCGCACTGCACCAGCGATATGGTAGGTGTACAATTCCCCGGGGTCCTGTCCTGTCTGAGGGCATCTCTTGTGTCGCACTGCACCAGCGATATGGTAGGTGTACAATTCCCCGGGGTCCTGTCCTGTCTGAGGGCATCTCTTGTGTCGCACTGCACCAGCGATATGGTAGGTGTACAATTCCCCGGGGTCCTGTCCTGTCTGAGGGCATCTCTTGTGTCGCACTGCACCAGCGATATGGTAGGTGTACAATTCCCCGCGGTTCCGCCCGTATCGGTTTTTGTGTATTTGTTTTTTTTATTGGTCAGAGAAAGATTTCCGTTTGTTTATTAAGTGCAAGTAAAGTTTTCTAATGCGTAACTGCATTTTCTACCCGTAAGTTAAGCATTAATATTTGAAGTAAAATCGATATGTTTAACTTGAAAGATGAAGTGGGTGCGTGGGTGCGTGCGCGAGCGCGCGCGCTCGTGTGGGTGCGTGTGTGTGTGCGCACTCGCACCTTTTATTCACGAGTGTTTACTTTTCTGACTATTGAATCAGTATAGTTGTGTTATGATGGAAGGGTCTGTTGTATATGGCATTAATGGTTTATATATTATGCAGTAAATTGCTTATTATCTGGCACTCTTAGGTGGAGTAGAGTTCCTGATGGATGTTAGGGGGGAGTTAGGTTGTCGCCCTTTAGTCTAGTCTCTCTCTTTCCCCCAATCAACTTTATGGAACTTAATGACAACGTTTGTGTCCCAGCGCTGACTATGTGACCCTGCTGATGAGAGTCCTGGACTGGTTGGTTGGCTGGCCTCTTGGGCGGACGTCTCACCCTTTCTGGAGCTCTCCGAGGACTTGGATGGGTAGCCATCTTTTCCCTGGACCGTCGACCTTGACACTGGACCCTTCAACCTTGTCTTCGGTTTGAATATGCTGTGAAAGTCTGCGTGCATTTGTGGGGGTTGGGGGGAAGTGTGAGAGAGAATAGTTTAAAGGGGGCCACATTATCATTATTAGGAATGTATTGAACTTTATTATTAATCATTACGGTTTGTATTTAGTGACTTTGTGGAAAATCTGTATAAGTTAGTCTTTTCATCAGATCATTGCGTCCTCTCTCTAGCGCTGGTGGGAGGGTGTTTAGTTGGGGAACTTTCGGGTGTTTGGGGACTAATCTAATGATTTCTTCTGTCTAAGTAGCTAGCGTCCCTTCTTGGCCCCGTCCCCTTTGTTTCATCTCATTCTCTATGGTTTTGTATATACATGTGCGTGATTGTGTAATTAATGTTTGTTTTGTAACTGTTAATCTTTGCCTGTTCTTGGGTGCGGTTGGGCGTGCATGTAGTCCTGTGTGCTCTCTTCCGTCCGCTTTCTAGATTGATCCTCTGGATCAGTCCTGGGGCGTGACAAAGAGAACGACGGATTTACAGTTATTCCAGAGCACGATAAGCCTGTACCCATTTTGATCATTTCGTGGCTGCAAACTACATATTTTAAAGGTCATAGTTTTGCTTACTTTGTATCCCAGTATAGCGTTGATAAAAACTAACATTCGAAAAGAATGTGCTCTTCCACGAATTTAATAGAATGTTTTGAATCAGGCTACATATCTTAAATATTTTGAAGGAACTACTCGCCCTTCTTTCGTTAATCTATCAGCTATTTCATCAGAGATACTTCAGTGCGGTGGAATCCAACATAATTCTACATTAATAGACATATCAAGTATTTTATATCATGCAATTTTTCCAGTTTTGTAAAATATAAAGGACAGATTTCCTGTCAACGAAAATACTATAAATTGCAATGCCAATATCAGCTATCCAAGAAAAGGCCATAAGATTTTCCTAAAGTTCAGCACAGAAAAGCCTTTCTCTAGACAATACTTGTTATAATCGGGGATCACAAATCCACCGACTGATGCAAGATAGCAGAGTCATGTTCCCATTGCATTACCGATGTACTTAATGTAATATTAATAACACACTTTTCTTGAACAAGAACAAGAAACACCCGAAGGATGGGATCCAGAGATGCACTGGATCCATCGATTCCAACAGCAGTTGTATTGTCTCTTTAAAAAAAAAAGTAGTCAACCCGTAGTTTTCTAATTTAATGGGATATGATTGTAGATGACATCTGTTTTTTTTAATTCCTTGATCATTCTTCCAAACTTTGTGCATGTCCCTTGACATAGATGCTTCTGATTGACAGAAATGAGCAAAGTCTGCATCTGCGTTTCGCTTTTGCCACAAGTCTGTTATTGTGCTTTTTAACCCGTTTCATTTCAATAAAGTTTTAATCAGTTCTGCTGAAGCTATTTACTTCACATTTTTACATAATAAAAAACCCACGTCTTGAGCAAAAGGGAAATTAAAATTGAAGTTTTTAGCTGAAAGTAAATCGAGAAAAAAAAGAATAGAAGATCAAGGCTAGGTCTGGCGGAGAAAAAGTAAAAGGTAACGATGATAAATATTGCAATCTTTTACAAGACCAGAGTGCTTGAATGACACGTATATGAAAAAAAATCAGATGTAGGAGATTGTATTTTTTGGTTTAGTGAGAAACAACGCACGCTTAGATAATTAGGTACAAACCACATTAGAACAAAAGCCCAGGTGTTGATGTTTCCACTGCCGATTTAAAAGTTTTTCGTGAAGGATTGGTGAGTTTTAATTGCATGATTTGTAAAAACAACTTTTTTGGCGCTGTTAACCGCCGTTTTGTCCAAATTCCGCGGTTTTGTCTACGCCGTTTTGTCTATAGACAAAACGGCGGTTTGGACAAAACGGCGCCCGATTTTGAACCGCCGTTTTGTCCAAATGAAAATTGGAGTTATAAAAACTCATTCTTGACAAGTTCTCATTAAAAAAAAAATCTTTGTTAAATAAAATGAATAACAAGCTGACCACTGACACTGGTCACTTTGGCCTAAATTTACCGTTTGAATGCTAATTAGTGTATTAGGAGATCATATGAACAATTGTTGATGTGGTTGACCAGTGGTCAGTGTCACTGACCAGTGGTCACTTCGGCCTATTTTCACTGTTTGACTGCAAATTAGTGTATTAGGAGTTCAAATGAACAATTTTTGTATGTGGTTGACCAGTGGTCAGTGTCACTGACCAGTGGTCACTTTGGCCTATTTTCACTGTTTGACTGCAAATTAGTGTATTAGGAGTTCAAATGAACACATTTTGATGTCGTTGACCAGTGGTCAGTTTCACCGACCAGTGGTTACTTTGGCCTATTTTTGTATGTGGTTGACCACTGGTCAACCACATCAAATCTTGTTCATTTGAACTCCTAATACACTAATTTGCAGTCAAACAGTGAAAATAGGCCAAAGTGACCACTGGTCAGTGACACTGACCACTGGTCAACCGCATACAAAATTGTTTATTTGAACTCCTAATACACTAATTTGCAGTCAAACTGAAAATAGGCCAAAGTGACCACTGGTCAGTGACACTGACCACTGGTCAACCACATCAATTTTTCCCCATTTGAACACCTAATACACTAATTTGCAGTCAAACAGTGAAAATAGGCCAAAGTGACCACTGGTCAGTGACACTGACCACTGGTCAACCGCATACAAAATTGTTCATTTGAACTCCTAATACACTAATTTGCAGTCAAACAGTGAAAATAGGCCGAAGTAACCACTGGTCAGTGACACTGACCGGTGGTCAACCACATCAACAATTGTTCATATGATCGCCTAATACACTAATTAGCATTCAAACGGTAAAATTAGGCCAAAGTGACCAGTGTCAGTGGTCAGCTTGTTGTTCATTTTATTTAACAATTTTTTTTTTATAAATGAGAACTTGTCAAGAATGAGTTTTTATAATTCCAACTTTCATTTGGACAAAACGGCGATTCAAAATCGGGCGCCGTTTTGTCCAAACCACCGTTTTGTCTATAGACAAAACGGCGGATTGTTCAACCGCCGTTTTGTCCAAATCATAATAGAAAATTTGGACAAAACGGCGGTTTTAGCCCCGCCGTTTTGTCTATAGACAAAACGGCGGAATTTGGACAAAACGGCGGTTAACAGCGCCACGTTATCTCGTAAAACCACGGTTTATCGCAAGTTCATAAAGACCTTGAGACCAATTTTAAAAAAATGCTGTATGCATGTTTATTATGCTGTATGTGTTGTTTATTAGTAAAGAATGGGTAACGTGACTGGGTAACGGCGGTTCAACAAAACGGTGCCCGATTTTGAACCGCCGTTTTGTCCAAATGAAAGTTGGAGTTATAAAAACTCATTCTTGACAAGTTCTCATTTTAAAAAAATCTTTGCTAAATAAAATGAATAACAAAGCTGACAACTGACACTGGTCACTTTGGCCTAATTTTACCGTTTGAATGCTAATTAGTGTATTAGGAGATCATATGAACAACTGTTGATGTGGTTGACCAGTGGTCAGTGTCAGTATCACATTGGCCTATTTTCACTGTTTCACTGCAAATTAGTGTATTAGGTGTTCAAATGAACTTTTTTTATGTGGTTGACCAGTGGTCAGTGTTACTGACCAGTGGTCACTTTGGCTTATTTTCACTGCTTGTCTGCAAATTAGTGTATTAGGAGTTCAAATGAAAAAAAATTGATGTCGTTGACCAGTCGTCAGTGTCACTGACCAGTGGTAATTTGGGCCTATTTTCACTGTTTGACTGCAAATTAGTGTATTAGGAGCTCCGGAGTTCAAATGAATAAGGTTTGATGTGGTTGACTAGTGGTCAGTGTCACTGACCAGTGGTCACTTTGGCCTATTTTCACTGTTTGACTGCAAATTAGTGCATTAGGAGTTGAAATGAACAAGGTTTGATGTGGTTGACCAGTGGTCAGTGACACTGACCAATGGTCAACCACACTATATATAGAAAAAGGCCAAAGTGACCAATGGTCAGTGACACTGACCACTGGTCAACGACATCAAAATTTGTTCATTTGAACTCCTAATACACTAATTTGCAGTCAAACAGTGAAAATAGGCCAAAGTGACCACTGGTCAGTGACGCTGACCACTGGTCAACCACATCAACAATTGTTCATATGATCTCCTAATATACTAATTAGCATTCAAACGGTAAAATTAGGCCAAAGTGACCAGTGTCAGTTGTCAGCTTGTTATTCATTTTATTTAACAAAGATTTTTAAAAAAAAGAGAGAACTTGTCAAGAATGAGTTTTTATAACTGCGGATTCTTGAACCGCCGTTTTGTCCAAATCATAATAGAAAATTTGGACAAAACGGCGGATCTAACCCCGCCGTTTTGTCTATAGACAAAACGGCGGAAATTGGACAAAACGGCGGTTAACAGTACCGATCAATCTCTCCGGCCTCGTACCGTCTCTGAATCCTGTGCATGTCTTCCATTTTCAGTCGTCTTTGACGCCGTATGGCAGCCGCCTCAACTCCTGTGTGGATGGCTGTCATTTTCGCGTAGGACTCGGTCTGCACCAGCTTCAGTTTCTCCATCAAGTTGAATATCGACGGATGTTTATGATTAAAAAAAAGGTCTGCAAAAT
>CM065685.1:34132210-34167210 GCA_017654935.2 Phymorhynchus buccinoides | reverse complement strand
AACAGGGGTAAGTTAATTGGGGTCTGTCTATTATGGCGAATTGAGGGACAAGGGGACAATAGACTGAGGGGTCAATAGACACAATTCTTCCATTAAAGAACCACAATTTAGGAGAGTACAAAAGAGGAGCTGTTAACCGCCGTTTTGTCCAAATTTTCTATTATGATTTGGACAAAACGGCGGTTCAACAATCCGCCGTTTGGGTTGGACAAAACGGCGCCAGAGTTTGAACCGCCGTTTTGTCCAAATGAAAGTTAGAGTTATAAAAACTCATTCTTGACAAGTTCTCATTAAAAAAAAAGAAGAGTTAAATAAAATGGTCACTTTGGCCTATTTTCACTGTTTGACTGCAAATTAGTGTATTAGGAGTTCAAATGAACAAGGTTTGATGTGGTTGACCAGTGGTCAGTCACACTGACCAATGGTCAACCACATTAAAGAAAAAGGCCAAAGTGACCACTGGTTAGTGACACCGACCACTGGTCAACGACATCAAAATTTGTTCATTTGAACTCCTAATACACTAATTTGCAGTCAAACAGTGAAAATAGGCCAAAGTGACCACTGGTCAATGACACTGACCACTGGTCAACGACATCAAAATTTGTTCATTTGAACTCCTAATACACTAATTTGCAGTCAAACAGTGAAATAGGCCAAAGTGACCACTGGTTAGTGACACTGACCACTGGTCAACCACATCAACAATTGTTCATATGATCTAATACACTAATTAGAATTCAAACGGTATCTCGGTTAATTCTATTTTTCCGTTATTGCCTTTCTTACCATACATAAAGCTGTATTTTAGGAACATTTTTTTAGCTAATAACCTTTTTGGAATACTAACCCTATCCCTAACCCTAGCCCTAAACCTAACCCTACCCCCCCACCCTATAAGACGGAAAAACGCAACGAACCACAACTGTGACAAATCGCGGTGTACTGCAGTACATAGTGGGGTGGGGGGTGGGGGGGGGGGTAGGGTTAGGTAAGAAAGGCAAAAACAGAAAAATAGAATTAACCGAGAAATGCAGGGGGAGAAATGCACATCTTTACCTTTACCAATTAGGCCAAAGTGACCAGTGTCAATGGTCAGCTTGTTATTCATTTTATTTAACAAAGATTTTTTAAAAATTGAGAACTTGTCAAGAATGAGTTTTTATAACTCCAACTTTCATTTGGACAAAACGGCGGTTCATACTCTGGCGCCGTTTTGTCCAACCCGCCGTTTTGTCTATAGACAAAACGGCGGATTGTTGAACCGCCGGTTTGTCCAAATCATAATAGAAAATTTGGACAAAACGCCGGATCTAACCCCGCCGTTTTATCTATAGACAAAACAGCGGAATTTGGACAAAACGGCGGTTAACAGAGCCGTTGAAAGAAAAAGGCTTTTCTTGAACACGAGCTCAGAAGAGGCTGAACAGGGGATAACTAGTCGCGGGATTGACTTTAACGACTGAGTGCAAGTAGATTTTGACAGCTATCTTGCGTGTGTGTGTGTATGTGTGTATGTGTGTGTGTGTGTGTTTTCTGTCTTACCCACAAGTGCGCGCGCACATACTCTCTTTCTCACACACACACACACACACACACACACACACACACACACACACACACACACGTGCGCGCACACATGCACACACATGCGCATAAACTCACACAAATAAAAGGTGCGTACGCGCGCGCACACAGACAGACACAGACACACACACATACACACACACACACGCACACACACACACACGCACACGCGCGCGCACTCGCGCGCGCACGCACACGCACGCACACACACACACACACACACACACACACACACACACACACACACACACGCGTACTGAATCCTTGGTATAGGGCCCGATAAAACCCAGCCCTAAGCCATCTATTGTAGTCTATTGAATCGGGTTTTCTTTGGAATCCCCCGAACATTACTACCCTCCCCTTATCATCCTCATCTACTCCATCACCACCATCCTCTCACCTCTCCTGTGAGTCGTTTTGGGATTCAAGTTCAAGAACGGCCTCTTTCTATCGGCGGTTTTCTTTTCGAGTGCTTCTTCTAAATCTGATTTTCCTCGAGAGATCTGGGTCTATAGACACCTCAGACTACTGTCCACCGGAGCTCCTTGTCCTTCGATTCACCGTAATTAAGGGGACCCCCATTAACTGATTCCTGTTTACCTTACCGACAGACGATGTGATTATAAGTCCTCAGAACTTCGTTATCTGCGGTCTCAAAGGGCAACCAAAGTATAAGTACAGTTAGACTTTTGTCTGGGAGTACCAAAAGCCAGTTTTGTTTGTTGGCCTGCGTTCTATTCTTGCTGGGGGACATAGAATCAACTTACAAAATCGATTTGACACCCACCCACTTACCAACCATGCAACTGGTTAACCAATCAACCAACCAACCAACAAAATAAAAGCAATTTTAACATTTCTTGGTCATCATTAGCAAAGAATGGCTTTTCCTCTTATCAGATAATGACTAGATTATTATTATTATTATTATTATAAGAAAAGAATTTTGAAAAAGAATATCAGCAACAATGTGTGGGAAATGCATTGTAGATCACAGCAGTATATTGTGAATGCAATTGAATGATGAAGTGGAAGGGAGGGGCAACATCCTGGTAAAAAAAATGTTGAGGAGAACAGAATTGTTGGCACATTTATGTCTCTGGTCTACTAATAATCCCACCAACAAACAAACAAAGACAAAAACAAAAACTTTTGGGCGGGGTGCAGTGGTGGAGGTAGGATTAATTTCTCGGATTCCTAAATATCGTGACAATACAGTCAACTGTGATGTGGTACTTAACAAAAGAGGACAGAGGGTAAGAAAAAGAGGGGTGGGGGTGGGATAGAAAGAGGGTCATTACTGCTGTCAGAAAAAGGTAATAGGATGAAACGGGAGAGGGGAGGGGGTGCAACAACATACAACGTCTGTATCCAACAAACATGGTGCATAAAATCGATTTTGTTTCAGGCAAATGCAGACAATTCCGCAGAGACATGGCACAGTTTTCAAAACAAAAACAAACGAAATCTTCCAAGCTGGAATAGTTTCTCACATTTATCAAGGGAGAGATTGCGTGTATGTGCCTGTCTGTCTGTGATTAATAATCCCTTAACATGCATCATATTGGTACTATTGATGGCTGTGATAATGTTTAATGACAATTACTCTATTGATATATATACATGTTGCTGCTTGATAAATATTCTGTATAGTGTGGGTGTAATTGGATGTGAGAGATATATATATTTCCTGTGATATTGCTATTGATTTATCAATGTTGTTGACTGTTGTCACACACTCTCTCTCTCTCTCTCTCTCTCTCTCTCTCTCTCTCTCTCTCTCTCTCTCTCTCTCTCTCTCTCTCTCTCTCTCTCTCTCTCTCTCTCTCTCTCTCTGTGTGGTTGTGAATGTAATATTTTGTAATTGCCTTGGAAACAATCATTATTTTCTGAATGTCTGTAATTCTCTAATTTATGTATAATTCTCAAATTATGTACATAGTGTGTGTGTGTGTATGTGTATGTGTGTGTGTGTGTGTGTGTGTGTGTGTGTGTGTGTGTGTGTGTGTGTGTGTGTGTGTGTGTGTGTTCTTAATAATTGATTTAATGTACTCGTTTTAGTTCAATCTGCTGCACATGTTGTGGAAGAAAATGTTCCATTTGAAACTTCTTTTTTTTAATGGAAAATAAAGATTTTTGAATTGAATTGACTTGTTGTCATCGTTGTAGTCTTCGTTGTCGTCGCCATAGTCGTCATCATACTGTTGTCACCGTTGTCATCGTCATTGTCGTCGTCGCAGTAGTAGCAGTAATCATAGAAGTATAACAACTTGACGTAATATTACTGTTCTTGTTGTTGCTATTGCTGGTGTTGGAGAATGTCCAGATGAAATACTTCTATTATGGGCAGGTTGGAAGCATTGATAATTGCACGTGTGCTAAATTTTGTGCTCAATGTGTTGTGAGTTACGCTATTTTCCGCTTCTTTTTTTTTTAATGATAAACTATCGCAAACTCTAAATTAATGATGCTCTGAACTTTAAGTTTGGGGCATGTATAGAATCCGCTCATGTCGTGTTTTATAGCAAGATTTTAACCAGGAGCATGAAAATAAAGCAACATTATGATGGACCATGCGTAAAATAGGCATGTGATGTGGGTTGCGCAAGCTTCTAATGCATTTTTAAAAAAAAGTCCACCTCTTCTTTGGAAATGTTAAAACCATGCACAGAAAGGTAAAAACAAAATCGCACGCCCTCCTGTTCCCCAAAAAATCACGCACGCACGCACATCCACATGCACACACAGCTTTAGAAAATAAAAATAAAATAAACCCACATGACACTCATGTTATTTTGCTTGTCAGATGGCTTCATATTGACATTCATTGTTCTGATGCATCTGAGGCATAACTAACTAAGGTACCCGCCACCATCGCACGTGTCCCACATATGCAGGCCAGCTTGACCTTGAAGCTGTAGCTTGTTTGTTACCTTGTCCTTGTATGATCAAAGATTGTATTACAAAGATAGGTCACTGAAGCGGCTGGCGTGTGTCTGGCACTGTTGAATTTTGCGTGCTGGCGACCTGCTTAACATCTGTATTTCTTCTTCTTGTTTCATGTTTATTATTGTCTGTGTGCATGCATGTACAAACTAAAATCCTACAAAGAACAAATATGAAGTAGACGAGATGTGAAAGAACCATTCACATTTTCTTTAGTTTCTGTAATCATGGTCAGTTCCTGCTTCCAAACAATTGCATTTAATATATATGTAATCATAGTCAGTTCGAAATAACTGCAGACCTAAAAGACATAAACCCAGGGGCGGATCTGGGGGGTTACAGAGGTTGCAGAACCCCACCCCACCCTCTCCCCTAGAAAATGAAAATAAAGGAAAACAAGGGCGTCGCCGAGCGGCAGACATGTCCGTCACCAACAATGCCACGCACTTGCGACACCCCGTAGCAGTCACACCCTGACACAAAATTGGAAGGGATTTTGTCTTCTAGTTCACGAGATACAGCTTGAAGAAGAAACATATAGCGCAAAGAAGGAAATTTCAGTTTTCAAGGTCACACTTCAAGGTCAAGATCAGCATGGTGATCATTTATGCTCGGATGTGTTCTTCTCTAGGGTATACAGTACCACACACAATCTGAAGAGCTTCTGTCAAGTACAAATGTGGAACATATGGCGTAAAACCCAATTTGTAGACCCTACCATTTTCAAGGCTTACCTATCTCCCGGACCGTGACCTTGACCTTGATCGGTATGCCACTATCAGAACGGGCATAAGCCAAAGTACCTACATGCCAAATTTGAAGACTCTAACACTAACGGCGTGGGAGTTATGGCCCCTGAAAGATTTTCGGTTTTCAAGGTCGTACGCCAAGGTCAAGGTGACGACCGCAAAACATTTTGCGCGGATGCCTTTCTCTCATGGTGACACACCAGCACACAAAATTTGACGTGATTCGGTTAACCCATTCGAAAGATATCCTTGGGACAGACAGAAGGAGAAAAAATGACCCTCCGATTTTCAGGCTCCAGCGATCTTTTTGACCTTGACCTTGAAAATCCGCAACACTAGATTTTCTTGTTGAATTAAAAATTCCGTAGTCAAAATGCCTTTGGCACCGAAGGGGTTAAAGGCTGAATTGAACATATTTCTACATCAAAAATGGATAAACACACCATAAGAAACCACCATATCGTACCAAATTTCATGCTTATTACATGAAAATACCCAACACTAGAATTATTTTTAATTATAACTGCTCGCGATCAAAAGGTCCTTGGCACTGAAAGGATTAAAGGCTGAATTGAAAATGTCCCTCCGTCAGAAATCAATAAACATGCCATAAGAACCTATCATGCCAAATTTCATGCTTGTTTTATGAAAATGCATACCACTAGAATGTTTTTGAATTTTTTTGTCCACCCAAAAACTACACTTGGTACTGAAAGGGTTAAAGGCTAAATTCCAAATGTCCCTACGTCAGGAATTGATAAACACACCATAAGATACCATCATACCAATTTTCATGCTTGTTGCTTGAAAATACACAATTCTGCCTTTATTTCTTCCACTAAGGGAAGCTGACAGACTTCAGCTGACGGTAAAACTAAGTAAAACAAATGTCATGGTCTTTAGAAATGGTGGTCACTTAGCGCGTCGTGAAAGATGGTATTATGGTGGAAAAGAAATAAAGGTGACAAATAGCTATGAATATCTGGGGTTATTTTTCACCACAAAATAAGTTTAACTAAGGGTTGGTCAGAAATGTGTAAGAAAGGAAAAAAGGGGGTAATTGAAATATTACGAACAATGCGAAAATTTAATTCATGATATATTTGGAAGCTTTTTGACACTAAGATTCAGCCTATTTTGACTTATGCATCAGAAGTTTGCGGACTGCTAGATAACACACTTATGGAAAAGGTTCACACTTATGCAATTACGTATACTATATGTGCCCTTACACTCATCAAGCAAAATGATTTATGGCGAAAGTGGGCGCTACCCTCTTTTCATTTGTACTTATGTCAGATCAATTAAATACTGGTTAAGATTGGTGAATTTACCAACTGCAGGCCTATAACATGCTCATGTTGCAACATGAAGCAGGGAAAATTAATTCTAAAAATTAAACAAGACTTACCTGTAAGTTGTAGTTTAATTGTAGTTGTTTGGAGACTTGTGAGTGGCAGGAGCGCTTACTTGAGAGAGATGCCGCGCGCAGGAACAACCAGGTATTAGACGCGATTGACCTCCTCGAACCCTAAGAACTAGGGTGGGTTAAAGCTGCTATGGAGCTGTGAGGGAGGGCAAGTAAGCGCTCCTGCCACTCACAAGTCTCCAAACAACTACAATTAAACTACAACTTACAGGTAAGTCTTGTTTAATTTTTAGAATTGTTTGTTGCCTTGCGATTGGCTAATCGCCCTTACTTGAGATTTTAGAGCGAGGAGGTCAATTGCTGTACTAAGGCCACACAAATGTTTTAAATGTTATTTACAAATTTAAATCTGTACACATTCACATATTCACAGAAAGAATGAGGTCCACTTGCACTTCTTGAAACGAAGTAGTGTTATATTACATATTTACAAATTTGTCGAGGACTGACTGACTGAAGGTCCTTTTGCAGTTGTCCATGAGCACAGGTTTACAATAAAATTTCTTGAATGTAGTCTCTTTTGTCCAACCTGCTGCGGCCATAATGGAGTCCAAGGGCACATCCCTACTGAAAGCAGCAGAAGTATTGGCTGCTCTGGTGCTGTGTGCAGAGAAAACGGATATGTCAATACCTGCTGATTCTAGCACCATTTTAATCCAACGGGAAAAAGTATTTCTTGAAATGGGGCAATATGGTTTTACATAGGAAATGAATAGTTGCTTCCCCTGCCTTAGCGCTTGCGTCCTCTTCAAGTATTCAGTCATATGAACCACAAGACAAAGTTTGGGATTAGAAAAACACATCATTTCCAATGGTTTTATATGCTTTCCAGGTTTGGTCTGTTTAAGCACCGATTGATAGCTTATCCTGCACTTTCTTTCACCAAGCTTCACATCCTCTATTGTCAAAGCATGGAGAGTTTGACCTCTCTGACCCGAGACTAAGGCTAGCCAATCTTAATGTAAGATACTTAAGCTCCATTTTTTCTACCGTGTCCCATCCTGCAAGGTGTTGTACTACTGAATCTACATCCCATATTTCTTGGTATTTTGGAATGGATGGCCGATTTTCAAATACTCCCTTAACTACACGACACACCACTGGATGACTACCAAAAGATTCTTTCCCTTGACTACTTAAGTATGCTGACACAGCACTCCTAGCTAGATTTATTGTACTATGGCTCACTCTAGTCTTGTATAAATCAGCAAGAAAATTGGCTAAGTCTATGTGTGATGGGGAGGAGATATGGGGTTTTTCTACGTACTCTTGCCATTTCTTTATGTAGCTGTCATACGCCAATGATGTAGTTGGGCGCCACGAGTCCATTGCAAGGTCCACTGCTTCCTTTGTCATTCCGGCATGCTGGTAGACTTGCCGTAAATCTTGCAGACTAGCAGATTCAGGCGTTTTTGTTGGATGAGAGGGTGGATCTCCTCGTCTGGTCTGCTGGGTAGCTGAAGTAGCCTGGTCCTGCATCGGAGGCGTATTGGTGGGGCCAGCAGCAATTTCAACAGAGTTGGATACCACACCTGAGTTGGCCAATCTGGCACCACAAGCACTCCCATGGTGTTGTCTTGCTGGACCTTCCGTAGGACTCGTGTCACCACACTGAAAGGTGGAAAAATGTAAACAATCATGTTCTCCCAAGAAATACTGAAAGCATCAACAGCGAAAGCAGCAGGGTCAGGTCTATAAGACACATATTTCTCCATCTGCTTGTTAAGTCTAGATGCAAACAAGTCAATGCACGGAAGAATGTTCAGCTTTTGAAATGCTGTGTTCAAGGACGTGCTATTAAGTTTCCGCTCTGCATCCATGTTAACATGCCTGGATTCGTAGTCAGCAATGACATTCAACTGACCAGGGATGTAGGCATCACTGAGCCATATGTCATTTTCGTAACACCATGTCCAAATGTCATAAGTCAATGAATTGCACATATCTGAATGACTGGTGCCCATGTGTTGAATGCAAGATACGCAAGTCATATTATCACTTTTGATTCTGACATGTTTGCCCGACAATTTGTCCTTAAAACATTGCAACGCCAGAAATGCAGCTTTCAATTCGAACACATTTATGTGAAACATTTTTTCCTGTACAGACCATTGTCCACCAGATGATACACCCTCACAGTTACACCCCCAGCCGGTAAGGCTAGCGTCAGAAGTAACAACAATTTCAGGTTCACTTGTACCAATGTCATTACACACGTCATCTATATTCACAATCCACCAGTTTAGTTCCTCTATGCTTTTGGCAGATAGAGTCATGATCTGGTCATAATCCCCACAGTTTTCCTTGAGTGCTCTGACTTTGTCCCTTTCCAGGCCCCGATAATGGAGAGCTCCATATTTCACGGCCACAAGACTAGCAACAATTTTCCCTATAGCCTGATTTTCAAGCGCTTTCTGCGTGTCAACTCTCTGCAGCTGTCTTTTAGACCTTTTTCCCTCTCATCAGTCAACCTGACTGTCATTGATTCTGAGTCAATTATCACACCCAAGTACTGAATCTGTTTGCTAGGTTTTAATTCTGATTTGGTTCGGTGAATGAGGAAGCTTAATTTCCTGAGAGCAGTCAAAGTATCCATCACATTCTTCAAGCACTCTTTCTCTGTGAAGCCAAAAAGCAAACTGTCATCTAGGAAAACTGTAGAGATATGTCCTTTCATCCTCAGCTGAGCAAACACAGGCTTCATTAGTTTTGTGAACAAGCGTGGGGCCATTGGGCAGAGCATTATATTCATAGTGTTGGTCCTTCCAAACAAATCTGAGTAGCTTTCGGAATTTTGGGTGCACAGAAACCGAGTAATATGCATCTTTGAGATCAACTGAACTCATGTAGCAATCTTTTTGAACTAAGGATAAAGCAGTAGTCAATGTTTCCATTTTGAAATGATGGTATGTTATTTCCCCATTCAGTCTCTTTAAGTTTAGAATCATCCTTTGCGACCCATCCTTCTTTGTCCTAGTAAAAATGGGGGAGATCACTTCGCCTTTCTCTTGTTCACAAACTGATATGACACCTTTAGATAGCAGCTTTAGAATCTCCTCATCAACAATGACACACTCATTTTCGTTCAAAGGGATAGTCTGAGAAGCTGACAATCTGCTGAGATTTTCAGGGGGGCAGTCAAACTGGATTTTTGTGCCCGACACTAAGCTCAGAATTTCTGGATCAGAAGTGACGTGTAACCAAGACTCTCTAAACTCCGTAATTCTACCTGCCTGAAACAAAGAGGCTTCATCCTTAAGACAACTCTTAATCTGTGGTAGCATGGCCAGAAATTCACTCACCTCTGCAACTGAAGGCAGATCTGCTATGGAAGCTAGTAGCGCCTGCCCCCTCTGTGGCTCTGATGGCCTCTGTTGTGGTACTGGTAGTGGTAGTTTCGTTTCTGCGTGTGGCCTCTGAACGACCCCCTGTACTGGCTGTAGTTGTGGCGAGTGTTGCCTAAAAAAGCCCTTCTGTCGTGTTGGCTGCCAAACTGAAAGTTGTGATGCTTTTCAGGTGCAATCGTTGCCTCCACTCGGTCCGTTTCTTTTATGTCTTTCAGAGTGTTGGAGACATCGTCGCCAAACAAGGAAGTTGTGACCGGAACATTTTGTCCACACATCTTGGCAATAGTTTTGCTCACGAAGGGGCGAATGTCACTGTGCCTGCGCAGTGAGATCTCGTGGCTTGCGTGGCCGAGTAGACCAATCGCGTCCATGCACCGCTTGAACTCTTTCTCAGAAAAATCGTCTGCTGCAAGCATTGAGTCGGCGACTTGTGAGATAGCCGTGGCAGCTTTCGTGAGGGCTCTCTGTATGTGTGAGAGCTTCAGGTCGGCCTTGCGCGCGTACTCCGGGATTTGCTTCCAGACGGGCGTATTCACCGTTGGAACTATCATTCCTGTGCAGTTCTTGGGCCGATTGTACGTTTCAAATCGCTTCTTCACAAGATCGTCTGACAAACTTTCTTGAAATCGCGGGTTGATTATTTTCGCTAACTTCTCGTTGATCTCGTCCCCCACAGGCTCATTCTGCTTTCTGTACTCATTTTCGATCTCCTCTAAGACAGAGATCCATGCTGGTTCTTTTTCTTCTTGTGTTTCTTTCTCGGCCTGTTTCTCTGCCACCAGTTTCCGGATCTCTTCCTCTTCATTGAGTTTGTTAGAAGAATCTCCGTCATGAATGCTCAACACATCGCAGTTGGAGGTTGAGTGGGAATCTGCGTGATGGCCTGTTTTCCGCCTCTTGTGCGCGGGCTCATCCTCGGGCTCATTTTGGCGGACTTTGGGCGATGAGGATTCTATTTTCTTTTCCAAGGTTTCGAACTGTCTTGACCACCTTGCCTCCATCTGTAGAAGTAGCATTTTTATATCGCTTGATTCGTGTTCTGCAGGTTGAAAGCTGCATCCTTCACTTTGCTCCGTATCTGACATCGCGACTCACTGGAATTCCCACCAAGCTGAAAGCGGCGGTCAAAGATAATGGCGCCGACTGAGAGCGGCGGTCAACTGGTGCCAACGAATATAAGTAGGCCTACAATAGGTTTCCAACAAATTTACACCGCTGAAAGGGCTTGTATAACACAATTTTTGCTTTTCTTTCCTGTTTGCACAATTAACTTATCACAGCAACGCTTAGAAAGGGTTAGATTTTAAGTTCTGGATTTGTGGGCCTAGCACAACACGTCTGCACCCGGCAACGTTCTGGCATCGACTGGTTGTTCCCGCACGCGGCATCTCTCTCAAGTAAGGGCGATAAGCCAATCGCAAGGCGACAAACAATTGGGTTTCTTGTATTAAGAAAATGTTAACAGAAAATGGATATGGCATTGTGTGGCATTGTCAGGGAGTAGGCAATATTGGGCAGTTCATTTCAGAATTTAATGACCGCCTTGCATGCTCTTATAAGCAAAACTGGCATGCTAGTATGGATGGGAATAGTAAGTATGATTGGTTCCTTTCTTTTAAAAGTAACTTTGAAACAGAAAGACACCTTTGTTATGTTAGTCATAAATGGCACAAGATTAATTTCACTAAGTTTCGAATAAGACCACTTGGCTTAAATGCAAATAAGAAATGGTTTGAAAGATCAGATAATAATTTATGTCAAATGTGTAAAGAAAGAAATAATGTTGAGAATGAAATGCATTTTGTTTTTGATTGCCCTGCTTATTCAGATATAAGAAAAGAATGTAAAGTTTTCAATGAGCCAGTTACTCAAATAAGAGATCTTACAGCAATTTTATGTAATAACAATGAAGAAATTGTAATCTCTTTTGCAAAATACCTTGCTAAAGCCGTTAGCCTCAGAAATAAGAATATGTAGATTCAATATTTATAAACATAGTTAAATCCAGTTATCATAGAAAAGCTTATTGTCTTTCTTTGATTCATGGCTTGATGGTCAAAGGAAATTAATAACTCTGTGTGTGTGTGCATGTGCGTGCGCGCGCGCGCGTGTGTGTGTGTGTGTGTGTGTGTGTGTGTGTGTGTGTGTGTGTGTGTGTGTGTGTGTGTGTGTGTGTGTGTGTGTGTGTGTGTGTGTTGTGCGTGCGCGCGCGTGCGCGCGTGCGCGCGTGCGCGTGTGTGTGTGTGAAGGAAGCAGAAAATGTATTTATAACTCTGAATATTTAAATAATTTTTCTTATGGTGGTTTTCTTTGTATTTACTGATCTATTCAATATTGATTGGAATTGTTATTCTTGCATTGTTAGCTTCCTTTCTTTGTTATGCCTTGATGGTCAGGAAAATGTTTGTTTTTGTATATATGACATAGGTGGTGCAATATATGTGTGTGTAGCTGTGTGTGTGTGTGAGAGTGACAGAGAGAGAGAGAGAGAGAGAGAGAGAGAGAGAGAGAGAGAGAGAGAGAGAGAGAGAGAGAGAGAGAGAGAGAGAGAGAGAGAGAGAGAGAGAGAGAGAGAGGTTGAGAGATATCCTTGTGTCCTTTGATATTATGATGATGGTAATGATGACGATGTGCGCTAGTGATTTACACTGACCATGAAAATTACTCCTTTGGAAGATGTATATTGGATATGAATATTTACGCAGGTAACAAGTGTGTGTGTGTGTGTGTGTGTGTGTGTGTGTGTGTGTGTGTGTGTGTGTGTGTGTGTGTGTGTGTGTGTGTGTGTGTGTGTGTGTGTGTGTGTGTGTGTGTGTGTGTGTGTGTGTGTGTGTATGTATGTGTGTGTGTGTGTCTGTGTGTGTAACATTTGAGCTCTGGTTACTTTACTTTACTTTAATTATGATTGTTGGAGGTCATGATGATGATGCTTTTGATAATGTTTATTCTAAAAATTCATGTAGCAAGTGAGTAAGTGTGTGTGTGTGTGTGTGTGTGTGTGTGTGTGTGTGTGTGTGTGTGTGTGTGTGTGTGTGTGTGTGTGTGTGTGTGTGTGTGTGTGTGTGTGTGTACAAAAAACTGCAACTAAATGCTGAAAAGACAGAGATGATTATTGTAGCCTCTAACCACACAATTCAAACTCAGGTTCTCCCAGGTTCTGTCGACATTGATGGCACTGAGATCAAGCTATCGGCATCCGATTTTCTTAATAAATTATAGAAAACTTGATAACATTAATCATATTTCTACTGAATCGTTACTCTAAAAAATACCAAACCACTTTTAATGGGATTTATATAATAATAATTGTACATTTATATAGCGCTTTACCTCAGATGAGCCCAAAGCGCTTTACAATCAATGATTCATCAACAGACAACAAAAACAGCATTCAAGAGTGACACCAACCAGCAACAGCGCATATACAAAGCAACTCTCTCTCTCTCTCTAACACACACACACACGCACACGCACACGCACACGTACACGCACACGCACACGCACACGCACACGCACACGCACACACATAAACACACACATTTATCGAAGCCAACTCGTTCATACCCCATTCGGTAAACCACAGCAACCGAGCCGCATGGACTGACCATCACACATACACAAACAATCCTTGCACACACAACCCACAAAACCAAAACACACACAAGCACACATGTATGCACACATTCATGCTCACAAACACACATAACACACACACACACACACACACACACACACACACACACACACACACACACACACACACACACACACACACACACACACACTCACACACGCACCACAAAACACAGCACAAACCTCTTATTCAATCTTCCCTCACGTGCACACAACGATAGACGACTGATCAAATATTTAGGGCGCAGCAGGAAAAATATGGGTTTTAAGAGAGGTTTTGAATGAGGAGACTGAGTTGGAGTGTCGGAGAGGAGAAGGCAGAGAATTCCAAAGAGATGGTGCTTGACAAGAAAAAGAACGTTGGCCAGCAGATTTGAGATGGATGGAGGGGATGGAAAGGATACGAGAATCAGAAGACGAACGTAGTTGGCGAGCTGGGACATAGAGATGAAGAAGATCAGAGAGATACTGGGGAGCTTGATCATTCAGTGACTTGAAGGCAAGGAGGAGAAGTTTGTAGTCAATACGTGATTGAACTGGGAGCCAATGTAGGGAACGAAGAACCGGAGTGATGTGATCGTACCTAGGGGAGCGAGAAATGAGACGAGCAGCATTATTCTGGACCCGTTGGAGCTTAGAGATGAGAATTGATGGACAGCCAGCAAGAAGTGAGTTACAGTAGTCAAGGCGAGACAGGACAAAAGCACATACTAGAGTCTTCAGGGCATCTTGAGAGAGGAAACGGCGGATGGAACTAATTCTTCGAAGTTCTAGATAGCAAGCCTTGCAAACATTGGAAACATGCTGTTTGAAAGAAAGGGTTTGGTCCAAAGTAACACCTAGATTGCGGACGGATGCCGATAGCTTGATCTCAGTGCCATCAATGTCGACAGAACCTGGGAGAACCTGAGTTTGAATTGTGTGGTTAGAGGCTACAATAATCATCTCTGTCTTTTCAGCATTTAGTTGCAGTTTTTTGTAAAACATCCATGTTTTAACAGCAGAGATGCACAACTTAGAAGAAGAAATCATTTGATCTAATTGACTCAGGTGGGCAGAAATGTACAGTTGATTGTCATCAGAAAAGCTATGATGTAGAATAGAATGCTGGTTGATGATGGCGGAGAGAGGTTGGGTATAAAGAACAAAAAGGATAGGGCCTAAGACTGAACCTTGGGGCACACCGAACTGAAGACCTTTTGGAAGAGATGAAGCACCATTGACAACAACTGTCTGTGTGCGATCAGAGAGGTAGGAAGAAAACCAGGAAAGAACAGCCCCAGATAGACCAAAGGAGGTGTGAAGTCTAGAAATGAGGATGGAGTAGTCGATAGTGTCAAACGCTGCAGAAAGATCAAGGAGAGAGAGAAGAGAAACCTTGTTTTCATCCAAGGCAGTGAGCAGGTCGTTCGTTATCCTTAAGAGGGCTGTCTCAGTACTGTGACCTGCTCGATAAGCAGACTGGTTTGGATAGAAAAGATCGTTTACCTGAAGATGGTCAGACAGCTGTTTAAGAACCACCTTTTCCGTAAGCTTAGAGAGGAATGAAAGATTAGAGACAGGCCGATAGTTCTTTAGATTTTCATGATCGAGACTAGGCTTCTTTAAGAGAGGCTTGACAACTGCAGATTTGAAATGAGTTGGAAAGCGGCCTGAACATAGAGATTCATTGATGATGGATGTAAAGTAAGGAAGGAGATCATCAAGACACTGGGAGAAGAGAGATAAAGGTAGAGGGTCTAGTTCACAGGTTTATACAGAAACCCAGCAGAAAAAACCAGACTGGTACGATAACTTTAATTCTTTAATGGATGAAATAACAATGCTTGATCTTGAAACTACCGTGCTAGGGGATTTTAGCATCGACTTATTGAAACCAAAACCAAAATGGCATAACATCTATAGTCTACATGGCTTCGAACAATTAATTAATCAACCGACTCGCATAACCGAAACAACTAAATCCTTAATTGATCATATCTATGTAAACAATAAACAATCCATTATTGAAGTATGCACTCCACCATCTGGCTGTAGTGATCACAATGCCACCTGTCTTACCTGGTATAAAACACGCATCAAAATTCCAAGACTATATACTATAGAAGTTATAAAAAAATTAATGTTCAGAATTTCCTCTCAGAACTTGCTAACGCTCAATTAGATCTCATATACCAAATAAGAGACCCCACTAAAGCAACTGAATTCTGGATTAGTACATTTACAGCAGTTTATGATAAGCATGCCCCGTTAATAAAAATAAAAAGAGTCAGGCAAGAACCCAAACCTCCATGGATTAATAAAGAAATAGTTATTGAAATAAATAAAGGAAATAATCTAAGCAAAGACACAAAAAGGGAGTTTAACAAACAAAGAAACAAAGTTAACAACATGAAACGTAAAGCTAAACGTCATTACTTCAGAAATATGTTAATTTCAACGAAAGATTCTAGTACAATGCGGAAGGCCATCAACATATTGACTAATAAAAAGGTATGTAAAAATCAACAAGTAATTATAAAATTAAACTAGACTTGCGGAGGAAGTTGCAGTTTAATTGTAATTATCTGAGACTATTGACTGCGAGGAGGAGTTACGTGAGTACTGGAATCTACTATACCCGCCAATTTTTTAGAGCAGTGACTACTAGACCTACAATAAGGGATAAGCCCTCACTTACAATAAGGGAGGGCAGTTCGCATCATCTTAGACTATGACATAGGGAGGGCACGTAACTCCTCCTCGCAGTCAATAGTCTCAGATAATTACAATTAAACTGCAACTTCCTCCGTAAGTCTAGTTTAATTTTATAATTATCATTCGCCTATTGACTCGCTTCGTCGAGTCACATGAGAATTTAGAGAGCAGTAAGTCTAGTAGGCACAACACAGGCACACATTAAGCACAACTGGTTCATGTGCTGCTCTAATTTATTCATAGAGAATGTGATACAGTTTTCTGTTATAGGTTTCCATGCCCACAGCTACATATATACAATAAACATGCATTAGCACAGTCAGCCAATTCTATCAATACAATGATTGGCATCGTTAATCTTTTTGTCCATTCTTGAGATATGGTGAGATTTCGATTTAGTCTTTAACTTTACAAAGAAAGTTATTAAGAAGCTTCTGTCCAAAGCTTACACCATGATCATCTCTTCATTTGTAATATCTCTCAAACGTTCTTTCATTTGACCAACCGGCGGCTCTTAGTATTGTCTTCAAAGGTACACCTGCACTGCTGGCAGCACTGGTAGCTGCCGCCCATGTTGAATGAGCAGAAAAAGTCTGTGTCAATACCTGCTTCTGTCAACACACATTTAATCCACCTTGAAAATGTCTGTCTAGTGATAGGTGGATGAGGCTTGTTATAGCTGATAAACACCTGTTTATCTGTTCTGAGAGTTCTACATTTTTCCATGTAATATTTCAAGTGATTCACAGGACAAAGGTTTTTATTGTGTTCAAATGCTCTGATTTCTGCTGGTTCCGTGTGATAACCCGGTCTCGAGGTCTTTAGTTTTTTTAGAGAAATACAGAACACAGTTGTTTCCCTTGATCTGTACATCATCTGTGTTAAGAGAAAACAGCGCGTGTCCCCTTTGGCCCGTTACCAAGGAGAGAAGCATGCACGTTTTTAAAGTAAGCTCTTTTAGTGTCAATTTCTCCATAGGATTGATATTGTCAAGATAATCTAAAACAATTTTAA
The DNA here is from genome assembly GCA_017654935.2 of Phymorhynchus buccinoides. Lineage (NCBI taxonomy): Eukaryota > Metazoa > Mollusca > Gastropoda > Neogastropoda > Raphitomidae > Phymorhynchus > Phymorhynchus buccinoides. The sequence continues at coordinate 34,149,808 of CM065685.1, read as the reverse complement.
CATCCCAAGTAGAGGCATATTTTGGTAGGGCTGTTCAAAGATTCCTTTTAACATCCTACAGATGTGTGGGTGGTTACCGATAGACTTCCCTTCATACAAAGGGAGGTAAGCAGAAAGAGCACTACGCGCAGTGTTGCACGCACTAGGCCTATAGGCCTAGCTCGCGCCTGCTTGGCACAGGTGAGCTAGAAAGTTTGCTACATCTACTACCACTGACGGCGCGCTCGCTGATAAGTTGTGAGCTGTGGCATACTGTTTCCATTTGTGTAAAAAACAGTTGTACGCTGTCTGTGTAGGCTGCCGCCAAGAGCCCACAGCCAAGTCCGCTGCTCGCGCTGTGTAGCCTTGCTTTAGTAGTCTCGTCCTGATATCTTGCATGCCAGAAGTCTGAGCTGAGGGAGCAATGGGTGGGTCAGGCATCGACGTACTATCAATAGTGTAACGTCGATGGGGTCAGGTTGGGTTGGCATGGCAACGTCAGGAGGGTGGGTTGATTTGGGAGTGGTACTGGAGGGTGGGTGAGGAGGCGCGTTAGTAGTGGCCACCAAACTTGTGTCGTCCATTTCGGCACTACTATTACTCCGCTGGCTTGGTCTCGTCTCACTTTCGCCAACACGTCGGTAATGAGGCTGAAAGGGGGAAAGGCAAAGAAGTTTAGATTTCGCCACGAAATGGAAAATGCGTCCACCGCGTGTGCGTTTGGGTAGGGCCTGTAAGATACATATTTTGCAAACTGCGCATTCACTCGAGAGGCAAAAAGGTCAATGTCAGGGCTGACATGCAGTTGTGACAGCGCCGACAAAAGTATGGCCCTATTTAGGTGCCATTCTGCGTCTGTGTTGTTCTTTTTCCTGGACTCTCTGTCGGCAGTCGTGTTCTCTTTACCTGGAATGAAACATGCACTCAGCCAAATATTGTTAGAGATACACCAGTCCCATATTGTCTGTGTCATCATGTTGCATGCATCTGAATGGCTTGTCCCCATGTGATTAATACATGCCACAGCAGTCGTATTATCAATCATGATGCGCACATGCTTGCCTGTCAGCTGCGACTGGAAACGTTTTATCGCAAAAAATGCAGCTTTCAGTTCCAGGTAGTTAATATGAAAGGAGGTTTCGTCAGGAAGCCAAGATCCTCCTGTATGTGAGTGCTGGCATTCACACCCCCAACCAGATTTTGAGGCATCAGAACTGAGAGAAATGTCTGGGTCTCCATGGGATATGACATTGTAGGCATTATCAACATTATTGATCCACCATTTCAGTTCAGACCTACCAGAGTTAGATAATGTCATGTGCTTGTCAAAATCACCTTTGTTGTGCGCTAGGCTAGATTTCTTTTCTTTCTCAAGTTGTCGGTAGTGCAATGGTCCAAACATGACTGCAGGGAAAGAAGCGACCATTTTTCCAATGACTTTGGCTACTTCTCTGATAGTGAGGGAAGTTTTCCTTTCAGTTTTGGTGCAAGACTGTTTAATGTCTTTGACTTTTTCTTCGGTCAGAGTGACAGTCATGCTTCTGGAATCAATGATCACTCCCAGATACTGAACTCGTTGTGTTGGTTGAAAGACAGATTTTGTTGGATGGATAATAAATCCAAGCCATCTGAAGAGTTGTACTGAGTCCCTTACATTTTGCACACAAGACATTTCTGACTCTGCTAGCAAAAGCGAATCATCAAGGAAGGCAGTGGACATGTGACCTTTCTCTCTCAAAGTGGCAAAGACAGGTTTTAGTAATTTGGTAAACTTGCGGGGTGCCATTGACAGTCCATTTGGCAGACAGTTAAACTGCCACAATTTTCCATCCCACTTGAATCGAAGGTATTTTCTGTGCGGTTCTGCAATTTTGATTGAGTAATAGGCGTCTTTAAGGTCTATTGACGCCATGTAGCAGTTTGGAAAAGCCATCTGCAGAGCTTTGTGAAGAGTATCCATTTTGAAATGATGGTATGCTATATCTTGATTGAGCTGTTTGAGGTTAAGAATCATACGGTGTGTGCCATCCTTTTTGGGCCGCACAAATATTGGGGAAACAAACTGCTGTTTTTGAGGCAAGCATTCTGCTATAACGCCCTTAGTTTTTAGTGCCTGAATTTTTGCCCCCACTACTTTCTTTTCCGCCTCAGTAAGCGGTGGCTGGAGGGGAGGGGGTGTAATGCAGTCTCAGCTGCAGGGCAGTCAAACTCCAAACACAGGCCCTCGACGGTTTGCAATATTTCTCTGTCGGAAGTGAGGGTTTCCCAACGATTTACGAATTCTGATAATCTGCCACCTTGAAAGAGAGAGGCCTCATGTTTCATGTCCTCTATGTACGTTGAAGGGAATGTGCTCACCCCTGCTAGTTCCTCCTCAGGTAGTGCTGGTTCTGTCTCCTTCCGAACTGCCTCTTCTGGTTGTGATATGGGCGGTTCGTGAATTGGCCTAAAAAAGGCTGACGCTGTCTGAATTGTCCTTGTCTGAAGCCTTGTCTGAATTGTCCTTGTCGTCTGAACTTTGGCCTGTTGTCATAGTAGTAGCCGCTGCTGCTGGTACTGGGGTTCCCTGCAGTTTTGTCAGTTTCTTTGTCGTCCTTAACGTTGTCCCCAAATAGCTGGTTGGTGACTGGCACGCTGTCACTGTAAAGGCTCTTCAGGTGTCTTGGTAGGTAGGGGTGTAGGCAGAAGCGGCGCCTCATGGACAGTTCATGGCAGGCAAATCCCAGCATGGCCATAGCATCAGCGGTTTGTACACTGATGGTGTCCTTCACCTCCTTGTCCGTAAATGCACCTTTTTTGTAGGCCCGGAGTATGAGTTGGGTGCTGTTTGCCAGTGCAGCAGTCACTTTGGTAATGGCCCGTTGCGTTTTTGCTAGTCTCAAATCGTGGTGTTTATTGATCTTGGGGATGTACCTTCTCCATATCTTGGTGTTGACGGATGGTACCCTCAGTTTGGGGCAGTTCTCGGGTCGTTGATACTTGTCTATTCTTTCGTCTAATTTCCCCTCTGAGAGACCTTTTTCGAATCTGTTGTTGATTATCTCTGCTATGGACTGGGCCACTTTTGGGGATGTTTTCTCTGCGTCCTCCAAATCCTTTTCGAGTTCTGCAAGCAGAGTTTCATCGTCGTCGTGGATCGACAGGCAATCATCGTTGTCGTCTGTCTTGGATCTTGAAATTGCGGTTTCATCGTCATCCTCAATCTCGTCTTCATCCGATATTTCACCTTCAGACTCAGAGGAAGTTTGGACGACTTTTGTCCTTTTTGCAGGTGCCTGTTCCCTTTTTCGGGTTCCTTTCTCAGGAGATGGGGACTGGCGCGTCCGTTTCCTCCCTCTCCCATGATTACCTTCCTCTTTTTCTTTTCCTGATGTTTTATCTTGGCCCAGGCGTGCTGAGATATTTAACACTGCTTTTTCTAAGGTCTCAAATCCAGCGGTCAGGTTTCATACCTGGGCATCCCTTGTCATGTCATCCCTTTGTTTTACTGAGTTGTCAAGATCAGAGTCTTCACTTCCCTTCTCATTCTCACTGTCAATAGTATCATTGCAGTCTTTCATTGTTTTTTCAGCCATAGTCTCTGTGGAGTTAACTGTCGGTAGGGTGGCAGACACTGGCACTCAAGCCAAATAATAAATTGTGGATAATTATGTCCCAAGAAACCCCTGGGTAAATGATGGGGAGAGGGTAGGCCTAAGGGGTTAGTTTTCCACACAGGGAACGGCTGGAATTTTCAGCGATTAAGGCATTCAAGCCAGCAATAGTGCGCGCGCGTACAGAGGGATTCAACCCGCGCTATGAAGGTCACTGTGAAAATGTATGCATTCCAGAGGCAGAGGATACCGTTAGTCGACACAAAGCATTGAATTTTGATTCGAAGGCGGTACTCACCTGTTAAAAACACATTGCACACACACACACTGATCTCACCGACACATGTTGTGATATTTTGCAAAAGTAAATATGGGTTTTTTCCTTTTATTTTCCTTGTTTTTTCCCTCCGCTGGTTGTCTGCTGCTGCTAGTTGGTGGGCAGCTGATTCCAATTGGCGGGTATAGTAGATTCCAGTACTCGCGTGACTCGACGAAGCGAGTCAATAGGCGAATGATAATTTATGTTCTTACCTAGATAAAAATGATTTACTTCATGGAGACCAGTCTGGCTTTCGTAAAAACATTCCTGCCACACTGCTCTAATACAGCTTATTGACAGCCTTCTTTGCAATGTAAATGACAATAAATTCAATGGTATTCTCTTCATAGATTTTCAAAAAGCTTTCGATGTTATAAACCATTCTCTATTACTGCAGAAACTCGAACATTACAAGTTATCTCCAGACTTTATTAGTCTTATATCATCTTTTTTATGTGATCGAAAACAGTCAGTGGTTCTAAACAACATAATGTCGACACCATTGCTGATCAAGTATGGAGTCCCTCAGGGCTCTGTGCTTGGCACTCTCTTGTTCTCTATTTATGTCAACGATTTACCCTGTTCTATTCCAAGTAAATGTGAAATGTTTGCAGACGACACGTCCTTTCATTCAAGTGATGCTGATGCCAATAGATTAGGAAGTAAACTTCAAAGTAGTATGAATAGTATTGTCACTTGGACTGAATTAAATCACATGTCTTTGAATGAAAACAAAACAAAATGTATGTGCATAACAACAAGACAAAAACGACATGTTCCCAAATTCCCACCTTTACGAGGTAACAAAATAGAAGAAGTTGACTCTCATAAAATGTTAGGCATTATCGTTGATAAAGATCTTTCTTGGACTGAACATACCATGTCCTTAGGTAAACGTCTTTCCCCAAAAATATTCCAGTTATATAAAATCAAGAACCTACTGGATACCCATTCTCGTAAACTCTTTTTCAATGCCCACATTCTATCATTAATCGATTATGCGTCAACTTTGTGGGATAGCTGCAGTGATACCAATATGAAAATAATTCATCGTATGTATAAAAAAGCAGTGAAATTAATTTTGTTAAAATCAAATTCTTTATCAAGTGATGAGTACAAAAAATTGAACATATTGTCACTTCACAACAGACTTTTCTTTAGTAAAGCGGTATGTATGCATAACGTTGTAAATGGAAATGCCCCGAAAAAGATAAGACACTTTTAAAACTAACCAACATAGACATAATCATTTGTTATCAATCCCTCGACCGAAAAACAATATTTACAAATCTAGTTTTCTTTACTCGGGTGGAAACTTATGGAATAAATTACCAAAATATTTAAAATGTATAAAAAACAAGAATCAGTTTAAGAAAAAACTCAAAACTCACCTCATGAATAGTAACGTTTTGTAAGAAGAATCCAATGACAAAGTTTACTGTATATTTTATTGATCACATATATGGTTGTTTTTTCTCTACCATTTTTAAATACAAATAATGTAAGTCGTTGCAGCTATCCACTTTGTTAATCTGTTGCCTGCTTATATTTCCTTCATAATGCTAAGAGACCAAAAGTGGAATTTCATGTCTTCTACTGAATTGATTTTTTTTATAATGTTTCATAAACATTGCCCTGTTATATTTGTTTTATGCTATTGTATATGTATATGAATTAGGAGGTATATGTGCGTGTGTGCGTGAAAGTGAGGGAGAGAGAGAGAGAGAGAGAGAGAGAGAGAGAGAGAGAGAGAGAGAGAGAGAGAGAGAGAGAGAGAGAGAGAGAGGGGGAGTGTACATATTGTGTGAGTGCGGGCATGTTTTGCAAGCATAATTATAGTGTGTTTACGCTTTGTTGTTGTTGGGTTCTTTTTAAAAAAACATTATTGCATGCTCATTTTTCGTCATTTAATTATTTATTTGTGTTATAGATGGCTTGATGTAAAAAGCAAACATTATTGCTTATTCAATGTACCATCTGAAAATAAAATGTTGACTTTGACTTTCACACACACACACACACACACACACACACACACACACACACACACACACACACACACACACACACACACACACACACACACACACGCACACACACACATACACACACACACACACACACACACACACACACACACACACACACACACACACACACACACACACACACACACACAAGCACGCACGCACACATGCCCAGTTGATGATTTAGTACATGATTTGTGCGTATTAAACTCACATATAGGTGCAAATCCTTATTTCTCTTTTGTTTGTATCCTTTAGTTCGCATGCAAACTAGCTGTTATCATTAGAATAGGATTTGCATTTGAATTCCAAGAAAGAAGAAAAAGAAATATCTGTTTAACATCCTCCAGTCTGAAACAGACACATATTGGACATTAGTAGATATAAAGATGGTGGGAACGATCCTGGAGGCAATGCCCGGAGGCAGTGCAACACCAGGAAAGTCCTGAGTTTTTTACAATACAGATACAATGTATTATTAAGAAATACCAACACATTAACAGCATAATATAGTTCACTGTTAACACTGTTGTTAGTACTGGCTCAGCCTGCACAGCACGCAAAAGCATTGCAGCTGTGCCTCCGACAGGCTGGCCTCAAATGGTGTTTTACGTCCTCTCGGTCTGGAACAGACACATATGGGACATTTGTAGATACAAAGATGGTGGGAACGATACAGGAGGCAATGCCCGGAGGCAGTGCAACAACAATACAGATAAGTGTAGCAGTAACCACGCCTCGGTTAAACCTCATCGGCTATGAAAACACCGGAGTACTCGCTCTTTGTATTTTTAACCCTCTTTGGTATGATTGAGGAACAGAGAGGTTAGACTAGAGCCTTTCCATACACACACCGCGTACACAGTGTCAATCTGTCTCTCTGTGTCTGTCTGGCTCTCTCTCTCTGTCTGTCTAAAATCTTTATCCTTGTCAAATAAAGTTTTCCAGTGTCCAGTGTCTCGTGTCTCTCTCTCTCTCTCTCTCTCTCTCTCTCTCTCTCTCTCTCTCTCTCTCTCTCTCTCTCTCTCTGTGTGTGTGTCATTAGGACCTGTGTTGTTAATGACATTAAACCAGTCCATTGTCCATCCATTGTCCAGTGTACAGTCTCTCTCTCTCTCTCTCTCTCTCTCTCTCTCTCTCTCTCTCTCTCTCTCTCTCTCTCTCTCTCTCTCTCTCTCTCTCTCTCTCTCTCTCTCTCTCACTTCCACACATATTGTTTCATTCTTACAAAATAAATAGAAAACTTCCTAATGCCATAGCAATTTATAGTGCTAAACGCAGACAGATAGAAAGACAGACAGACAGAGCACAATAATAAAAAAATGATAATAAAAACTAATACAACGTATCCTAATCACACCAGACACCGCCCCCCAACAAACAAACACACACACACGCACGCACGCGCACCCCCCCCCCCCCCCCCCCCGCCATGCACATTCACACACGCGCGCGCGCGCACGCACGCACACACACACACGCGCGCACGCACGAACGCACGCACGCACGTACGCACGCACTCTCACACATACACACACACACACACACACACACACACACACACACACACACATCCCTACCACCCCCGTTTTACTTGCCATGACGTCTGTAGCTTGTCGTATGAGGGTTAGACAAGAGCCTTCCCAGCTATCATAGCCAGCCGTCCTATTCTAGCCAGCCAGCCAGGCTGACAACCAGCCAGCCCAGACTGAAAGGGTAACGAAGGGCAGAGTTACATCAGTGAAGCGTATTGTTCGGTATTATTATTATTATTAACAGCTTCCCTTCACATTCGTCTGTTGTGTCGTTACCACCATAACAGAATTAACATAGAATAAATGATCCAGCTGACTCAGTATTTGGCACTGGAATAACTAAGATACCTGCTAAGCCTTATACGTTTACCTGTGTGTTGACTGCCAGAGAAAATTAAAGAAAAAATAATTGGGCAAATCATACCATAAAAAGGCAACTGATAGAGCCAATCTGGCAAAATGGTCTGGGGGTATAACTCTCTTAACTGTGTTAGACCAAAAGCCAGCATATCAGGGTTATTCCTCTTCATCTGATGACATCATCAGTGATGTCATCAGGTCAGTACGTAATACGTTGGTGGCAGTCAAGGGGTTAACAATGAACTAAATACTACTACATGTATAAGATTATGGAATACAAAGCAAACGACAGAACTTTGTTTGTTTGACTAAATCTTTCCTGATATTCTAGTTATATTTTTATTTATATGATGCAACTTTACCTCGTAATAATTATATTTACATGTTTTGTAACACTCACATCGTTGTAATTGGCAAGTATTGTGACCAACGGGCTTCACATAATGCCACCGCGTATGGGTATTATGTGTTATTTGTTCTTTGGACATATATTCCAAATAACAGCAATCCGTCATTGACCACCCGTCACCAAAACGCGCATACACACACACACACACACACACACACACACACACACACACACACACACACACACACACACACACACACACACACACACACACACACACACACACACACACACACACACACACACGCACGCACACGCACACACACGCACACGCACACACACACACACACACACACACACACGCGCGCGCGCGCGCGCACACACACACAAACACCTGCGCGCGCGCGCGCGCAATCACGGACGGACGTACACACTCACGCACGCACACACACACCGTTACACACACGCGCGCACACACACACACACACACTACCCCACCCCTATCACGACACTCCACCCACCCCTCTGCTCCGTTTCCTCTGTTTTAGGAGTAGCCTAACAAGAGCCAAACAGTGGCCTTTGAAGCCAGTACACAAACCAAATCAATAAGGAAGGGTTGATCAGAGGTCGCAGAGAGAGGTGTAAGAGAATAGGTAGTAAGTATTTAATTTGTAGGCTAAATTGGGTTTTCTTTTAGTATGTATTATGTAAAAGGTTCATTTGTCTGGTATGTGTTTGTCAGATGCACACGCGCGCACGCGCACACTGTGACACGAACATACACACACGCTCATACACACACGCACGCATGAATAAACCATTGGCGCGTGTTAGTGAATGAATCACAGAGAGTTGACATGCATGCGTCTTTTTTGCTCCCTGTGTGTGTATATGTCTCTCTGTCTGTCTGGGAGAGAGAGAGAGAGAGAGAGAGAGAATTTGTGTGTGTGTGTGTGTGTGTGAGAGAGAGAGAGAGAGAGAGAGAGAGAGAGAGAGAGAGAGAGAGAGAGAGAGAGAGAGAGTAAGTGTGTGCAGATCTTTGTCTATTATGATTCATGTGTATATTTTGTCGGCGTGCTTGCGCGCGCACCTGTGTGTGTATATGCATGCGTTTATTATCTAGCGGTTGTGTCTGCGCGTGTGTAGTGTGAAAACGTTTCTACCATAACAAACTTGACCAAACTGTAACTCGGTTCCAAACCAGTTAGTCACAGTGATCAATCATTGAAATCCTCCTCGTCTCCGTAGATTAGCTGTGGATTATGATGCCCCCCCCCCCTCTCTCTCTCTCTCTCTCTCTCTCTCTCTCTCTCTCTCTCTCTCTCTCTCTCTCTCTCTCTCTCTCTCTCTCTCTCTCTCTCTCTCTCTCTCTCTCTCTCTTCTAAATAAGAGGCTGTCTACTTGGCTGCAGAAAAATAAGATTCTAAACGAGACTCAAGCAGGTTTAAGGCGCAAACATAGTACGACTGATCATATATTTACTCTTATGTCACTAATTCAGAAGCAGTTCTCTAATCATTGTTAGTTATACTGTGCTTTTACAGATTGTACTAAAGCTTTTGATTTGGTTGATATGTGCTGTCTTTGGTCTATTTTAAGAAAATACGGTATAAACAGCAAAATGTACAAAGCAATTCAAAGCATGTATTCTGTCGTCAAAGCTAGGGTCCGTTCTGGTAATGAAATTTCCGATGTCTGTATGTGTCCTCGAGGACTAAAACAAGGAGAAATGTGTAGCCCCGTTTTATTTTCACTGTTCATAAATGAACTTGCAAATGATATTATTCAAAGATGCATGTATCCTGAACAAATACAAATTCTAATTTTGCTGTTTGCTGATGACGTGCTATTATTATCATACACTGTTATTGGTTTGCAGCAGCAGCTAAATGTCTTAAGTGATAATGCAAATAAACTTGGTTTATTTGTAAACATGAGCAAATCAAAGGTAATAGTCTTTCGAAAAGGTGGTCATCTGGCAAAACATGAAAAATGGGTTTATAATGGGAATAAATTAGAGGTCGTTAATCAATATAAATACTTAGGCATAATTTTTTCAACAGGTTTGTCCTTTTCATTTTCATTGAAAGATATGGCTACAAGAGCAAAAAAAGGTGTAATTGGTATTTTACGACTTCTTTGGTCACTTGGTAATCAATCTCCAAAGCTCTTTTTCAAACTTTTTGATTGTCAGATACAACCTATTCTCACCTATAGTTCAGAGGTTTGTGGCCTGAGTGCTGATTATTCTATTATTGAAAATATTCATTTATTTGCAATCAAAAGATTTCTGAACGTCAGTGTTAGAACACCAAACGCTCTTGTATATGGTGAAACAGGTATGTTTCCATTGTTCATCAATGTGTATGTTCGAAACATTAAATATTGGCTATTATTAATAAGAATGTCCCTCGAACGCATTCCTCATAAATGCTACAAAATGGTTCTCAATCTGCTCTGTCAAAATAAAAATAACTGGGCTTCAAAGGTATGTTTTAATTTGTATCGTTTTGGTTTTGGTTTTGTTTGGGAGAACCAAGGTGTAACCAATCAAAAAATATTTCTGGCCGAGTTCAAACAACGATTAATTGATTGCTATAAACAAAGCTGGTCTAGTGATATTCATACCAAAGAGCAGTATGCCTTTTACTCATTATTGAAACAAAATCTTTGCCTTAGTACGAAAACTCCCGCCGTAGCCATATGGGACATTACTTTTTATTTAGTTGGGGGTCCTTTCAGTTTTAAGTAATACTGCTATAAGGAAATACGTAACAAGATTAAGACTGGGTGTTTCACCTTTAAAATGCCATGCAAACCGCTATTCTAAATCTAAAAGAAACTGTTTAGAGTGTCCAAATTGCAAAGATGTGGTGGAATCTGACGTACACTTCATGTTCATTCGTCCATTATATCAATCACTTAGAGATCAGTACATACCTTTGAAATTTTACAGGCAACCATCTCAGCTTAGATTGACTCTACTGTTATCAAATGTAAAATTATACTACCCGGTTGGTATATATATTAGCAAGGCACTCCAACTCAGATCGACTTGCATGAGTAAATAAAATTTTATTTCATTTGTTTGTAATCTTGTTTACTGAATCTGTGAGTGTGGGGGAGGGGAGGGGGGTAGGAGCTAGGGGTAGTCTTGTACTTGTTTGTTACCTGAACGTGTTGTGGGTTGTGTGGAAATACGTTTTGGCTATGATTGTTCTATAAAACAAAACGTTTTCACCTTAGATAAGATAAGAAACTTTTGCCTCTGTATAAGTTGTGTAAACATGAGTGCAATCATTCATTGTTCTGATACTCATGTGCAGTGTGTGTGTGTGTGTGTGTGTGTGTGTGTGTGTGTGTGTGTGTGTGTGTGTGTGTGTGTGTGTGTGTGTGTGTGTGAGAGAGAGAGAGAGAGAGAGAGAGAGAGAGAGAGAGAGAGTATGACGGTGATGGAGGTGGATGCACTGATGATGGTGTACTTGTTGGAAGTAAGTTTTGAATATAAACAATTATCTGTTTTTTCCTTGCTGGATTTCTTTTCTTGTCTACCTCGCGTACTTTTTTGAAAGTTTGAATTTCATGTACTTGTTTATTGTATTTTCTATTTATGTTCATGTTGGATGATGTCCCTACCCCGCTGTCCCCTTTGACATGGGCAGATGGCCCAGGTCAGTAACATATTGTTCATTGTTCATTGTTCTCTCTCTATCTCTCTCTATCTCTCTCTCACTCTCTGGAGTTCACATTTATCTCTCAAGCCGGAGTTGGCAATAAGCGCGCATCGCTCATAAGCGCACATTTGCATGCTCATAAGAGCGCATCCCTTCTGCCGATAAGAGCGCATGTAGGCCGCTGATTGCCAACTCCGATTTGTATCATTGCAATTCTGCGTACCCAGGTATTCCTTGTTTTTTAGATAGGTTAGGGATAGTTAGGGATATGTTTAGGGATAGGGTTAGGGTTAGGGTTAAGAATAGGGTTAGGGATAGGGTTAGGAATAGGGTTAGGGATAGGCTTAGTCATAGTCCACCCATCTCAAAAACAACTTCGATGGAATTTATTTTAGTTTTGTTTTATATTAAACAAATTTTAGAATAAACATTCGTGAAATTAGTTACATACGTGACAATCTGTGTATGTCTGTATATGTGTGTTAGCAAACCTCGATGATAAAAACTGAATGCGCTCATTTAGGACAGAAGCGATGCGCTCAATTACGACAGAGGGGATGCGCTCATTTCGGACTACATGCATGCGCTCATATGAGCCGGAAAAATTCGATGCGCGTTTATCGACAATACAAAAATGCGCGCTTATCGTATGCAGCCTCTCAAGCTGAAGGGACGTGTTTTGGGAGCTGTCTGACTGCACGGGTTTTTACAATGATAATACACTCACTGTGGGCGATTTTCTGACTCTTTTTTTTCATTTCGCCTTTCACTTGGGCATTGCCTAAACAGTGGAGGGTTAGCATAGGTGTTTTCGAATGGAGCTTCTTGGCCTTTATGGCGATTCGAGCAAGAAGGGCGATGGCGTCTTTTGTGCAAGTTATCAAGGTTCCTGTAACAGGTAGGCCCTCATATCTCATTCTGACGTTCTTGATTGTTGGGTTGTTGACAAGATGCGGAGACATCGAAAAAAATCAAGGACAACATGAGAACTATGTCAACATGTATGGTCTGTCCCAACAAATGCATTCTGTGATGTCCATGGTGTCCGAAATAAGCCAGCAAAATATCAACATGCAAAGACGTATAGCAGAAAACCATCAAGCACTGCGCAATGACATGACATCAAGCAACGATTGACATGGGTGACACAGACGGTGCAGGAGAATGTCAAGGACATAGAGCATCTCTTTTCAAGGGTTAGGGACTCTGAGCAAAGTACTGACACTCTGCGTGCACAGTTAGAGCAGATGCAGTCTGATCAAAGGCGCAACAATGTGAAGATGACGGGACTGAAGGAAGAAAGGCAAGAGACATCTACACTCCTCAAAGAGAGAATAGTAAGTATTGCGAATACTTACTTAAGCTCAGATGGTATTACCCTCACGCTTCAAGATGCGGTGTACGGGTTGGAAATCCTAATGGGAGAGCTGTTAGGCCAGTTCAAGAGCCGTGAAATGTGCAGAGTAATTATGTCCATGAAACAGTCCAGGCAATCCATGGCCCATGATGAAGGTATCCGATTAGGTCCTGACCTTACACCCACTCAGCATAAAGAGATGCAGCGACTGAGAGCAGAGGGCAGAAGAGGTTGCCTAATGAATGGTCGTGTAGTGGCTGCTGATAACCTCAGAACATTTTCGAGATTTCCACTGGGTGGTCAGTCAGGCCGACAGTACCTAAACAGTGAAGCAAGGCATGGGCGAGAAGAGAATGAGACCCAGAACAGAAGGGTGACAAACGGAAATGAAAGAACAGCAAATCATCTCAGTCAGCAAAACGACAGACAGAGTGAGTGGGAAATGGGTGACTGGGCAAGTTCTGCAGCAGGATTTCCGTTTGACCCTGTGTGTGAAGACACTGACTTTGCTCACCTTGAATCAGGCTTTGTTAAACAAGTCCAGCACCTTACTTCAAATCTCACCTTGAATCAGGCTTTGTTAAACAAGTCCAGCACCTTACTTCAAATCTTCAGGCTGACGCAGGTGATGCAGTCCCGGCAGTTACAAATGATGATGAGGTTCCACCACCAACAGCTGACAAAGCAGCTTCAGCTACAGCAGTCATAATGCCTGAAGAAGAACATTCAAATGGGGGTAACCATCCACATCAAGTGACAACGGGAGGTGTCTTTGAAGAGCTGTCCAGTCAGCAGGCAGAACGGGAAGTGGAGTCAGATAATCTCCCAGTCGGTGCAGGGGTGAGTGAGGGCAGTTCCCCACTCCGTGGCTTTGGAAGAGGGTCACCATCTTCCACTCCTCCACAGCAGCAAGTACCCAGAACCAGTCCTGGTGACTCAGGGGGAGGTAGGTGACGGGGCAGTGCACACCTGCAGAAAAGCAATCAACCAGGTAGCCAACAAAAAGATTCCCCAATGCAAACAAGAGGCCGGCTTCAAAAATCGGGTGTGACTGAGAAGCGCTCGGGTGGGCTGTCCAAAGACTGGAATTACATTTTCAGCAAAACTAAAAAGATTAGTTCCTGTGGCAATCCTGGAAGTAAGGGTGGTCACAGTTGATGGGCAGGCCAAGGCCCCTTGTGTATGGAAACTGGTAGTGAGTCCATTATTAAATCCAATAATACAATGCCAGGCATTTTTAGTATTAATACTAGTGCTGGCGATAGTGTGATTAATGCTAATGTCTCCAAGAAACTTGAACAGATGTTTTCAATTGTAAGTTTAAACATAGAGAGTTTCTTTCGATTTTCTAAAGAAGTTGACATTGCACATTTTGCAAGTAAATTCGATATAGTGTTTCTTGCCGAGACATTTACAGATAATTTGTCAGTCTTTTTTTCCTTTGCATAACATTTTCATTTCCCCGGGGTGTGAAAGTGTTTGAAAGTATTCATGGTCGCTTATCTGGAGGTGTTGTCTTTTTGATCAGAAATTAACTGAGTACTTATGTTAGTCAGATTTACATTGAAACAGACAATATCCTGGTGTTGAAACTTGCTAGTTCTTTATTGGGTACAGAGACTGATTGCTTGTTGGTGGGGACTTATATTCCCCCAGAACATTCCAAATACTATGAAGACACTGATATTTATAATGGCATATCAATTTTAGAAGACTGTTTGTTGGAATCAGTTAAGGAATGTGGTGAGCTCCCTTTGATGTTGTGTGGAGATCTTAACGCCAGAACAAGTGCTTTGAACTACCACAATTGATGACATGTGTGATGTATAAGAGAGAGGTGACTCTACTGATATAAATGACAATACTTCTACATATAAAAGATTATCGTAAAGTAGTTAATGTTTTTGGGCGTTACCTCATTAACATATGTGATGAGTTTGATCTTGTTATCTTAAATGGCCTGCAGCATGTAAATTATCAGTGTGATTTCACTTACATATCTGAGAGTGGATCCAGCGTGATCGATTATTTTGTTATTTCGAAATCGTTGTTGTCATTTTGTTGTCATTTCAGAGTCAAACACTTGATTCATGCTGCTTTAGAATTGTCTTTATTATGTAGAAAGAATACAGATTTGGTTTGTAATAAAAATTGTCAAAAATCGTATGTTTGTAAGTATGAATGGGATAATGATAACATAAATATTTTCCAAGAAAGAATTAGTTCTGAACATACAAAATCTATTATTACAGATGCTGTTAACATGATAGAAAGTGAGGTTGATCAATCTGTATTGAGGTTTAATGAAAGTTTATATTATGCCGGTCCTTCTCAATTGTGAAAAACTAAAAATATGGTTTGACTTAGAATGTAGTCAAAGTAGGAAAGTGTTGTGGGGTTTATTACACAAATGTAATAGATCTAACAAAGTTCCTGACAGATTAGAATATAGTCGAAAAAGGAGGGAATACAAGGAATTACTAAGGTAAAAAGAACAAACACAGAGAGAAAACATTGTTGACTCGTTGCAGCGTAACTTAATTGATAGCAAGCAGTCAGACCCAGACAAACAGGCTCTATTGCTCCTCAGGAATGGTTTGCACACTTTCGTGACGTGTTTAATAGTGTGCACTCGTTGGATTCAGATTCTGTTTCTGATTTTGACGATTATTATGGTAATGTAAACATAGAGAACCAAAACGATAATTGTGATTTAGATCAGCCAATATCAGTGCAGGAAATTATTTGTGCTGTTAATGCTCTCAAGAATAGAGATGAGTTTTATAAATAAATAAAAA
This sequence comes from Phymorhynchus buccinoides, assembly GCA_017654935.2. Lineage (NCBI taxonomy): Eukaryota > Metazoa > Mollusca > Gastropoda > Neogastropoda > Raphitomidae > Phymorhynchus > Phymorhynchus buccinoides. The sequence continues at coordinate 34,133,817 of CM065685.1, read as the reverse complement.
CTGTTCTGTCATTTTACCATTTTTAATAAAACTGTTTAATCATCTTTTTGATAATGGCATATTTCCAGCTGATTGGACAGTGGCTGTTCTGCAGCCCTTACATACTTGAACCAACCAGGTAACTATCGTGGTATATCGTTATTAAGTATATGTAGTAAACTATATAACTTTGTGTTAAATAAAAGACTTATAAAATGGATAGAAACAAATGAGACCTTAGGTGAGGAACAGGCTGGCTTTAGGGATAACCGCTGTACAACTGATCATGTATTAAATACTCTTATGGCTTGTGTGCAAAAACAATTACTTAGACACAGAAAACTTTATGTCGCCTTTATAGATTTCCGTAAAGCAGTTAGCAGGGACAAATTGTGGAAAATACTTCATTGTAATGGAATAAGGGGTAAATTTCTGAATGCGCTAAAAAGCATGTACAGTGTCGTTAAAGCTCGTGTGCGCACTGCAGCTGATTTAACAGATGCCTTTTTATGTTCACAAGGTCTTAAGCAGGGCGAGGTTTGTTCTCCAGCTCTTTTCTCACTTTTAATTTACTAATTTACTTCTAACTTACTAAATAAATAAATAAAAATGGTAGACATGGCATTCAGTTAACACCTGACCTGAATCAGCTATTGATCTTACTATTTGTGGATGACATTGCCCTCATGTCTGATAGTGTTATTGGGCTTCAAACACAACTGAACATTTTGTATAGCACAGCAAAAAGATTGGATTTAGTTGTGAACCTTGATAAATCTAACGTAATTGTTTTTAGAAATGGGGGCTATTTAGCTGCAAACGAACACTGGACTTTTGGAAATGGCAATTTGTCTGTTGTAAATATGCATAAATATCTTGGGATCATTCTTTCGACACGGCTCTCGTTCCACTTTACACAGCACGATCTATCTGAAAGGGCACGAAAAGGAGTCTTAGCTATTATTATAATTTTTGGTCTATCGGAGAGCATTCACCTGATATATTTTTTAAATTATTCGACGCTCAAATTCAGCCGATTCTAATGTATGGAGCGGAACTTTGAGCTGTCATGAGTGATCTTTCCGTTATTGAGAGAGTTCATTTGTCAGCTATGAAACGTTTTATGTGCATTAGCCAGAAGACACTGAGACATTTAGTTTATGGTGAGTTGGGAAAATATCTCCTTAAAGTAAATGCCTTCATGAAATGCATAACATTCTGGTTTCGTGTTGTTAATATGGAGGAATCGAGGTTTCCAAGGGAAGCTTATTTGATGTTGCTTTCTTTGGAAAGACAAAACTATTCTACATGGGCAGGTAGGGTTAGAAACATGCTTTATATGTTTGGGTTTGGTTTTGTGTGGGAAGCTCAGTCTGTGGGGAATGTTAATATGTTTATTTCTGAGTTTAAACAGTGATTAATTGATTGTTGTGCACAAGATTGGCACTCTGCTTTGGAATCACATACGTTTTATGACATTTATGCAACATATAGCCAGTCATTGTCATTACGTCCATATTTCAGAGTAGTCAAATGCATAAATGTTCATAAAATATTCACAAGATTTAGATTAGGCATGCTACCATTACGTTCACGATTCCTAAAATTATGTAATCTTAGCAATAATG
>CM065685.1:34122210-34124710 GCA_017654935.2 Phymorhynchus buccinoides | reverse complement strand
GTTCAGGACACCACCTACTAAGACCCCATCTGACGACACTATTCTCTTAGTCAGCGTGAGTGAGGTCCTCATCCGAGGGCGCCACCACGACCGTCCACCGACAGCTCCCCAGAACACACTGATCCCATGACTTTGACCCGAACGCATAGACTGGATTGGAATCCGAAACTGAGGTCACCATGAGAGCAGGGCATGCAAAGCCACAGAATTTGAGATTTTTTTTTGGAAAAGACTTTTTTAAATTTCTTTTTTAATGATTGATGGAAAATGAGGCGAATGACAACGATGATGATGATGATGATGCTATAGAGTTCCGTATCGGTCTGAGACTGCATGACAGGGCTGTATTCTACGCTTCCTTTCATAATGATATCCCGGCGTTAACCAGGCCCGAGAACTACAGACACCTGCAGTGTTGGTCTTGAAATTAGAGCAACACTCTCAGAATCGTATCTCGACTGTGTGGTTTCAGTCTTCCCATTTAGCCCATAGCCTTTGTTGTTTTCGTTATTTTCCAGTAAATTCCACGAGTTGTCTTCATTTCGTTTGCTTTAGCAAAGTCCCTATTAACCAACAAGCCAACAAGAAGGAAACGTTGGTGATAAGAAACAAACAAACAAACAAACGAGCTAACAAAAGCAAAACAGCTACAAAAAGTGCACTTGCCAGAGCTTACGAAGAGCTGTTTTTGTCATAAAGTGGGAGACAATGGAAGTCTGAAAGAGCTGGATGGCCTTCATTTCCTCAGATTTCTTCCCTGCAATAGTTAACGATGCACGCAACTGCATGTTCACTGCCAATGCAGTTCCTACTAATTAGTTGGTCTGTGTGTGTGTGTGTGTGTGTGTGTGTGTGTGTGTGTGTGTGTGTGTGTGTGTGTTTCTCTCTCTCTCGCTCTCTCTCTCTCTCTCTCTCTCTCTCTCTCTCTCTCTCTCTCTCCTCTCTCTCTCTCTCTCTCTCTCTCTCTCTCTCTCTCTCATATTCCTCTTCTTCTGTCTCTGTCTATATAATAGGGCTGTCTCTTTTTCTCTCATTCTCTCTTTACGCATTTGTAGACGTCTGTACGTTGAATGTTTGTATTGATTGATTGATTGATTTGATTTTATTTTTTATTTATCTATTATCCTGTTTGTTTGTAATGGTATGTGCTATTGGTCGCTGGCTAGCACATTAAGCCAGTGTCAATCCGTCTCTCTCTTTATCACTTTTCTGTCTCTCTCTCTCTCTCTCTGCCCCCTCTTTTTTCACTCTCTCTTCCCCTCTCCTCTCTCTCTCTCTCTCTCTCTCTCTCTCTCTCTCTCTCTCTCTCTCTCTCTCTCTCTCTCTCTCTCTCCTCTCTCTCCCTCCCTCCCTCTCTCACAAAAAAGCCTTGCATGATGATGACAATGGGCAGGATGGTTTCTTCCAATTGAGCAGGGCCACAGAATGAAAAAAGCAAATGCCCATGCTCTTCCAGGCAGTATGTGCAAAACATGCAAGAGGTAGAGAGAGCACAACAGCTAGAAAGGAACATCATAAATATAGAACACAAAGGTGCTTTTTTTCCTTTTTTGCTGTCCCATCTTCTTGACCGTTGTCGCGCTCATTTACACATTACTATTATATAGGAAAATGCGTCATTTCTTTAAATGCGTCATTGCCAAACATACGTCATTCACGATGACGTGATTCTTTTATTTACATTCTCTAAATGTGTAGAGATAAACTTTGTTTATTGTTCATATCACTCGGACTCCGTATCAGGTCATTATTTTACTAATAGAAATTTAGTGTTCCAGAGAATTTGTCAATAGTAACATAATGTTTATGAATAAATGAAATAAAGAAAATAAACAATTGTGTTATATTGTTTGTTGATCTACACTTCTATCTAAAACTATTCATCTCATTGGATCCTATTAGCCAATCGTGCTACATCTTTTGTAACTGATCACGTGACTGCCGCATCGCATCAACGGTCATTGGGAGAATCGCCGCTGAAGCAGAAGGAAGCCAGCACCAACCCAGTCAGACATTTGCGGCAGTTGGAAACAAAAGAAAAGCAGTTCCATACAACAACAACAATGAAAAGAACTCGCCCAAGTAGTAGGCCACTATTGGGAGATACCAGATGTCGACTCGAGCCACGGATCGTGAACTTCTTGCGACAGAAGCAGACCGGGAGAAACAGACCTGGCACCACGACCGGTTGACTCTCAACCTCATTCAGCAAATCTGCCGCTCGCTACTATGAGAGTGTGTATTTGCGACATTGAGCATGAACCACAAATTTCACTTTTTTGTAGGGTTAGGGTTAGGTAAATGGTTCAAGTAAAGAAAGAGTGAAATTTGTGGTTGTCGCAAATACACACTCTCATAGTAGCGAGCGGCAGATTTGCACGAGCTACACTTTTGACTGCGACAGGCTACACATTCATTCTTTTAGCATCGTCTTTGGTCATCATACTCATTCTTCCAAGGTATCAATTTCGTTTCAGGTCAAACGGGGTTGGATTCGCGC
>CM065685.1:34114710-34117210 GCA_017654935.2 Phymorhynchus buccinoides | reverse complement strand
ATTATAGTTGGGTCTGTAAAGAATGCATTTTGTTTTATTTCCTGTCAGAGTGCTTGCCTTTCTATCCTTTTTATTTAAATGTCTTGTCATGTTTCTGTCTCATTCTGTCTCCGCGTATCTATGTGTGGTTATTCTGTCCCCGTCTCTATGTGTCCCCGTCATGTAACTATCCATCTGCATGGATCCATCCGTATAGTCCTAACCCTAATCCAAACCACTAAACCTAATCTGAAATCCTATCCCTATCTCTAACCCTAACAGAAACCAAACCCTAACCCGAGGGGACACACGGAGACGGGAGTACTTAAAGACAGGGGCACATTGATCCCTCCCTTCGTGACTTTCTCGCCATCTCTTTGCTCAGCCCCCTGAGTTTGCCTTGCCTTCAACCAATTTCTCTGTCTGCTTTTTGTCCTCAGACTCTGTTTCTCTAAAAACATTTTTTGAATATATCTCCGTGGTTGACTCTGTCTACTTATTTCTATCATCATCATCATCATCATCATCATCATCATCATCATCATCATCATCATCAACAATAACATCATCGTCGTCGTCGCTGTCGTTGTCTTTAATGTTATGATCTTCATTGCCATTGTAGTCAATGTGAAGAAGTAAACAAAAAAGGTAACCTATCACAAGAACAAAATTACCCCCACCCCCTTAGATTTGAGATATAGCTAAACACTTCCCCTATTCCCCCAGATGCAAGTGCAGGTCTGTTCCACAAACAACCAATCTCTAAAGCATGTAAGAAAGAAAAAGGCAGGGCAGGGGGAGGGGGACAAAACGAAAAACTCAATGAACAGAACAACCGACTAGAACAGAAAAAGAACACACGAGAAGAACAAAAGTAAACAAAGTGAGAAACAGACAAGGAAGGAAGGAAGGAAGAAAGGGAGCGGAAAACCCCCCCACAATCGTATTGGTAGAAACAAATCTGCAGACAACACGATCAGAGGGCGTGTTTCCGTTTCACTAAGGCGAAGGGTCCGGTGGGCCGAGGCAGAGCAATCTCCTTCGGACTGAGTGTTTTCTGGACCTAACGGATTCCACACAGTGGAGCCATGTCTGGGGGGTCTCTGTGGGAACCTGGCAGGCCAGGCAACACATGGGGCCCCTCCCTCCAGACTCTACTCCGTTGTAGGCTTACCTTGTGGAAATAAAAAAGAAACAGTGTAGGCGACAGGAAATCAGCGCTTTAGGTACCATTCCCCCTTCCCCCCTTTTTTAAAATATATTTTACATAGCTGATAGGTGAGCAGTCGAAAGCATTTGATCGGCAACGGTATCTTCATTCTCTCTCTCTCAGCTCCAATGACAGAATCCAAGAATAGGTTCAGGCTAAATTCACACCCTTGCAAAATAAGTTTCTGAAGTCTGATCTCTCTCTCTCTCTCTCTCTCTCTCTCTCTCTCTCTCTCTCTCTCTCTCTCTCTCTCTCTCTCTCTCTCTCTCTCTCTCTCTCTCTCTCTCTCTCTCTCTCTCTCTCTCTTTCTCTCGTGCGCGCGCGCGCAGCAAGCATAGATTAGGTCCTATATTATTGAATCAATTTGATCAAGGGAAGTGATTATTACCAGGAGAGTTATCTCCTGTCGTCCCACCAGAGGAACTCCACTTCTTTCTCACACTTCGTGTCTCTTAATTTGTGGTTCTCTTCAAAGTAAGGTTTTTTTCTGAATATTGTATGTTTTTGTTAATAAATCACTGTGTTCGTCTGTGTTTATTTTTTATTTTCTTCTTGACTTTAAGTTTGCAAAGTTGTACAAGAGAGATAAGCAATATACACATACACATACATATCATGATGCACGTCTCCCTAAAACTGTGTAATTCAGTAGTCAAATTCATTTGACAGCTAGGCCACCACAGGGTGAGGCCAACTTATAATAAGAATTATCACCATATGTTCCGAAAATAAAGGCTGATCCCAACCCTATCAGCCTCTTTCCGAAAAAATAGGCTGATCCTAACCCTCTCAGTCTCTTTCCGAAAATATAGGCTGATCCTAACCCTATCAGTCTCTTTCCGAAAACAAAGGTTTGGGTGGGGAGGGGGAGGGGGGTGGCAGAGAGAGAGAGAGAGAGAGAGGGGGGGGGTACACATATACAGAGAGAGGGAGAGAGAGAAAGAGACAGACAGACAGACAGTTAAAGAGAATAGCTACTAGATACAGTAGCCAAATTGATTTGACAGCAGAGGCCAAGTAGAGACTACTGTACCTGGGAGACGCTGTGAGGCAAGAAAGCATTACCATATGTAAAGCAGTTGCTGTATACATTTATTTGCATTTTTTAGGAAAAAAAACCCACATCTTCAAAGTGTTGTGAAAAGACGCAAATTTTACATGCCAAAAAATGACTTGGCCTTCAAGTGGGACTTAAAAAAAAAAAAAAAAAGTTGAGAGAAGGTACCCTCTCTCTCTCTCTCTCTCTCTCTCTCTCTCTCTCTCTCTCTCTCTCTCTCTCTCTCTCTCTCTCTCTCTCTCTCTCTCTCTCTC
>CM065685.1:34104710-34109710 GCA_017654935.2 Phymorhynchus buccinoides | reverse complement strand
TTGTCATCAGAAAAGCTATGATGTTTTCGTTTTTGAAGAAACAGGTCAGTTTTAGGTATGACTTTTTTTTAACCTTTCTGCGGTAAGGATGCGGGATCAACACCCCATGTCACAGTCTTGGTACATTGCGTTATTTCCATCTTGCCTTTATCTTCTACGATTATTGAATGCATATTTTTAATTGTGTAAATGGATGAAAATTAACGTTAAATACACAAAGCGATAGACGTTTAAGAGGCAAGACTGAAAACAACGACAACGGAAAGAACCGAGAAATGGAGGAGGGGTGTTGATCTGTACCATGGCCCATTCTGCTATTGACGGGTGACCAGGAGCAGGGATGTCACAGTCACCTCACATTGATCACACACAAAGTGTTAGTGGTGCGTGTCTGCCCACAACCCTTCCATCGATCGGCTTCGGTACTTTGTCAGCCGAGTGTAAAATTGAAGCGAACCTGATCCACGTGCAGTCTGGAACGATTGGTAAGAGAGAGAGAGAGAGAGAGAGAGAGAGAGAGAGAGAGAGAGAGAGAGAGAGAGAGAGAGAGAGAGAGAGAGAGAGAGAGAGAGAAGAGAGAGAGAGAGAGAGAGAGAGAGAGAGATTTGATTTGATTTGATTTGATGTTGTGTATAGCCCCGTCGACTGCTACGGCCATGTCAGGGCTGTCACCACGTCAAAATTTGAGCACATAACATCACAGTTTAAAATCCGACCACGTGAGAGAGAGAGAGAGAGAGAGAGAGAGAGAGAGAGAGAGAGAGAGAGAGAGAGAGAGAGAGAGAGTCAGAGTCCGAACTATCTTTAACAAGCTCGTTTTGTCACAGCATGAGAGATATATCATTTCATCGGTCCATTTCATTTCATATATATATATATATCATTTCATTTCTTGACATTCTCATCAAATTCCATGACGACTTCACAATGAACTGTACACAAATCCGACTGACACTCACGCCTACCTTCATCATCGTTCATGCCACCCCCATCGGAACATTCCATTTAGTCAGTTGCTCAGACTCTGTCGCCTTTAATCCAGGGCTGAGGACTTTGACAAACATGCTGCTACCATCATGGGCATGTTCCTCAGCCGTGGACACAAGTCCAGCCACTTACAGCAGGTACTAGCAAGGGCACGGGGTCTCCCCAGGGCTGAGGTACTAACCTACAGGGCCAAACCCGTCAACACCAGGGTCCCCTTTGTCACCACACATCACCCCTCCAACCCACCACTTAAACCATGCACTAGCAAGGGCACGGGGTCTCCCCAGGGCTGAGGTACTGACCTACAGGGCCAAACCCGTCAACACCAGGGTCCCCTTTGTCACCACACATCACCCCTCCAACCCACCACTTAAACCATGCACTAGCAAGGGCACGGGGTCTCCCCAGGGCTGAGGTACTGACCTACAGGGCCAAACCCGTCAACACCAGGGTCCCCTTTGTCACCACACATCACCCCTCCAACCCACCACCACTTAAACCATGCACTAGCAAGGGCACGGGGTCTCCCCAGGGCTGAGGTACTGACCTACAGGGCCAAACCCGTCAACACCAGGGTCCCCTTTGTCATCACACATCACCCCTCCAAACCACCACTTACAGCAGGCACTAGCAAGGGCACGGGGTCTCCCCAGGGCTGAGGTACTGACCTACAGGGCCAAACCCGTCAACACCAGGGTCCCCATTGTCATCACACATCACCCCTCCAACCCACCACTTACAACAGGCACTAACAAGGGCTGAGGTACTGACTTACAGGGCCAAACCACCCCTCCAACCCACCACTTCGTGACTGGCTCGGAGAACAGCAGGCCATGCTTGCTTCACAGCAGTGCACGCATGAGGAATGCTGTGCCAGACGTGCCTGTTGTTGGGGAGAGGAACTCTAGGAGCGTGCGTAACCTCCTCATGCCCTCTACCCTTCCTCGAGTCAAGCCAACACAAGAACAGGCTGCAGTGGTGACGTGTGATGACAGATGTGTCATCTGTCGCGAGCACTTGGTGGCGGGCAGGTTCTCCACACAGGAGAACGGTTCACTGTCCGCCACAGCATGAGCTGCATGTCTTCCAACATCATCTACCTGCTCTACTGTCGGCGCTGTCACGGGGCTCAGTATGTAGGTGAGACCAAAAACGCACTGCGAACCCGGTTTTACCTTCATAGGTCCCACATAGCAAAGAACACAGGCACCCACGTCACCAGGCACTTCAACTCACAAGACCACACGCTACAAGACATGAAGTACATGCCCATTGATCAAATCCTCACAGACAACCATGCTCACAGACACAACAGAGAGCAATTATGGATCAGCAAGCTCAAAACACACTACCCTCAGGGCCTCAATACTCTGTGACTTTCCAGTTTCCCGTTTCCCGTTTCCAGACCAGTTTTGCAAACATTGAGTCATCTTCTTACTTCTCACCCTTCTTCTATACCTAAGGTACATCTTGGGGGGGGGGGGGGGGGGGGGGGGGGGGGGGGGGTTATGGCGGCCTGCACGGATTGTCCACCTGTGTCGACCCTTACAACACAGATTGTCTCCAGTGCAAGCTTCCTTTCTCTTATTTTTCTGTCACTTTCTCTTTGTCACTCACTGTCTCTCTCTGTCTTTCTTTGTCCCTCTGTTTCTTTTTTTTTCGTTTCTTTTTTTTGCTGTCCCATCTTCTGGGCTGTACAGTGGCGTTGCTCCCACGCCGCTCGTTCCGAATCCCAATTCGCAACTACACTCGGGTTTGTTAAGGTCGCAGAAACCGAGACCAGCAGTCCAAGGGGGGCGAATCTATGTTAGGCCGTCAGGGTGCAACCAACCGAGGAGACACTGCACTTCTGCTGAGTCACTTCGGTGGAGTTCAGTGGAGCCTGTTCAGGACACCACCTACTAAGTCCCCCCTACTGACGACACTATTCTCTTAGTCTCTCATGACTTTGACCCGAACGCACCAAGGCACAGACTGGATTGGAAACCGAAACTGAGGTCACCATGAGAGCAGGGCATGCAAAGCCACAGAATTTGAGACATTTTTTAATTTTTATGATTGATGGAAAATGAGGCCGATGATTTCTGTTTCTCCATGCAATACATGTTTCTGACATACAAAGCAAAAAGCATGGTATGCCGCCATGCTTATTTTTTTTAAATAAAAAAAGAAAGACTTATTTAACACCCAACCGGAAATCAATATTTTAACCTCCAACAGAGACTACAATCATCATAAGTCCGTCAAATGTAATGACAATTCTCTGATATTTTGCAGGAATAATGTTTAATGTGTTCTTGTCACATAATAAACAATTAAGGTACATCACCATGTTTACTTTAAAAAAAAGAAGAAACACATATGCAAATCCACTGAAAAATCTAAAGTTTGACCACGATCAGAGACTAAAATCACCATAAGTCTTTCAAAAGTAATTACAATTGCCTGAAACTTAGTAGGAATAACACAGAGATAGAGAGAGAGAGAGAGGAGAGAGAGAGAGAGAGAGAGAGAGAGATGAGAGACGAGAGAGAGAGAGAGAGAGAGAGAGGAGAGGCGAGAAGAGAGAGAGAGAGGGGATGAGAGAGAGAGAGAGAGAGAGGAGAGAGAGAGAGAGAGAGAGAGAGAGAGAGAGAAAGAGACGGTGGGGGAGAGAGAAAGAAAGGAAAGAGATAGATAGATAGATAGATAGAGAGAGAGAGAGAGAGAGAGAGAGAGAGAGAGAGAGAGAGAGAGAGAGAGAGAGAGAGAGAGAGAGAGAGAGAGAGAGATATGCTCATATTAAATGGAAGAGACACACACACACACACACACACACGCACACACACATCACACACACACATACACACACACACACACACACACACACACACACACACACACACACACACACATACACACACACACACACACCACACACACACACACACACACACACACACACACACACACACACACACACACACACACACACAACAACAACAACAACACAACAACATACGGTATTTATACGGCGCTGAATCTTGATATAAATCAAATCAAAGCGCACACACACGTTAGCATTCATAACGCATTCAAACAAAAATGCAATACAAAGCGAGCACACACGTTTGACATAAATGGTATACAGCAGAAACAGACCTAAAGGCAAGAGAGAGAGAAGAGAAAGAGAGTAGAGCCTCAATCACGGGGGAACAGGTGAGTTTTGAGGTTAGATTTGAAGGCTGAGAGGGTCGGTCGCTGACGGAGGGAAAGAGGAAGTTTGTTCCAAGATGTCGGTCCTGAGACAGCAAAAGAGCGCCAACCAACAGTTGAAAGCTTATACCTAGGGATCTGGAGAGAAAGCGGGTCAGAAACTGAACGTAAAGTGCGAGCTGGCGTATAGATGGAAATATTGTCGCAGAGGTAAGATGGAGCAGCTTTATGGATAGATTTATAGCAAAGGGTGTTTAATTTATACTCAATTCTGTCTGCGACAGGAAGCCAGTGCAAAGAACGGAGAAGAGGGCTAACGTGATCGAACCTTTTATTCCTAAGGACAAGACGAGCAGCTGTGTTTTGAATACGCTGGAGACAAGATAGAGAAGAGACTGATAGGCCAGAAAGGAGAGCATTACAGTAGTCAAGACGAGATAGGATGAGGGAAGTAACAAGCTTTGCTGTGGCTTCATCTGAGAGGTATTTACGAATATAGCCAATGCGACGAATTTGATAGTAGCAGGACTAACAGGTCTGAGTCAGGAAAGTCTGCATGGAAAGAGTATTGTCCAAAGTGACACCTAAGTTTTTGACAGAGTCTGAGAGGGGAATGATATTGTTACCCAGTTGGATTGACTCTATGGAAACAGAGGCTAGTTTGTTTTTTGTTCCTACAAGCATTGCTTCGGTTTTTTCACCATTTAATTGAAGTTTATTTTGAACCATCCAATTTTGAATATCAATATAGCAGTTGTTACTTTCTGTAAGAATGGAATCTAGATCTTCAGGGGTTGTACTGTTTTGGAGTTGTGAGT
>CM065685.1:34076582-34099210 GCA_017654935.2 Phymorhynchus buccinoides | reverse complement strand
GAAGCAACATTGCAGACTCAAACTCTCTCCCAGCCAGTCATAATAGCCCAACTAGTGAGTATTATTGATGGCTGGTGATTGAGATTTGTTTTTGTTTGATCCTATTTTTGATCTAGATCCTATGTTCAATGATGAATAAAGAGTAGATATGTTATTGAAAAGAAGTAGTAAAAACATTCTGTTCTATTTATGTGCACATTTGTGTGTGTGTGTTTTTGACTTTAAAACACTTTTGGTACCAGAACCGGAGTATATGCCTACTAACCCTTTTGTCTATTATTAGTAGGAAACCTATGGGCCGCAATATTGAACTTTATGATACCATTCCTTTCAAGGGGTTGGATGGAGAGTGATGTTGGCCGGGTACTGAATTCCTTTTTTCACCAGTTGATTCCTGTACACCAGTGGAAGTCTTGAAAATTCATGTAAAACCCTACTTCTCTCAGTCTGCCATTTAGAGCAAATCAACCACTTGTATTTCTTACATTCATACGAGCCAGAAACCGGGCAAAAATATAAATTTATTAGAAGAAAAGGGGCCGGAAAAACTGCTCACCTCCCACACCCTAGAGAAGAGGGCTAAAGGCAAATTTTCTAATTGAAAATTTAACATACTAAAAGTCTTACCTAAAGACTTCGCCTTTTAGCTCATTCCCTCGTCACAATGAGGACATATGGAGACACCATTCTCAACAAGTTTAAGGAGTTTAAGTTCAACAAGTTTAAGGAGGACTCTTTAAGGAGTGGTCAAGTTGACCTTGGGCTACCTGGGGCAAGTCATGGCGGAATCCCCATAACAGGTTCCAAGAGTAGCGTGCAAATAGAAAGGTGAGAGGGGGGTGAGAGAGAAGAGAGAGGGAGGGAGGAGAAGAGGGAGAGATCAGCAGAGAGGAAGAAAGCGAGAGAGAGAGAGAGAGAGAGAGAGAGAGAGGAGAGAGAGACAAGAGAGAGAGAGAATGAATAATTAATTAATTAATTTATATTTGAGAGAAGATTCGAGAGAGAGAGAGAGAGAGATGAGAAGTGTGTGTGTGTGTGTTAGAGAGAGAGAAGAGAGAGAGAGAGATGGGGAGAGGAAGAGACGAACGACGAGAGAGACTTTGACACTTTGACTGTTTAATGACATTAACAAAGTGTTCTTATGACATGGGGGGAAAGCATCATTTTCACTGTAAAGAACAACATCTAACTAAACAATATAACTAGTAAGGAAAAATAGCTAAAAAGTGAAAAATATAAAAAATAATATTTCAATACATTTTATACAAATCCTTACTATTGTAAACATTTTCTCATATTAATTCCCAAATTCGCTCTCATTCACTCTTTCCTTCCAAATTACACCCACCGGACACAAACACACCCACTAACACACACACACACACACACACACCTCTCTCTCTCTCTCTCTCTCTCTCCTCTCTCTCTCTCCTCTCTCTCTCTCTCTCTCTCTTCTATCTCTCTCTCTCTCGCACGCACACTCACACACACGCCGCGCGCGCGATCGTGCGCGTGCGCGTGCGCGTGCAGCATACTCACACTCAGAGAAAAACGCACACATGCATGAACAGACACACATTAAAATACATACATACACGTACAAAGAGACATTGCGTGCTTTCGAGACACTGGGGTGGAGAGAAAGAAAGGAGATGAGAGAGAGAGGGGGTGTTGGAGAGGGCTAATTGTCAAAATATGTAGGGCCGATCGTCGCGCCGATCATCGCCGATCGTCGCCGATCGTCGCGGATAGCGCCGATCCTTAGTTCTTACTGACCAGGGCCGATCGTCGCCGATAGCGCCGATCCTTTGTTCTGACCGATTGTGACGAGGTAATGGGTTAAAAGGCTAAGTCCCTAGGGAAGACTTTTAGTGTGTTAAATTTTCAAGTAGAAAATTTGCTTTCTTTAGCCCACTTCTCTAGGGTATGGGAGGTGAGCAACTTTCCCGGCCCCTTTTCATCTAATAAATTTATATTTGTGCCCGGGTTCTGGCTCGTATGATTGAAGGGTGAAAGAAATACAAGTGGTTGATTTGCTCTAAATGGCAGACAGAGAGAAGTAGGTTTTTACATGAAAATTACAAGACTTCCACTCTCATCAGTCTGACCAAAGGGTTCAGTATTATTTGACACTTGTATTTTATTTACTCACAAAATCTGCATAAGATTATGCGACAATAATAATAAAGCAGCTCAATGGCGCCAAAACAAAATATGAATGAAAAAAAAACAATGAAATCCGAAAGGATTTACAAGACTTTTGTCTTTCTAGAAGGTTAGCCCCAAACAGGAAGGGTCACTAAGTGTCCTGGTTTCCAGTTAGTGTTTTGTGGCACTGTCGTGGGGACTTAACTCATGGCTGTGCTGAAGTTCCTCCGTAGGGATCGGCGAGTGCTGGGTTGGCTGGGCTTGCTCGTCAGGTGAGAGTAGCTCCCAGTCGTTCCGGTTACGGCTTCGCGGGATGGCACGGTTCAGGCGTGGTCTCCTCGCGGATTCTGGGTGCGGGTCGTCTTGGCGGCGTTCCCGTCTTAGTGCTTGTGAGTCAGGGATTGTGCGTCCTGACCATGATGCCCTGCTGATAATCACAGGAGAAGGTGGATGTAGGTCTCTATGGCTTAGAGACAAGGGGCTTCAGTCGGCAGGGAATTAGTGGATCCCAACCGGCTAGAAGGCTGCCCTTGTACAATAGCACTACATGTAGTTAATAAAATAATCTGAATTTCAGTTAACAAACTGAGATCAGTAAAACATAAAAGGTGATCAAGCCAACATCACTCTCCATCCAACACCTGGAAAGGAATGGTATCATAAAGTGCAAGATTGCATAGAAACCCACAGGCTTCCTACTAAAAATAGACAAAAGGGTTAGTAGGCATAAAATCCGGTTCTGGTACCAAAAGAGTTAAAGTCAAAAAAACACACACACAATAATCAGTGCACATAAATAGAACAGAATGTTTACCACTTCTTTTCAATAACATATCTATCTACTCCTTATTCATCATTGAACATAGGATCTAGATCAAAAATAGGATCAAACAAAACAAAATCTCAATCACCAGCCATCAATAATACTCACTAGTTGGGCTATTATGACTGGCTGGGAGAGAGGTTTGAGTCTGCAATGTTGCTCCAGCTAGGTTTCAGCGTCTTGTGTGAAAGTATGTGTAGGCTAACTTTTTTCTCACTACTCAAATTATAGCCCTTCACTTTCAAACAATGAAAGCCTGTGATTGGTTTATAGCAGTCGTCACGTCACAAGATGACGTTATAATATTATGCATACTAGTACCGAACAATCACGCGCCGGTTACATCCTTATCACATGCCGACATTCTTTATCCTTCTCGTGATTAGAAAGGACTAGTTGTCTTCAAAGGGAGCCGAATGTTGATGTCACTTTCTCATGATGGGGAAGGTAGATCGGGATTCAAAGAGACAAATGCCTTAATCGGCGTCTGTTTGAAGCTGAATGGCAATTAAAGTGGCGGCCGGCCCGAGAAAAGAAAGGGGGGGGGGGTGTAGATAAGAAACAAAGAAAGCGGGTCGTGCGGGTCAATTATGTCACACCGATCCGGGCCCGATCGTCGCCGATTGCGCCGATCCTTAGTTCTTACCAACCGGGCCGATCGTTGCGCCGATCGTCGCCGATAGCGCCCGATCGTTGTCTGATCGTCGCCGATCATCGCCGATCGTCACCGATCGTCAGTTCTTACCGACCCCACCCACATCTCCCTGATGCAACCCTATCAATCCATCTTCCCCTAGTTTTCCTTTAGCTGCCTACTGATATACTACTACTGATGCAACAGTTCTCAACCAGCCTAACCAGGGCCGGATCTAGGGGGGGTGCTTTGGGTGCTGCAGCACCCCCCCTCGGCTGTCAAAAAAAAAGAAAAGGAGATGCTCTTGCAATAAGGTGATAATACATGTTTGATTGTCTTTTGTGTGTTATGACTGCAAGCTAAGCAAGGTGCAAAACTGATAAAACGCTCTTAAGAAGTTCTGTTCTGAGCTCACAAAACAATTTTAAAATGTTGAAAACTCGTTTTCGGCAGGGGTGCTTCGCCCCCCTGAGCTTTGCCCCTGGACCCTAACCTAAAAAAAGTTTCAAGCACCCCCCCTTCAAAAGTCTGTGATCCGGCCCTGCTAACACCCCCACCCCCCACACACGCGATCCCCACCCCACCTTTGCTTACACAGACGCTGATAGTGGTCAAACTGCGCGGGCCAGGCTATTTCCTGGGGGGGGGGGGGGGGGGGGGGGGGTTAGGTCCTGAGAGTGCATTATGTCTCTTGTCAAGGGAGATAAATTTTTGATCATTGGGGTCATTGTGTTTTTTTTTGTGTTAAAACATTCCTGTGTCAGTATGGTAATACTGAGATTAAATATTTTACAAGAAACGTTGTGGGTGACACCTCTTCGCTGCCCACGACGCGGCAAGCAGGCGACGCATGCGCAAGTAGTATGCGGCAGCGAAGGGGTTTTAAATCTATCCTTCTATATTAAAATGCGCTAAGGATCTGAGGAGGGTACTGTTAACCGCCGTTTTGTCCAAATTCCGCCGTTTTGTCTATAGACAAAACGGCGGGGTTAGATCCGCCGTTTTGTCCAAATTTTCTATTATGATTTGGACAAAACGGCGGTTCAACAATCCGCCGTTTTGTCTATAGACAAAACGGCAGGTTGGACAAAACAGCGCCCGATTTTGAACCGCCGTTTTGTCCAAAGTTGGAGTTATAAAAACTCATTCTTGACAAGTTCTCATTTTTAAAAAAATCTTTGTTAAATAAAATGAATAACAAGCTGACCACTGACACTGGTCACTTTGGCCTAATTTTACCGTTTGAATGCTAATTAGTGTATTAGGAGTTCAAATGTACAATTTTTGATGTTGGTTGACAGTGGTCAGTGTCACTGACCAGTGGTCATTTTGGCCTATTTTCACTGTTTGACTGCAAATTAGTGTATTAGGAGTTCAAATGAAAAAAAATTGATGTGGTTGACCAGTGGTCAGTGTCACTGACCAGTGGTCATTTTGGCCTATCTTCACTGTTTGACTGCAAATTGGTGCATTAGGATTTCAAATGAACAAATTTTGATGTCGTTGACCAGTGGTCAGTGTCACTGACCAGTGGTCACTTTGGCCTATTTTCACTGTTTTACTGCAAATTAGTGTATTAGGAGTTCAAATGAAAAATTTTGATGTGGTTGACCAGTGGTCAGTGACACTGACCAGTGGTCATTTTGGCCTATCTTCACTGTTTGACTGCAAATTAGTGCATTAGGAGTTCAAATGAACAAATTTTGATGTGGACGTGTTGACCAGTGGTCAGTGTTACTGACCAGTGGTCACTTTGGCCTATTTTTTCTGTGGTTGACCATTGGTCAGTGTCACTAATACACTAATTTGCAGTCAAACAGTGAAAATAGGCGAAATCCAAATGACCACTGGTCAGTGACACTGACCACTGGTCAACCACATCAAAAATTGTTCATTTTTAACTCCTAATACACTAATTTGCAGTCGAATTGTTTACAAGTATCCTGAATGAACGTTTAAATGTGTTCATCGAGTCATTTGGTTTGATTGGCATGGAACAAGCTGGTTTTAGAAGTAACTTTTCAACACTCGACCATTTGTTTACTCTACATGGCGTGATTGATATTTTGCTGTTTTAGAAAAAACGATTACATTGTGCATTTTTAGACTACGAAAAGGCATTTGATAAAGTAAATAGGTCGTTTTTGTGGCAGAAATTGATAAATAGTGGCATTAACGGCAAACTTTTAAGAGTAATACAAAATATGTACTCTCAAGCTAAATCATGTGTTGCTGTTAATGGGGAATTTTCTGATTATTTTTCTTTAGATGTCGGTGTGAGACAAGGAGAGAATTTGTCACCTGTAATGTTTGCCATGTTTTTGAATGATATGAAAGAGTTTATGTCCGGTGATATGACTGGCCTTGTTACTGTTGCAAGGGAAGCAAATGAAGCAGGCATCAGTGAATCTGATGTAGACATTTTGTTGAAATTGTTTTTATTACTGTATGCAGACGACACTGTCATTTTTTCTGAAACTTCAGCTGGATTGCAGCAAGGTCTTGATGGTATCAAACAAAATTGTGAAAAATGGAAATTGAAATTAAATGCTAAGAAATGTAAAAAAATATTTTTTTCTAAGGGTAAGGTTAGACGTTTTCCTGACTTCTTTATAGGAACAGAAAAGATAGAGGTAGTTCATGATTTCTTGTACTTAGGGTTAAAGCTTAACTATAATAACCGATTTCATGTTGCACAACGTGACCTGTTTGATCGAGCTTCTCAAGCAATGTTTGCTTTGTTACCAAAAGCTAAGTTATTGAAGCTTCCTGCAGACCTAATGATTGACCTATTTGATAAAACTGTACTTCCAATTCTTACATACGGATGTGAAATTTGGGGGTTTGATATGAATGATATTATTCAAAGACTGCAACTAAAATTTTATAAGTTGGTTTTGAAAGTGCGACAATCGACTCCTTCTTTCATGATATTTGGAGAGACAGGAAAATATCCCGTATCAGTCACTGTTAAATCCAGAATGTTATCATTTTGGTTTAACCTAGTAACACACCATCACAGTGCAAGTGAAAAGCTATCATTTATTGTGTATAAAACCCTTTTGATAATGTATGAATTAAATGTACACGAAAATAAATATATCAAATACATTCATACATTATTAAACGAAATTGGTTTAAGTAGTTTTTGGTTGAATCAAAATTTGCTTGATGTACATCCATTATGGTTCAAAGAGAAAGTGAAAAGATGTCTTAAAGATAGCTTCTTACAAACCTGGTACATGCATGTTCATAATGATGAATTATATATGAACTATAGAATGTCTAAGCTATCATTTGGTGTTGATCCCTACTACTTAGTACTTCCACAGAATTATGTGTTTACCATTCTAATATTTAGAACAACTAATAATAACTTGCCAGTAAATAAATTGCGCTACGATAATATACCCAGAAGAGAAAGAAATTGCGAGAAGTGTAACGTACATGATGTGGCAGATGAGTTCCATTATTTGTTTGTCTGTCCCTTCTTTAATACTGAAAGAAATAGATATCTTCCACGGTACTTTTTTGTGCGACCAAATGCGTATAAATTTAATGATTTGTTTTCCTCGAAAAATAAGAAACTTTTGATTAAGCTTTGTTACAGTTATAAACAGTTCTTTTCGATTATTTGTATGGACAAAATGTCACATGTTTTGTTTTTTTGTAATATGGTATAGGTATATTTGTCTTATATATCTACTTGTCGTTTTTACTAACCGTGATCGTAGAGAGCGGATTGGTAATGTTTTCACTCGTGTCTGAGGTGGTGTTTGTATGTTTGTATGTATCCTCTCTAGCGTTTGAACGGATGGACTTAGGGTGCTCAAACTTTGCATGCGGGTAGGTAGTAGGAAGATCGAGGCCAAGTTCGATAATGAAGGTCATGGGTCACTGGAGCCGAAAACGCTGCCGAAAGCTGGCCAGTTGCTTCCCCTTGCAAACTTTATATTTGTATAGGTTACTTTTCTAGCTGGCCAGTTGCTTCCCCTTGCAAACTTTATATTTGTATAGGTTACCTTTATTTTCTAAATAATGGTAACAGATACAAACGTGAAAGTTTGGAAATATGTACAGAATATGCAGGACTAACACCTGCAAAAGATTCAAAGCGTCCACTTTATTAGTTTTGAAATCTTTGAATTTTAAAATAAATGCATGTTTTGTCAAGCCACATACTCATAGAGCCTTTTTTGCTCTATACATTGACCATATTACAACTCTTAAAATTCATGTCCCATATGTGCCCTGCCGGGACGAGAGGACGTAAAACTCTATATTTCATTCACCTCTTAAAATTCTGATTCTGATGTTCAAATTCTGATCGCTTCTCGGCCTTTTGGCTAAGACAGTGATTCAGGAACATAAATTTTTGTTTATATCCTGGTTGGTTTGTTCAGCCCGTCGTACATGGCGAAAGCCGATACGCGACGTTAAACTGAACTTCCATCCTCTTAAAAAGCATTTAAATGTTTTAATAAATGTTCAGACAACTGATCGCTTCTCAGCCTTTTGGCTAAGACAGTGATTCAGGAACATAAATTTTTGTTTATACCTGGTTGGTTTGTTCAGCCCGTCGTACATGGCGAAAGCCAATACGCGACGTTAAACTGCACTTCCATCCCACCTCTAATTCATCATCGCAGAAACTTGTAGCGGTGCCATAGCCGATGAGGTTTAACCGAGGCATGGTTACCGCTACACCTATGTATAATATTAAAAACTCGGGACTGCCTACGGGCATTGCAGCCAGTAATGTTCCCACCATCTTTGTATTTACAAATGTCCCATATGTGTCTATGACCGAGAGGACGTAAAACACCAATTTCACCATCACCTCTAATTCATCGCATCTGTTCTTAGCAGCTTAATATCTGATACGCTCCTATCCGGGGGCTTCGATATTAAACTTTTTGAAAATACAAGTAAAAGAGGCGCACGGTTGAAAGATCCTTTCCTCTGTTTTGATGTTCGATTGTTTAACTATGTGTGTACTTTGTTTTATATTTCTGTGCCCCAAGTGGGTATGAAATGAAACATTTGACTTGCCTTGCCTAGCAGTGTGGAAGCAGCATGATGTGTACTTAATTTTTCAAAACATGTTTCAATAGGGGTATGAACAGTAATGGCATTAGATCTAGTCCTTTATTTCATGCATAGATTGCACCAGATTGCACTATTTTGCTTCTCAAATTAAAAAATTTCCTTCGATGAATTAGCCCCCACCCCTTATAAACTTAGGTCCGACCCTGAGAGCGTATCCACTTGTGTGTGTGTGAAACAGAGAAAATGAGAGAGACATACAGGCAGACAAACAAAAAAAGGACAAATGAACAACCAGGCAGACAGTGAAGTAGGAAGAATGACAGACGGACAAGCCGGCAGAGAATGTAGGCTATAAATATTTGATGTTGATTCCGGCGATTACAAACGAACGGTGCGACAAGAAACGAAGGGTAGGGCGCTGCTTTTTGTTGCATCCACTAGCGTCATTCCCTGTCCCTCTGTCTGTATCAGGGGCGGATCGGGGGGCATGGGGTTGGTTACAGGGCTTCCGGACCCCCCTGGCCAAAAACAAAGAAGGGAGCCTCCCCCCCCCCGGCCAAAGCAAAAGAAGGGAGGACCCCTGTGGCGGCACGGATTGTCTCCGCTGCACAAATGGTCTCCGAGACAATCCGTGCAGGAAGACAATCCGTGCCGTGTGTGTGTGTGTGTGTGTGTGTGTGTGTGTGTGTGTGTGTGTGTGTGTGTGTGTGTGTGTGTGTGTGTGTGTGTGTGTGTGTGTGTGTGTGTGTGTGCCTCTCACTTGCTAACCACTCCCTCTCTCAGTTTGTAACCGAGACTACACACAACAAAGGCCACATCATTGACTGGGTTATCGCGCGTGATTCCGACCAACTTGTTTCATCAGTGTCAGTTTCTAAGATCCTTTCCTCTGACCATTTTGCCGTCCTCGCCTTTCTGAATCTGTCAAAAACTCCCAGAAATAAACGTACGGTTACACACCGCAATCTCATGTCTATAGTTATCGATACTTTCAGTTCAGAGGCAACAGAACTCCTTTCTAACATGAGCGTTTCAGACGATCCTGCCTCGACTTTTAATTCAACTATGAGTAACTTGCTTGATAAACACGCTCCCCCATCCACTCGTGATGTGCCCGATCGCCCCTGCGCTCCCTTGTACACGCCTGAACTTAGAGTAAATAAACGCACTAGTCGTAAGGCTGAGCGTCAGTGGCGGGCCTCAAAACTAGAAATACATCGTCAGATATATCAGTTTCTCCGCAACATCTTCACTCTTCTTCTGGCCAAGGCAAAAAAAACTATTTTTCATCTAACATTCTTGAAGCCAGCACAACAAAGGTCCTGTTTTCCACCATGTCTGATCTCCTAAGGACTAAAAAATCAACTCCTCTGCCATCAAATATCAGTCCCGACAAACTGCCAGAAGCCTTTTCCTCCTTCTTCTCCACCAAGATTATCGATCTACGATCAAAAATTGACTCTATACCTTTTCAACCAACTATTCCAGACCCATCGTTCACTGGTGTCACCCTTCTCTCTTTCAAGCCGGTGTCTGAGACCGAAGAGCTTTCTACTCTGAAAGAAATGCATTTTAAATCCTGTGATCTTGACCCCATCCCAGCCTCTCTTTTCTCACAAATCTATCAACACCTTCTGCCATCAATCACCAACATCATCAATTCTTCTTTAGTTTCAGGTGTGTTCCCTTCTGCTTTCAAAACCGCTCTTGTAAGGCCCCTTCTCAAGAAGAACAATCTGGATCCCAATAATCTGAAAAACTACAGACCTGTATCTAACCTCCCTTTTCTCTCCAAACTCCTAGAGAAGACTGTTCTGAAACAACTTAATGATCATCTATCCTCAAACAATCTTCACCATCCTTATCAGTCTGCCTATAGAGCCAATCACAGTACTGAAACGGCCCTTGTTCAAATCGTCAATGACCTCCTACATGCTTCTGATGCTGGTCAGATCTCTCTTTTGACACTTCTTGATCTCTCTGCTGCATTTGATACCATAGACCACTCCATTCTTCTGTCTCGTCTTGAACATACTTTTGGGATTAATGGCCCCGCTCTTTCTTGGTTCTCCTCTTACCTCTCTGATCGTTTTCAATCAGTTCTGGTCAATGGTCGTCAGTCTGAACAGGTTAGGCTTTCTTGTGGAGTGCCCCAGGGGTCTGTGCTTGGTCCTGTCTTGTTTACTTTGTATACGTCACCTCTTGCCAATGTCATCGACCAACACAACATGAAACATCACTTCTATGCAGATGACTCACAGCTCCAAAATAGTACAACTCCTGAAGATATAGATTCCATTCTTTCAGAAAGTAACAACTGCTATATTGATATTCAAAATTGGATGGTTCAAAATAAACTTCAATTAAATGGTGAAAAAACCGAAGCAATGCTTGTAGGAACAAAAAACAAACTAGCCTCTGTTTCCATAGAGTCAATCCAACTGGGTAACAATATCATTCCCCTCTCAGACTCTGTCAAAAACTTAGGTGTCACTTTGGACAATACTCTTTCCATGCAGAGTTTCCTGACTCAGACCTGTCAGTCCTGCTACTATCAAATTCGTCGCATCGGCTATATTCGTAAATATCTCTCAGATGAAGCCACAGCAAAACTTGTTACTTCCCTCATCCTATCTCGTCTTGACTACTGTAATGCTCTCCTTTCTGGCCTATCAGTCTCTTCTCTATCTTGTCTCCAGCGTATTCAAAACACAGCTGCTCGTCTTGTCCTTAGGAAGAAAAAGTTCGATCACGTTAGCCCTCTTCTCCGTTCTTTGCACTGGCTTCCTGTCGCAGACAGAATTGAGTATAAATTAAACACCCTTTGCTATAAATCTATCCATAAAGCTGCTCCATCTTACCTCTGCGACAATATTTCCATCTATACGCCAGCTCGCACTTTACGTTCAGTTTCTGACCCGCTTTCTCTCCAGATCCCTAGGCATATAAGCTTTCAACTGTTGGTCGGCGCTCTTTTGCTGTCTCAGGACCGACATCTTGGAACAAACTTCCTCTTTCACTCCGTCAGCGACCGACCCTCTCAGCCTTCAAATCTAACCTCAAAACTCACCTGTTCCCCCGTGATTGAGGCTCTACTCTCTTTCTCTTCTCTCTCTCTTGCCTTTAGGTCTGTTTCTGCTGTATTCTGTTTATGTCAAACGTGTGTGCTCGCTTTGTATTGCATTTTTTGTTTGAATGCGTTATGAATGCTAACGTGTGTGTGCGCTTTGATTTGATTTATATCAAGATTCAGCGCCGTATAAATACCGTATGTTGTTGTTGTTGTTGTTGTTGTGTGTGTGTGTGTGTGTGTGTGTGTGTGTGTGTGTGTGTGTGTGTGTGTGTGTGTGTGTGTGTGTGTGTGTGTGTGTGTGTGTGTGTGTGTGTGTGTGTGTGTGTGTGTGTGTGTGTGTGTGTGTGTGTGTGTGTGAATGATGGATGTGTGTGCGTGTGTGTGTGTGTGTGTGTGTGTGTGTTCCATTTTATATGAGCATATCTCTCTCTCTCTCTCTCTCTCTCTCTCTCTCTCTCTCTCTCTCTCTCTCTCTCTCTCTCTCTCTCTCTCTCTCTCTCTCTCTCTCTATCTATCTATCTATCTATCTCTTTCCTTTCTTTCTCTCTCCCCCACCGTCTCTTTCTCTTATCTCTCTCTCTCTCTCTCTCTCTCTCTCTCTCTCTCTCTCTCTCTCTCTCTCTCTCTCTCTCTCTCCTCCTCACTCTCTCTCTCTCTCTCTCTCTCTCTCTCTCTCTCTCTCTCTCTCTCTCTCTCTCTCTCTCTCTCTCTCTCTCTCTCTCTCTCTCTCTCTATCTCTGTGTTATTCCTACTAAGTTTCAGGCAATTGTAATTACTTTTGAAAGACTTATGGTGATCTTAGTCTCTGATCGTGGTCAAACTTTAGATTTTTCAGTGGATTTGCATATGTGTTTCTTCTTTTTTTTAAAGTAAACATGGTGATGTACCTTAATTGTTTATAATGTGACAAGAACACATTAAACATTATTCCTGCAAAATATCAGAGAATTGTCATTACATTTGACGGACTTATGATGATTGTAGTCTCTGTTGGAGGTTAAAATATTGATTTCCGGTTGGGTGTTAAATAAGTCTTTCTTTTTTATTTAAAAAAAATAAGCATGGCGGCATACCATGCTTTTTGCTTTGTATGTCAGAAACATGTATTGCATGGAGAAACCGAAATCATCGGCCTCATTTTCCATCAATCGTAAAAATTAAAAAATGTCTCAAATTCTGTGGCTTTGCATGCCCTGCTCTCATGGTGACCTCAGTTTCGGTTTCCAATCCAGTCTGTGCCTTGGTGCGTTCGGGTCAAAGTCATGAGAGACTAAGAGAATAGTGTCGTCAGTAGGGGGCTTAGTAGGTGGTGTCCTGAACAGGCTCCACTGAACTCCACCGAAGTGACTCAGCAGAAGTGCAGTGTCTCCTCGGTTGGTTGCCTCCTGACGGCCTAACATAGATTCGCTCCCCTTGGACTGCTGGTCTCGGTTTCTGCGACCTTAACAAACCCGAGTGTAGTTGCGAATTGGGATTCGGAACGAGCGGCGTGGGAGCAACGCCACTGTACAGCCCAGAAGATGGGACAGCAAAAAAAAGAAACGAAAAAAAAAGAAACAGAGGGACAAAGAAAGACAGAGAGAGACAGTGAGTGACAAAGAGAAAGTGACAGAAAAATAAGAGAAAGAAAGCTTGCACTGGAGACAATCTGTGTTGTAAGGGTCGACACAGGTGGACAATCCGTGCAGGCCGCCATAATAACCCCCCCCCCCCCCCCCCCCCTACCCCAAGATGTACCTTAGGTATAGAAGAAGGGTGAGAAGTAAGAAGATGACTCAATGTTTGCAAAACTGGTCTGGAAACGGGAAACGGGAAACTGGAAAGTCACAGAGTATTGAGGCCCTGAGGGTAGTGTGTTTTGAGCTTGCTGATCCATAATTGCTCTCTGTTGTGTCTGTGAGCATGGTTGTCTGTGAGGATTTGATCAATGGGCATGTACTTCATGTCTTGTAGCGTGTGGTCTTGTGAGTTGAAGTGCCTGGTGACGTGGGTGCCTGTGATCTTTGCTATGTGGGACCTATGAAGGTAAAACCGGGTTCGCAGTGCGTTTTTGGTCTCACCTACATACTGAGCCCCGTGACAGCGCCGACAGTAGAGCAGGTAGATGATGTTGGAAGACATGCAGCTCATGCTGTGGCGGACAGTGAACCGTTCTCCTGTGTGGAGAACCTGCCCGCCACCAAGTGCTCGCGACAGATGACACATCTGTCATCACACGTCACCACTGCAGCCTGTTCTTGTGTTGGCTTGACTCGAGGAAGGGTAGAGGGCATGAGGAGGTTACGCACGCTCCTAGAGTTCCTCTCCCCAACAACAGGCACGTCTGGCACAGCATTCCTCATGCGTGCACTGCTGTGAAGCAAGCATGGCCTGCTGTTCTCCGAGCCAGTCACGAAGTGGTGGGTTGGAGGGGTGGTTTGGCCCTGTAAGTCAGTACCTCAGCCCTTGTTAGTGCCTGTTGTAAGTGGTGGGTTGGAGGGGTGATGTGTGATGACAATGGGAACCCTGGTGTTGACGGGTTTGGCCCTGTAGGTCAGTACCTCAGCCTTGGGGAGACCCCGTGCCCTTGCTAGTGCCTGCTGTAAGTGGTGGTTTGGAGGGGTGATGTGTGGTGACAAAGGGGACCCTGGTGTTGACGGGTTTGCCCTGTAGGTCAGTACCTCAGCCCTGGGGAGACCCCGTGCCCTTGCTAGTGCATGGTTTAAGTGGTGGTGGGTTGGAGGGGTGATGTGTGGTGACAAAGGGGACCCTGGTGTTGACGGGTTTGGCCCTGTAGGTCAGTACCTCAGCCCTGGGGAGACCCCGTGCCCTTGCTAGTGCATGGTTTAAGTGGTGGGTTGGAGGGGTGATGTGTGGTGACAAAGGGGACCCTGGTGTTGACGGGTTTGGCCCTGTAGGTCAGTACCTCAGCCCTGGGGAGACCCCGTGCCCTTGCTAGTGCATGGTTTAAGTGGTGGGTTGGAGGGGTGATGTGTGGTGACAAAGGGGACCCTGGTGTTGACGGGTTTGGCCCTGTAGGTCAGTACCTCAGCCCTGGGGAGACCCCGTGCCCTTGCTAGTACCTGCTGTAAGTGGCTGGACTTGTGTCCACGGCTGAGGAACATGCCCATGATGGTAGCAGCATGTTTGTCAAAGTCCTCAGCCCTGGATTAAAGGCGACAGAGTCTGAGCAACTGACTAAATGGAATGTTCCGATGGGGGTGGCATGAACGATGATGAAGGTAGGCGTGAGTGTCAGTCGGATTTGTGTACAGTTCATTGTGAAGTCGTCATGGAATTTGATGAGAATGTCAAGAAATGAAATGATATATATATATATATGAAATGAAATGGACCGATGAAATGATATATCTCTCATGCTGTGACAAAACGAGCTTGTTAAAGATAGTTCGGACTCTGACTCTCTCTCTCTCTCTCTCTCTCTCTCTCTCTCTCTCTCTCTCTCTCTCTCTCTCTCTCTCTCTCTCTCTCTCTCTCACGTGGTCGGATTTTAAACTGTGATGTTATGTGCTCAAATTTTGACGTGGTGACAGCCCTGACATGGCCGTAGCAGTCGACGGGGCTATACACAACATCAAATCAAATCAAATCAAAATCTCTCCTCTCTCTCTCTCTCTCTCTCTCTCTCTCTCTCTCTCTCTCTCTCTCTCTCTCTCTCTCTCTCTCTCTCTCTCTCTCTCTCTCTCTCTCTCTCTCTCTCTCTCTCTCTCTCTCTCTCTCTTTACCAATCGTTCCAGACTGCACGTGGATCAGGTTCGCTTCAATTTTACACTCGGCTGACAAAGTACCGAAGCCGATCGATGGAAGGGTTGTGGGCAGACACGCACCACTAACACTTTGTGTGTGATCAATGTGAGGTGACTGTGACATCCCTGCTCCTGGTCACCCGTCAATAGCAGAATGGGCCATGGTACAGATCAACACCCCTCCTCCATTTCTCGGTTCTTTCCGTTGTCGTTGTTTTCAGTCTTGCCTCTTAAACGTCTATCGCTTTGTGTATTTAACGTTAATTTTCATCCATTTACACAATTAAAAATATGCATTCAATAATCGTAGAAGATAAAGGCAAGATGGAAATAACGCAATGTACCAAGACTGTGACATGGGGTGTTGATCCCGCATCCTTACCGCAGAAAGGTTAAAAAAAAGTCATACCTAAAACTGACCTGTTTCTTCAAAAACGAAAACATCATAGCTTTTCTGATGACAATCAACTGTACATTTCTGCCCACCTGCGTCAATTAGATCAAATGATTTCTTCTTCTAAGTTGTGCATCTCTGCTGTTAAAACATGGATGTTTTTCAACAAACTGCAACTGAATGCTGATAAGACAGAGATGATTCTTGTAGCCTCTAACCACACAATTAAAAGTCAGGTTCTCCCAGGTTCTGTAGACATTGATGGCACTGAGATCAAGCTATCGGCATCCGTCCGCAATCTAGGTGTTACTTTGGACCAAACCCTTTCTTTCAAACAGCATGTTTCCAATGTTTGCAAGGCTTGCTATCTAGAACTTCGAAGAATTAGTTCCATCCGCCGTTTCCTCTCTCAGGATGCCCTGAAGACTCTAGTATGTGCTTTTGTCCTGTCTCGCCTTGACTACTGTAACTCACTTCTTGCTGGCTGTCCATCAATTCTCATCTCTAAGCTCCAACGGGTCCAGAATAATGCTGCTCGTCTCATTTCTCGCTCCCCTAGGTACGATCACATCACTCCGGTTCTTCGTTCCCTACATTGGCTCCCAGTTCAATCACGTATTGACTACAAAATTCTCCTCCTTGCCTTCAAGTCACTGAATGATCAAGCTCCCCTGTATCTCTCTGATCTTCTTCATCTCTATGTCCCAGCTCGCCAACTACGTTCGTCTTCTGATTCTCGTCTCCTTTCCATTCCCTCCATCCGTCTCAAATCTGCTGGCCAACGTTCTTTTTCTTGTCAAGCACCATCTCTGTGGAATTCTCTGCCTTCTCCTCTCCGACAGTCCAACTCAGTCTCCTCATTCAAAACCTCTCTTAAAACCCATCTTTTTCCTGCTGCGCCCTAAATATTTGATCAGTTGTCTATCGTTGTGTGCACGTGAGGGAAGATTGATTTAAGAGGTTTGTGCTGTGTTTTGTGGTGCGTGTGTGTGCGTGTGTGTGTGTGTGTGTGTGTGTGTGTGTGTGTGTGTGTGTGTGTGTGTGTGTGTGTGTGTGTGTGTGTGTGAGTGTGTGTGTGTGTTGTGTGTGTGTGTGTGTGTGAGCATGAATGTGTGCTTGTGTGTATTTTGGTTTTGTGGGTTGTGTGTGCACGCATGTGTGTGTGTGTGTTTGTGTGCGTGTCTGTGTGTCTGTCTGCGTGCGTACGTTGTGTGTGAGGGTGTTTGTGTATGTGTGTTGGTGTATGTGGTCAGTCCATGCGGCTCAGTTGCTGTGGCTTACCGAATGGGGTATGAATGAGTTGGCGTCAATAATTGTGTGTTTATGTGTGTGTGTGTGTGTGTGTGTGTGTGTGTGTGTGTGTGTGTGTGTGTGTGTGTGTGTGTGTGTGCGTGTGCGTGCGTGCGTGCGTGCGTGTGCGTGTGCGTGCGTGTGCGTGCGTGTGCGTGTGCGCGCGTGCGTGTGCGTGTGTGTGTGTGTGTGTGTGTGTGTGTGCGTGCGTGTGTGTTAAAGAGAGAGAGAGAGTTGCTTTACATATGCGCTGTTGGTGGTTGGTGTCACTCTTGAATCTTGTTTTTTTGTTATCTGTTGATGAATAATTGATTGTAAAGCGCTTTGGGCTCATCTGAGGTAAAGCGCTATATAAATGTACTGTTATTATTATTATTATTATTATTCTTTGAAGCAGAAAAAACCCGAATCGGCAAAATGACCATTTCCCCCCACATCCCACAGTCCCTTTAACCAAACTGGAGGAATAGAGTTCCAGGACGACTTCTGCGTGATATCAACCCGGCTGTCTGGAGAAAACCAAATTAGCCTTACTACTTTCTTGCACAAACAAGAACATTGTTAGAAAATTGCCTGTTTTTATTTTTAAAGCTTTGAAAGTAAGGCAAGACAATTTACGTGCTGTTTTGTGTTGACCTTTGGATGTATTTCTTATCACTCAATTATTAAGGGCTTTGATCACTCAAAACGTTTGAATGTTTGGGCCAAAAACATAATCCTAAAAATCGACAACCAGCAAGGTCATGATTGTCGAAAGCAACCTTCCTTGTCTACCCCTCTGCCAAATTTGATCAAAATCCGTCCAGTACTTTTTAAGATAATCGATGCACAGACACACACACACACACACACACACACACACACACACACACACACACACACACACACACAGACACACACACACACACACATCACAATACCCGTCCTCTGGCCGGGTAACAAAACAAAACACGTGTTACTGGAGTAGTTACTATCCCACTGTGACACTGCAGGCAACAAACAAGCAAACAGTGTGTACCAGCCAGATTATCCACTGTGTTCCACGAGTGATGGATGAATCATATAGGGATTGAAAACAACCAAGGTGATCTCTGAGGCCTCCTTTATCAAAAACAGGTAATTTGGTACTATTGGTACTATTTGGTACTTTATAGTTACATAGGCGTCTCTGTGAAATTCGGGTTGCTGCTGGAGAGCGCGTCGCAGCCAGAGGCGCGCAACCCTTTTTTTTAATTTGCACGCGATTTTTGTGTGACTGATGAAGAAGGAAAGGGGGGGTGTAAATTATGACCGAATGACAACTGTTTTGCTGCCACATGCAACACCCCCGTGTGCCCATGCATTGCATGCGGCCTCATCCGAAAGACTCCACGTTCAGACCGTAAGGCCTAGTGCAGAGTGAGAGGAAAGAATCCCCTGTACCCAGGTTCGAACTCGGGTTTATTGTATGCTAGGCGAACGCGTTACCTATGTGCCACTGCTAATACTGCTAAGGATGAGTATAGGACACTACCGTCTCGTGGCACAACTCTACACGGTAACCCAGTTAGGCGCCTGAGGGTGCTCTTGTTGTCCTGATATTGAAACCCCAGGATCCTCCCTTCAGGACAACCCGGTTCACCTTGACACCAGACTCCAAACCTGGCCGGATAAGATCGAACTTCGCCCTCAAAACGCAACTGGCGATGGAGGCATAACCAAGGAACACAACATACAAAGTGCAACAATAATGAAGCTCAAAACAAGACAATGCAGATTTCTGGTTGAGTAATGACAAGGTCACATGCTAAGGAAGAAGCAATCATCAAACCAACGACGGTAGTCATAATTGTGTGACACCACTTGTCCTCATTTAAACAAACAAGTCATAATTACACAGATGTTACTGAAAGAAAGTAACAATTTGATCCTGCTGTTGCTTCTGTTGCCACGTTTTGCTTCCAGAGTGAGGGTCACCAGACAAGGATCATGTGACACACACGCACACGCACACACGCACACGCACACACACACACACACACACACATTTACTATTTCGCATTGATCTGGAAGACCACGTCAGTGATGCATATCATTTCGTTCAACGATTGACAGGCCTCTGTACTTCGTCAGGGTAGTGCGAATTGAATTCGATTTGACTCATCTGAAGTGTTGCAAGTAGGATGGATAAATGGATGGATTGGGTGGGGAATGGGGGTGATGGGGGTGGAAGAAGGAAACTAATGGACTAGAAGAAGGTGTGTAGATGGGTGGAGGTGAAATTGTTATGTAGTTAAGAAGAGGCAAAACTGCATGCGATCGATGAAAAAACTATATCAAAATCATCACTTTAACATTTACTACATACGTTTCCTTTTATTATTTATTTATTTATCTATTTATTTGAAAGTGAATTCTTGCCGAAATGTAACTGCGAGTGTAATTTAGCAGAGAGAAAGAGAGGGAGAGGAAGAGAACACTGAGCATTGAACAGTTTATTCGTATAGGAGAAACATTAATGAGTCATTGCTAATCACAAACTTAATTAAGTCACAATTCAATCAAACGTAATACATATTGTTTTATTGCGAACAGACAATTTGTTCCATATTTATACAGAAAGATGGGGAAAGGGAAAGGAGAGAAAAGGGGGTGGGGGATATAGACACTAGGCTAGGCTAGGCAGATACAGAGATAGTTAGAGAGAAAGAGAGATATAGAGAGACAGACAGACAGAGAGACAAAGACAGAGACTGCAATTTGTTGTGCAGATAAAGGAAAAGAAAACCAAACTGGGGGAGAGTTAGAGGAGAAGGTGTGTGGTTCGATGCGATTATTGCCGCAGCAGTGTTGTTTACAGGCGAGCAACACAATCCGTTCGATCCACTCTCGGTACAATATCACTATCCCATAACGTGGATCAACATTACACAACCACTGAACTGCGCAATGTGTGCTCATTACTGCTTTCTGAATAGAACAATTATTACGTTTAGTGACACTGCATGCACCTCTGTCTTATTCTAGTGAATTCCGGTTGTTCACACATTTTAAAATGACCGTCAGTGAGGTCAGATGTTTTGGGTAATGTATGAACACAGTTCAATGTGCTTATGCGACAATGTAAGGCATAAGGTAAGCTACTTATAGGTGCAGTATTTATGTCTATCTGTGGCGTGTGTGTGTGTGTGTGTGTGTGTGTGTGTGTGTGTGTGTGTGTGTGTGTGTGTGTGTGTGTGTGTGTGTGTGTGTGTGTGTTGCTGTGTATTAGCGTGCTAGTGTTTGTGTGTGTGCGTGCACGCGCGTCATATGGTAATGCTTTCTTATTATAAGTTTGCCTCACAGCGTCTCCCAGGTACAGTAGTCTCTTTGACCTTACTTGGCCTCTGCTGTCAAATCAATTTGGCTACTGTATCTAGTAACTAGTCTCTTTAACTGTCTGTCTCTTTTTCTCTCTCCCTCTCTCTCTCTCTCTCTCTGTATATGTGTAGCCCCCCCCCCCCCCTCCCCCCCTTCTCTCTCTCTCTCTCTGCCTCCCCCCTCCCCACCCCAACCTTTGTTTTCGGAAAGAGACTGATAGGGTTAGCATCAGCCTATATTTTCGGAAAGAGACTGAGAGGGTAGGATCAGCCTATTTTTTCGGAAAGAGGCTGATAGGGTTGGGATCAGCCTTTATTTTCGGAACATATGGTGATAATTCTTATTATAAGTTGGCCTCACCCTGTCAAATGAATTTGACTACTGAATTACACAGTTTTAGGGAGACGTGCATCATGATATGAGAGAGAGAGAGAGAGAGAGAGAGAGAGAGAGAGAGAGAGAGAGAGAGAGAGAGAGAGAGAGAGAGAGAGAGAGAGAGAGAGAGAGAGAGAGAGAGAGCGGAGAGAGAGAGAGAGAGAGAGAGGGTACCTTCTCTCAACTTTTTTTTTTTTTTTTTTTTTAAGTCCCACTTGAAGGCCAAGTCATTTTTTGGCATGTAAAATTTGCGTCTTTTCACAACACTTTGAAGATGTGGGGTTTTTTTCCTAAAAAATGCAAATAAATGTATACAGCAACTGCTTTACATATGGTAATGCTTTCTTGCCTCACAGCGTCTCCCAGGTACAGTAGTCTCTTTGACCTTACTTGGCCTCTGCTGTCAAATCAATTTGGCTACTGTATCTAGTAGCTATTCTCTTTAACTGTCTGTCTGTCTGTCTCTTTCTCTCTCTCTTTCTCTCTCTGTATATGTGTACCCCCCCCCCTCTCTCTCTCTCTCTGCCACCCCCCTCCCCCTCCCCACCCAAACCTTTGTTTTCGGAAAGAGACTGATAGGGTTAGGATCAGCCTATGTTTTCGGAAAGAGACTGAGAGGGTTAGGATCAGCCTATTTTTTCGGAAAGAGGCTGATAGGGTTGGGATCAGCCTTTATTTTCGGAACATATGGTGATAATTCTTATTATAAGTTGGTCTCACCCTGTGGTGGCCTAGCTGTCAAATGAATTTGACTACTGAATTTCACAGTTTTAGGGAGACGTGCATCATGATATGTATGTGTATGTGTATATTGCTTATCTCTCTTGTACAACTTTGCAAACTTAAAGTCAAGAAGAAAATAAAAAATAAACACAGACGAACACAGTGATTTATTAACAAAAACATACAATATTCAGAAAAAAACCTTACTTTGAAGAGAACCACAAATTAAGAGACACGAAGTGTGAGAAAGAAGTGGAGTTCCTCTGGTGGGACGACAGGAGATAACTCTCCTGGTAATAATCACTTCCCTTGATCAAATTGATTCAATAATATAGGACCTAATCTATGCTTGCTGCGCGCGCGCGCACGAGAGAAAGAGAGAGAGAGAGAGAGAGAGAGAGAGAGAGAGAGAGAGAGAGAGAGAGAGAGAGAGAGAGAGAGAGAGAGAGAGGAGAGAGGAGAGAGAGAGAGAGAGAGAGAGAGAGAGAGATCAGACTTCAGAAACTTATTTTGCAAGGGTGTGAATTTAGCCTGAACCTATTCTTGGATTCTGTCATTGGAGCTGAGAGAGAGAGAATGAAGATACCGTTGCCGATCAAATGCTTTCGACTGCTCACCTATCAGCTATGTAAAATATATTTTAAAAAAGGGGGGAAGGGGGAATGGTACCTAAAGCGCTGATTTCCTGTCGCCTACACTGTTTCTTTTTTATTTCCACAAGGTAAGCCTACAACGGAGTAGAGTCTGGAGGGAGGGGCCCCATGTGTTGCCTGGCCTGCCAGGTTCCCACAGAGACCCCCCAGACATGGCTCCACTGTGTGGAATCCGTTAGGTCCAGAAAACACTCAGTCCGAAGGAGATTGCTCTGCCTCGGCCCACCGGACCCTTCGCCTTAGTGAAACGGAAACACGCCCTCTGATCGTGTTGTCTGCAGATTTGTTTCTACCAATACGATTGTGGGGGGGTTTTCCGCTCCCTTTCTTCCTTCCTTCCTTCCTTGTCTGTTTCTCACTTTGTTTACTTTTGTTCTTCTC